>CM060950.1:403388641-403758641 GCA_030765055.1 Mantis religiosa
TAGATGTTGAAATTTCACATTTAATAATTTAGTAATGTACCTTGTAACCTAGTGTAATGGACTCTGTGACGATGTTATAGTTATTAAATAGCAGTATGTATTAGCCTTTAAGTGCAGTTCCAGAATACACAGTTTATGATGCTTGTAAGTTGTGCTGCAGTGAGACGGTTGCCATGCTCAGGCTGCAGTTATTTACATTAGTGAGCGATAACAGTACAGTTCATGTGCAGTATACCTATGGAGAAACCTACACGCCTCCGACTTTTACTTATAACTCAATTTGAAATTATTAACCTGCAAAAAGAATCGTGTATGTTATGTTTATATGACTTAATTTAGCCACTGCTATTTATTTTTACGCAGCTTTTACGAAATATACTTACGAGCGTTTATTGTTGTATCCGATTAGTTATAATTAGGCTTCGGGCATAACTTTAAATAGTGGTAAACTTTTGAACAACCAGTCGCTCTATGATGACTTCCAAATTTCGTTCTCTCTACATAACCTGGAGGGGGATGTATAAAGACTTTTTAGTTGAAGAACGTATGTATTTGATAAATCTAACCAATAACAAGGCATATCTCAGAAATGGTTAGCTTCTCAAAGGCATTTTATCTGAGACAAATTGTGTGCTTTGATAGGGGTACATTTTCTGTTTATAAGAACTTGTCTATCACTTACCGTTTACCAGTTATATGAATTACCCAGAATAAAGAGGGCTCCTGAAGACATTTCTAGAAACTTCAACGTAAAGATATTTGTTATGGAAACATGTTTAAGCATATAATAATATAATCAAAATTGTTGAACCACTTCGAGAATTTTTCTCCATGTAAAACATAATGTGGGATGACAGAAATTGCTATTTATCTTGAAATCCTTTATTGAATTTAAAACACCATGTTTACTATTTAACCCGCTTTTCGATTTTGAATAATGTTTTTCACAGACACATGCGCTCGTTTTTTTTAATGTTTGCGTTTTTTATTCTGTACCAAGGACATATATTTTGGTGAACTCTACATTAAATATTATGTGAGGAAAACAATGTTTCCTTAGCCGAATGTAAGTATGAAGTAGAAAAAGTAAAATAATGAAATACTGAAGAGCTGAAACCAAAATCGGTAAATACAGACTTCGGAAATGTCTGATGGTGGAGAATTAAATAAAATATCTATTTATAAAGACTTGCATGTTTAGGGTAATTATGCATTTTTCTTTTCTCGGTAGTTTATTGGTTATACAAAATTATACAGAACTCCTAAGGGAATAAGAGGAGTTCATAGGCCATTCCTAGAAAGTTGAAGACATACATTTTATGTCCTTCCTGGTATTTACTTACAGCATTAAGGGCAAGTATTGCATTTAATTTAATAGTTCGTTATTGAGATAATAGAAATACCCGTTTCCCTCTACCTGGATCCAAGAAGAATATTTATAGAAAAGGACCGCGTGTGTGTGTACTCGGTTAAATATCAAATTTGGTATTGTTACAGAAATTATGGAACATTTGAATAAATCATTACTAGTAATAAAATCAAAGCTGAAGATTTTGTGTATTTTTGTTAAATATTAAGGAGTTTTAGGTTTTAAGGTAGTTAGTGAGGACTAGTTCTCAGGCAAATTGGTAGAAGTAGTTCAGTCGGTTACGTTAGAGAGGGCAAAGTCACTATCCAAAGTTGCCAGTTTGGGTATGACAGAATAGCTTGGAATTCTTAGAATATGTGACAGTATTTCCTAGAAATTTACGGTTGGAAAGCTAAAATGTCAGTAATGTAGAAATGAAGTAGTAACATCGTATTAGAGGCTAGCGGTAAGAGTCAGAAGGTGAGGATATAATAGAATTTTGGTAGCTGAGTAACACATTCTGAGAATAATCTTGGACACTTGTTGGTCAGATCGCTGGTGGTACAACTCCATTGATCAGAACTTCTCAGTTAGAGTGAGTATAGTTTACTAAAACGTTTCAAACTCAGATTCCCGTTCATCCTTACACCGACGCATACCCCGAGATAGGTTTCTGCTCAAGAGTGAAGCAGACGCATAGGGCTCCAAATTGGAACAATATCGTGAGGCAGATCCACACAGCTTCAGTATTTAAGTTCAGCATCTTTCAAAGATAAAAAGCGAACATTTTAAACAAAATCCCCCACCTCAGACTACCGCTAAAAAGAAATATTTTTGGAACATTTTAATTTCAGTTTTCTCAAATTCGTGTACTAAGCAATTTTCGAGAAAATTGTTGATAAATCTTCAAAGTATCTTTGGGATGGAATATTTTCTTGAAAAATCTTTGTGTGGCATTTATAAAAATACTGAACTCACATGTAAGAAGCAGACGCTGAAGTTTTCATGGGAAAACGGGTTTATTAAGACTAAGCAAATCAAATAGTAGTATAATGCAGCTAAGGATATTATGATTCCAGTGAACTCATTCAGCAAGAAACACTTTAGCTTAATGTTCGGGTAATCAAGAGGTCTGATCTGCATTGCTGAGTTGTACAAAAGTTCTGAAAATTATAAAGACATCAAAATTCTGCTTTTCAGTGTCTCGTTGTGTTTCTAAGAGAATTTGCTAGCTTAAGTTAGCAATATGAGTAGGAACGTTTGTGGATAATAAACGTTTATAAAAGTCTTACAGAAGTGTTCACTAAGACAGCACTCGGGTTATACACATTTAGCCACTGTAAACGACGGCAGTTTACACTACGGAAAGTTATTTTAAACCTCAGGAATTAGAAGAATTAGTAATTCAAAGGTTTCATCTTTCATTACTATGATTTAGAAGCCGTTTACACTACATTCTAACAGCACTCGGTAACTCACTTCAAATAGTTCTCTATTAAACTTACCAACCAACTTAAGTGCTGTTGTTCACATATACCCCTCACCACTGGAGCAGCTGGCAGTAGATTGGAGACGGCATCAGTCTGAGTGTCAACTTTGTTACCTACAGCACTTTCCATCTTAGGGTTGTGATGTTCACAGTCACCACAAAATTTTGTACTGAATAATTTTTCTTTTTCATTCAAAGGCTCTCAAAACATGTATTTTCAGCAAGATCTCGTCATCGAAATTTTGGGTGAAATACACTAGGCGTTGTTAAGTACCGAGTGAGATGAATATGTGTGAGTCTTGCATTTGGGAGGTTCCGGGTTTGATTCCCATGACTGTCCACCCTGATTGTTGCTTTTTCTAGTTTTACTTGGTCAGAGAGCGAATTCTAGTGTGTTGTCTGATCTACCACCATTTCCTTTCCATTTTGTTTCATTTGCTTCTTTCAGATCTGCGTCTACGTTTGATGGTGTAGATTGTGCAGATACTCGCTCACAGGAAGTGGGCTGCTTGGTGAATGTTCAACAACTTTTAGCCTGGAACTATTAGTGACTACAGCACATCTTTGTGACCTGTATCCTGCCGCGGTTCCTTCACTTTCGGTTTCTGCTGAGCTGGAACCTGCAATTGATATGCAGGTCGTATTGCGCGAGGTGTCTCCCTTTGTATATAACCTACACCTACTCCACGCAGACGGTGGAGAAAATAGAAAGTGTTTTCAGACAGTCTCAAATATTTAGGTAGCACTAAGAGGGGGAAGAAGGCTGGAGCAAAAGGGTCAGACTGAGAGAGAACAATCCACACATTCCATGACGGGAGCACACGAAGGTCACAATGAAAGGAATTGACATTAATAACTGAACTATCAAATATTTTCTCAAATGTCTGTACTGAGCATTAATTGCATGTGCGGTCGCAGAAACCAGTTGTAAAAATACTGAATTATGGTCTCTAATTATTATTAATTCAACGAAATGTGCCACAAAATCATTAGTTTACTGCTAGTGAGGTTAGCGGTTTGTACTTTGTGATACTTATGATCATTAGGCAAATTAGTCAGCATTAGATTTGTGAGATCATGTCATTTAAAACAAATTAGTATCGCTTCTTTGTTGACTTCAGTAGTTATTCATTAAAGTATTTAACAGCTTACTAGAAAACTACATCATCAAATGTGTATGTGCATTACTGCATAGATGCAGGCTCGAGTACGTATGACCTTTTAAATATACGATATTGAAGAAAACTTGGCAATAGCTGTTATCATAAACAGCCTTCGATACCGCTAGCTGAAATGTATAGCTGATGTAACGGTTAGAGCTCTCGCTTGCGACAACCAAAGACAGTTTTATGAATTAATAACAAGATG
This sequence comes from Mantis religiosa, assembly GCA_030765055.1. NCBI lineage: Eukaryota > Metazoa > Arthropoda > Insecta > Mantodea > Mantidae > Mantis > Mantis religiosa. The sequence goes on from CM060950.1 coordinate 403,392,847, forward strand.
TAGACATAAGAACAATCTGTACATCATGTGAGTGAACATGTCGACTCTATCTCCAATGTCATTAATACTGTCACAAACCCGATCGCGATAGTGCGGCTTGTGTACACTAAGAGCACGGAGATAAGGAGTATGTCGGAACAAATAAAGATAACGTGAGATAAAAGAGCTGTCGGCACAGATAGGGTTACGCTTCTGGAAGGTGATAGAACATTCGATTCTTGTTTGGTCTAGAAATTTTTCGAAATTATCAGTGAGGTATTTAAGGGAGCGACGACTCATCAAGAGTAGTTGTAAAACAGTCGCGGGAGAGGTAAGCAGAGAACAGCTGAGAGTGTTGTTGTAAACTGAACGCTGTTGTTATTGTCATCGACCTTGGAACATTGTGTTGTATATGTGATGTACTGTTGCTACGTGAGAATTGAACAGTGTATTGCTACGGAAATAAAGAACATTTAGAATTTCGGCAAATAGGACTTTTAATTCTACGAACCCACAAAGTCACAATACGTAATGTTTATTGAAGGAAGACATAAACTTGTGTTTTGTATTACAATTAAATTCCAAACGTCTGGTACGTAATTTGGCTGTTAAACACTTCTTTTTAGAAGTCTAAAAGCCTCAATTTATAGCACCAAACTGGGAATTAAGGCAATTATTTACCGTACCACAGTGTGACAAAACAGCTTTTGAGTTGCCGTTCTGGGTTGGCCACAATTTTTATCTGAAGCAGTAGATAATATCACACGCGCATGCCCATGGCGATTCCGCTGTGGGAATACCTTACGCAACTCGTGTGAGGTTTGTTTCTGAAAAATCGAATATATTTGCTATTAATTGATGGCCGTTTCATCAACAGTATATGTAAATGCAGGTATACACCTTTAGAATACAGAAGCGCGTCATGATATCCTGTATCATCTCATAAGTAACGTTGGCCACGTATCGAATTCAGATGTTTGTCACTGGCACGCGAGCTAACAGAAGTTATCGTTCTTTTTTTAATTTACGTCCTCCAACGTTAAGTCATATCGGACGATGAATGGAATGGATGAAACGATGCTCAAATGAGCCCGGGGTCCATAGAGCTTAGAGTTACCCGACATTCGTCTTGCAGGATAAGGGAAAACTCCGGGAAAGGAGACCTTATCCAGGTAACTCACCCTAACCGAGATTCGAACTCGGGACCTCTTGAACGTGAGGAAGACATGTTACCAACACGCTACCGAGGCGGGCATCCTCTAATTCGATGGATAACCGCGCCGGGAAGATATATAAAGACCGATGCATACGGCAGAGGAGTGAGTGAAAAGTATCAGTCAGAGTGAGTCGAGCAACAGTGAGTTGTACAGTGAGGTGCTTCGAACTGGGTGTGGTACATTCCAAGCTCCGTGATAAGGGGTCGGCATCCGTGTAACGGACAGGAAGCAGTTCACGGGACAGTAAGTGAGGTTCTGGGTGAGAGATCGCCGAGCTATGTAACCGGCAGATAAGCAGTTTACGTGTGAATTTCTGAGTTGTGTTGTGTAGCTCCGTGTTTGAGATGGACCTGTGTGTAGCTCAGCACAAGGCTTGCGTGCTGCAGAGACTTAAGGAACATTGTAGAGACGTTTTGTATTTGTATAAAGGAAAGGCTGATTGTACGTTAGCAATGGGTTAACGGTCTGAGGTGGAAATAAGCAAGTTTTAAGGTAAATTTTCTGCGTTTTTGTCACAGTATGATCAACGTCTGAAGAGCTGACAGCACAGGAATCACATACACCGATGATCCGGTCATTACATTCCGCTATCAGTCTGGTTTTAGTAGACATTCGACCACCTGTGGGATGTATTACCTCGTGGGCATGTAAAACCACATGTCCATCCTACTGTGAGGTCTACAAGCCAAGGGACCGTAATCAGACGAAGGAAATTATTACATATTTAATGTCAGTTTACGTACAATTGAATGAGTAAAAAGCAAATCAGAAGTTTTTTTGATAAAACCAGCAGGAGTGTTGTGAATACACTCAGCTCAATAACACCGTTCAAATGGGGTTAAATATGCGAAGCGAGGCACTAGCAAATAAACATTTGATTGTTCATTTCGTATATTAGAACGCTTGCATTGTTTGTTATAAGGTACTACATAATATTTTTTGTCACTATTTTAGACTGTCCTTACCCGGATAGTTTTGTTTAGAGTTTTTCTGGCTTGACATGTTTTGCATTCTTAATTATAACGCAATTATTTAGACATGCTTTTGTTATATCATAATAGCTTTACAATATTATACATTTTCTTTATTCATTCCATTGTTATCGTTAATAAAGTTAGCATTTATTATATATTTTTCTAGTTCTGTTTATATCAAAACCAATTCATTGCCAGATTAGGGAAGAGTAACACTGTAAACGATCTTTCATCTCCACTGTACTCATACTCACCAACTAAAGTTCACAAACGCGCAGGTCACTAAACTGGAAGATCAAGTGTAGCAAGTAAAACACAAGCACACAGACGAATACACAGTTTTCTAAAATGCTTTTTTCTATAAAAAAATCAAGGGGTCTCGAAACGTGTATTCTCTTATTGATTTTTGGGTGGAATATAATTGTTTCTATAGTTACAAAAAGTAAAAAAAAACTCCAGAAAGAAAAACAAATACAAGTACAATACATCGGCGTTTTCATTTTACGTCCCAATAGCCTTTTCTTTTATGCAGATTAAATAACTAAAAGCCGTTTAGCTAGGATTCTGTTTGTGTTGAATGCAAAGTTTTATAAGATGTGGCCATTCTTACATTAAAAGGAAAAAGCATGCAAGAAGTTAAAAAATGTGGCTTCAAGTTAAGGAAATTTACATCAGTATGTACACCATTACCAGAATATTTTTGTTTACACTTATATTTGGAGAGATAATAATCATAATCCTAATCCTTTATTCACCATTAAGCTTACATGAAGCAATAGGTTTCGTCAGTTATAAAAAGTATTTACAAAGTATTTACAAGTACAGAAGGTTTACAAATTAATGCATATAAAATTCTAAGTGAAATCAGATTATTTGCATGGCTTAAGGTAGTAATTATCGTAAGTTAATAACTTTACTATAGTAATAATAAAATTAAACAATTAGGTACCTACTGCTATAATTTACAATAGTTTTACATAAATTCACTAGCATGTATCTTATATTCTAAGTATTCTTGTACAGTATAAAATGCTTTTTGTTGAAACCAGTTTTTTTAATACTATAACAAATCTGTTTTGTGGCAGTTCTTTTATTTCCAGAGGAAGCTTAAGGAATAATTTTAACTGTTGATAACAGTGGCTATTTATGGCCTTGCTCAATAGGTTGTGTGGTGTATCTAAATTATGTTTGCATCGAGTGTCATAACTGTGTACTGAGGAACGATTTATAAATAAGCTTTGATTTTATTTAACGTGTATGATTTTGGTGTGTATATATACATTGACGGTAAAGTCATTATCTTAAGGCCTATAAAGCTAGGCTTACATGTATCCTGTTGTCCTAATCCTAGAATTAGTATGAGAGATTTCTTTTGCCATATGAATGCATTTTTCGAGGTAGTACATTTACCCCAAAGCCTAACCCCATTCAGTATATGTGGATGAAAGAAGGCATAGTAAGATGTTATTAACATATCTCGACTAAGACATTTCTTTAGTTTCCGTAGAAGATACCAGATTCTAGCAAGCTTTTTATAAAGGTAAAAAACCGAAGAACGAAATGTGACAAGAGGATGTCATTATCATTAGTTTTTCTGTGTTGCAGAACACTGTACCCATCAAGTGTGTCTAATACATAACCTCAATAGTTTATAATTAGCTCATTACGTATGCTGTATTGCCCGCATTCTGAAACATTCTCAATGTTGCGTACGATCCCACCAGTCAAAACGCTTGCGTCATTTGTCATTTTCTCGCTCCTTCTTTCTGTTGGGACATCTTGCATGTGATATTTTAATTGCAGCTTTTCCTGGCCTGTTAATACACATTAAGAAGCACAGGTATTTCGTTTGTCAGCTGTCTGTTTTGTTTAGTTGTTCTCTCGTTAGGATAGATGTAGGCGGATCTACTTTCGCTTAATGGAACAACAAAAACTTCGTAGCTCTCCAGTGTTATGTGGAGAATTCATCATTCAAAAGATCCCGAGTTCGAATCCAGGCTTAAGATGAGTTAAACGGACAGCGTTTTTATTGGGTATTCCCTTATCCTATGAAGACGAATGCTGAGTAACTTTAAAACCCGGGCTTATTTGATCATTTCATCATTTGATATGACCTACCAGCAGTGGCCAGGGACGCATTTAAGGGGGGGGGGGTCCAGGGGGTCCAAATCCCTCCCCAAATGAATTATCATTTCAAACTTTTAATAAATATTTGAAATAAAACTTAGTTTAAAATAAATCGAAAAGGCTTATACAAGCTTCTCATCTTAACGTTTCTATTCATTGTCAGGCAAACATGAAGTTATTTAAGAGATAAACGAAAAGTTAGTGCACAGAAGCTGTAGAACTCGTTAAAGTACACAAATAATGTTGATTAGAATTCCCAGATGCTTACTTAAAGGTAAGTAATTTTTAACTTCTAAGTTCCTAATCCCTTTTTCATTCAAGGAGAACTAATTCTTCAAATGCATCAATCAGTGGTTCGCTTTTTAAATATCTGATTACTGCTTATATCACTTTATCCCAGGTATAAGATAAAAAAAATTTGCAATGTGCAAGGCCTTTCTATAGATTTTATCCAAAGAAACAGGACAAAAACAAACTTTTCTAAGAACAATTTGTAGAAGCTTGAGTGGAGAAAGTCATGTGAATATAATATATTACATGTGTTTTTATTTTTTACTAACATGATAAAAACACACCCCTGGTTAATTTATTAAAAGCAAATAATTCAACGTAGATTTTTTGGACCCCTCTCCGGAAACTGACTTCTAAATACGTACCTAGCAGTGGCGAAGCATGACTTTCAAAGCGAGGGAAGCTCCATATAATACTTTTCATTAAAATAAGAGAGTAATGACTCAAAGAACTAAGACTAATCTTCAGAGTTCTTTGTTTTGTACAGTCACACGCAGGCTCTTCTTGCATTGCACGATTGCTTACTCTACAAGCAGAAATTCCTTCTTCCCTTCTCCACTCAAGACGTTCCAATTTTTCCTAGCGCTGGCCCACACCGCGTGAATTATAAGCTTAAAATAGAGAAAGTATGCAGTTCACACACTTTTTCTAATAACATAAAACTTAACAAGAACTTCATATTTGGCCTCACTAAATACCAATCTAAGTAAAATGCTATTGCTAATGCTATTGAAATATACTTACAGTTGTATAAAAAAAGGGTCACATAAAACAAAAAGAGTAAACTTTTCTTCACACGCTGCAGAGACTTCATGTGACAAAATCTGTCACTGCTTCCTAGCTTGTGGTCAGGGTCTACCTGGTGACCGAGGGCCCCCCCCCCCATTAAAACCGGGGAGCCGCACTCGACACGGCCGGGTTTTCCAGTAGGACGGTACCTGGGTTACAGAAGCGCCCCCCCCTCCTATTACAGGGTGGCCACTTACGCACGCCAACCCATCCGGGGAGACTACCGATAGCCTCGGTCGAGCAGCCAGTACTACCTAACTACCGAAAACCTACGAAGCATGGTATTCAAGGTTATGAATGCGTAAATACAGTATTGAATGAGCTCGTGGAATTGGTCGCACGAATCCAAACAGCTGTCAAATTGTCCGCAGCACCACGGATGTTCGCGAATGCATTTTCAAAATCTATTTAGAGCAAATAAAATATTGTTTGGCATGGATTTTCTTGTGTTCCTTCTTTTTCTCTTGAAATTCTTGGGGAAGCGGCGCTTCCAAAGCTCATTGTTCGCTTCGCCACTGCCTACCAGGTAGCGCTCATTAGGCTTCCTCTACTCTCGTATAAACTATTCTTACAAATATTAGGTGATCTCATAAGTAAAGTCGGTTTTTTATTTTTGGTGTATTAGAACATTTATTGGATTTCTTCGGTTTGGCAATGCTATTTACAGGATGCCACGACTAGTGTTGCGTACATTGAGAGCATGTATCAGTCTTCAGTTGTTAATAAACAATCACAAAATGGAGATAACCAAGTTCGAACTTAAGAGTCCTTCTGAAACATTACTGGAAAGATGATTATAAAGCCGATGTCGCTGGTGGAAGAATATGTGAAGTAGAAGGAGAAGGTGTGGTTAGTCAGCGTGTGGTACAACGATGATTCCAGCGTTTCAACAATGGAGATGAAAACACTAAAGATTTACCACGTTCTGGAAGACGTTAAGTATGGAATATTGAGGATGCACGCCAAGTTTTGCGAGAAAATCCACAAAAAATAACCCGCAGACCTTTAGAAGAACTTGGTGCTTCAAACGGTAGCATACATCGCCACATTAGACACTTGGAAAATCATACAGAAGCTGTATATCTGTACCTCATGAACTGATACCTCAACAGGCTGAACGTAGAGTGGATATCTGTTGTCAGCTTATCCGTAATCACATGGATGATAAGATTTGTCAGGAGAATTGTCTCTTATGATAACAAATGAGTATATTATCGAAACCCTGACGCCTCGAAACAGTGGCTTGACTCCGCCAAAGTCATCGTTAAAAAAATCAGTTTGGTCCCAAAGTAATGTTGTGTGTCTGTTGGAATTTTGAAGGCGTGATCCACTGGGAGTTTGTTCCAAACGAGTGATCAATTGATGCGGATCTTTATTCTCAGCAACTGGAATGACTTCATGAAATTTTGTGACGGAGATGCCCAGCATTAGTTAACCAAAATAGAGTTCTAGTGCAACACCACATACTTTACGAAAAACCATGGATAACATTTAGGATTTGGGAGTAATCGAACTGCTACTACATACAGCCCTGATCTCGCACCATCAGATTATCATCTTTTTCGATCCATGGTCCATTTTCTACGTGGACGAAATTTTGACAACATTGAAGCTGTGCAAGTGGCTGTCACCGAATTCTTCACAACAAAATCCAAAGATTGGTACCATCATGGGATACTAAACCTCGCTGAGCGATGGCTCAAGACCATAGAATCTAATGCTCTATACTTTGAAAATTGCTTAATTGCTTGTCAGAACACATTTCAAATAATTGTTTTCCTTAAAAATGACATTACTTATGAAGCAGTGTCTATATTTATTCTTCTATCCCCTTCTCCTTAATCGAGATAAACATTTGCAGAAATTGTCTTATTGCTAATTTTCCTGTAGATACAATTTATATATAGGAAGGAATAGAATAGGCTTTAAATCATAACCACATCATTTAAATCCGGTCGCTATGTGATGTCTTTGGAATTCGGTCTCTATGCATGATGACTTCCTATTTGAGAAAAATATTTAAATGAAGTACATCGAAATATTTTCAGAGCAGGTGAAGATATCTTAAACAAGTAATTTGAGATAGAAGACGTATGACCTGTTGGTTCAAATGTGGAAGTTACAGCTATAAGCAGACATCGGATCGCATACACCTTAGCAATCAATGTACGCACACAGGTACTATACAAGCCCAAGCGAGACATCAACAAACGTCCGATGTCAACAAGTATACCGAAGCGCTGTGTGTGTACATTCCGGTACGGATACAAAATGTAACTTACGTTACAATATGCCATCCTCCTCGTTGCTTTCGATGCGGGAATTACACTGAACAACCTTGTATATTCGTAAATTGTCGAATGTGAATTTCCTGCGCTACTCGCTGAAACAATATAAAAATATTAGAAGAAAGTACATTCAATGTCACATGACGTTAATGGTGCATATGAGTAGTACAAATCATTGATATGTGTTTGTCCGAGTCTTTAGTTTATTTTTTATATTACGCAGCACTGAAAATGCATTAATTTGGTGTAGAATACTGGACAATTTATTTTTTGCTCGTTTGGTAGGTGGTGCATTCTGTATATTGTTAATTTTTGCAGACACCTCCTCGACTGCTTTAAGACAGCTTGAAATTACATTGCTCAAGCTGTTTGATGCTTGTTGATAATACCTAAAACTTTTTATTTATAAAATGGAGGTTGTCCAATAATTGCTGTGAAAGAAATGATATTACCACAATATGCCAAACACTTTGCATTCCCTGGAAGGCAGATCTACCTGCATGGCGAGCAGTAGTTGTAACGAATCTAAAGCTACGGGTTATGAACCAGACTATCCCTATGTGTTGTCCTCGGGACTGGCCTCAGCAGTTATATACTGCGAGGATCGTCAACTGTATATCCCTTTAAAAGTGTATGGGATCCGATGCCTGGCTATAAGTTTCGAAAGTGTCAGTACGCCACTGCTAATTATGATAACACTTAGTACACAACACACGAAAATGTCGAGACGTTTCGAAGGACTCCCTCTGGTGCAATGGTCATGACATTAGCTTTCAAGTGAAATGTAAACGAGTTCGAGTCACTTTCACTTTTTAAAAATATTTTGTCTAAGCTTTTAATTCCTGTGTAAATGTGTGCATTTTACGGAGTAATTTCACTTCGTCAGTGCAGTTAATTACAATTCTAACAAAGGTTGAATCCTGCTTAATACGTTCACAAGCTGTACGTCTAAATGAGAGGTGGTTTAAAGGCTGAATGAACCTACACAAAATAAAAAGTAAATGCAACTCTTTATGTCAGGATTATAGGAACTGATCAAAATGGTGAGCTGCGTTTTCAATTGAGAGTTGACAGCGGTGAACGAACGATTTTCGTACTCTGTCCAAAATTCCTCGTGTGTGTCGAATAACTTCACAAGCTTCTGGGGTAATAGGTGTTCCATACAGCAGATACACTTTTTTAACTGATTTATTAATCGATCAGCGCATGTGCGCTCCACGGATCATTGGTCATAGACATTATTTACATATGTGATACAATGAATAACGATTAAATGAGGAAATCCCCATTGGACCCCCATAAGTAGGTACATTATTGTTTTAAGTATTACAAATGATCTTGTTGTGAGAGCTGATCCAGTGGTCGACGACTCCTGATGCGGGTCGGGAAGCTGGATTTTCTGCCAAGGGAACAGTGAATGGTTTCTGAGACGTGTTTTAGGTTGCTGTAAAACTTTTCGGCTTGTGAAGAAATTGACTGTTGATTGGTGCTGATTCCATTTTCTCTATGTAGTTGACTATTTCTGACGAACCATGGTGCGTGTGTTGAAATTCGTAATACTTTGTTTTGAAATGTCTGGATACGTGTGATTTCGGAAGGACTGGTCCCTCCCCAGACTGGGCAGGCATATAGTAGGAGTGGTCTTAATAAAGTCGTGTAGAGTAGTGTGAAGTTTTTTAATTTGAGTGAAGATCTTTTGTTGTGAAGAGGGTAGAGCTTAGCCAGTCTTGCTCGAGCTAGTTTGAGTTTGTTACTTATGTGTTGTTTCCATGTGAGTCGTCGATCCACGAGTACGCCGAGGTATTTAACTGTTCCATTTTCAGTTTTCTAGGGTATAGGTTTCACTGGGATTGTTACTGGTGGAGGATAGTCCGGACTACATAGTGTAAATATCATTGCTTCACATTTTTCCTGGTTGAGGGAAATACGCCAGGTATCAAGCCAGGGTATAATTAAGTTTAAGGTCTCTTGAAGGTGATTTCTGGGGGTATGGATATTGCGATGTGTTGCGAAGATTGCTGTATCGTCCGCATACATAGCAATTTGAGCTGTAGGCGTTGCAGGCATATCAGAAGTGAACAATTTGAATAGAACTGGTCCCAGGATCGTTCCTTGAGGAACGCCTGCTGTTATAGGTTACCAGAGACTTGAGGTGGTCCCAGAAAAAGAAATCAATTGGGTTGAGGTCGGGTGAGCGTGTTGGCCAAGCTACAGTTGGACTCCCCCTTCCGATCCATCGGGCAGCATAAACATGGTTTAAAAGCTCTCGTATAGCCAGGGTGAAATGGGGTGAAATTGTTCATACAATTTTTCGTACGAAACTTGACAATAATACTGTATACCTTGATAAAAATTAACAGAAAAGTGACATTAACTCTTTTACAATATTTCGTCACAGCACTGAATGTACGTCTATTCACCATAACATTCTTCCATCAAAAGACGCTTTCTTTCCTAGCTGTTTTGCCAAAATTATTGAATTTTCCTTCTCTCGTTGCCATCACTACCAATCAAACTTAATTTTTACTGGTACACGTCACACATTACATAATCTCATTTTTAAAACTACCAATCATAAAACATTCACATCATATCACTTATATGTTGCGTCATCTCATGACCTACTGAATTTTACCAAATTCCTTTCTTATTTTTTTTAACATGTCCCTATCGATTCTTGAACCACATATTTAAACATTTTTTAACTCTAAGGGACTAAACCAAAACAACCATTACAACCTTCTGTTGGTGAAATGGGCAAAGTTGTTCTTCTTGTATGACTTGCAATGAGCTAAAATGGTTAGTGCCTGCCTAGCCTACGTGCAATAACGCGTGTGCTGGTAGGTGGTTCTTCAGCATTGCTTCGCAGTACATTCTCGAATTGCACTGTGCGTCGACTTCGTGCAACACCAGTATCGACCCTGTTGACGTAGAGGGTTCTTCTCTCTCGTAAAGTCTGTCTACTCAACGCAAGTGCACGGCGGCCGCTTTCTTTGAGGAACCCTCATAATTGTTTTACAACATGGACCCTCCTCCTGACGGTCCCCTCTACAAGGTTGCAACATTTTAACATCACCGTCTTGCACCTAATGAAACAGAACAACTGGAAGTTGGAACTTTGGCAAATGAGACTCCACGTGGAGTAGACATGCAACTGCCATTTTCAGAAAATCGGAATTGCCATTGGTCCCCAACGTCAGTGTTCCATTTCTGAAGTGTGGAGATAGATTTATGATGGTCATTAGTGGGCGGAAAGGTCAGGTTCTTTGAGGTCCCTTTGACTGGGAACTGCACACACGTTGGCTAAACAGACTTTAAACGTCTATTGATAGACTGGAAGGTTGGCGCCTATCGGGATATCGTTCCCTACACAACGCTGCAGCAGCTATAGTGCACGAGATTTAACTTGGCTCCTGGTTTTTAGAAAGAGAAAGAAATACGTACTCACCATCTCTTTTTAACCCGCCCCATACTTTTATGACCTACCAGGCAGGGCAGACACATCAGTGGCGGATGTTCCTTCCTCATCCTCCAAATTTGGTTCCTGTTCCTCTTTTTCACTATCAGAAACTTCAAAATGTTCCTCATATTTCCTATCTAAATCATCTTCCAAATTAATTATGAACCTCTCACTAATTTCATATATTAATCAATCTTTATCTCGATAAAACTGTTCTTTTTTTAACATGTTCACAAGCTCCCCGCCAGATTTGTTCGAGCACTTTACTTACTACGCTATCAAACAACACTTTTACGTCACTATGCTTAGATGATATGTTGTGTTTTTGGATATCATTTTTTATCTGTGTCCATAAAGTTCTATAGCATTAAGGAACAATGATATAGAGGTAGTCATATTACAGCGTATATTTGCGCTATGTGTTCTATTTCATAAATTTTGAGAGCACATTTTTTTTCAGCTTTATTAGTTCGCATAGCACAGCTTTGTTGGAATGCAGACCAAATTCAATATTATTATCACGGAGCCGTGACTTTATTACTGATTTAAATGATGATATCGTAGTCCTGTTGATTTGAATAGAATGATAAGATGCTTGTCTATTACTGTATAATACTATTTGGGGGAATTTTGGGTAACAACTCTTTAATAAAACCAATTTTTAAAGGCTTTACTATCCAATTTTTCATGATAGTCTTTGCTTGATTTTGATTTAAAACTTGGAAGAGCGTTGGAATAAAACCCATCAAACACCCCACGCAAGCCTTTGCCTACTTTTTTATTTTTTATTTTGTTCTATTCTTTTTATTTTATTTTATATATATGATTATTCATCAATGGAAACGATGCAATGCTTTTTTTTTCAATATATATTTATTATTTAGGCAATAGTCAGGGATTTTGTCGTTCATTTAGCGTAGTGAGGATTTCCATTCATTGGGCGGAAAGAAGGGAGTCTAGGTAGTGTAGATTGGGTAGTGTCTTGGGTGTCTCAAACAATAATAACCCATGGCGCGACAGCCCTTAGAGGGCCAAGGGCTACCAACCCGACTGCCGGCCTCACGCCCACTTATGCACGGCAGAGGTGGACGATCATCCATCCGATACGGGGAGGAGATGTGGTCAGCATCTCGGCATCCCCCAGCCGGAATGTTGGTTTTCGTGACCAGGGCCGCTTACCTAGCGTAAGCTCCTCACTTTCCTCACGATGCTGATTGGGCACCGGTCCTATAGCCGGGAATTAAAATGGTGGTGGAATCGAACCCGGGCCGCTTTCCAAGGACCAAGGCATGCTGCCTTAGCCCGCTACGCCACGGCGCAGGACGTCTCAGACAATACATAATCTATTTTTCACGTCTATTGGGATGCACTTTGTTTTTGTATAATTTATATTGATCCATGTTTCATCTGTAAATAATAGGGACACCGAAAACCCTTATCTCTTTCATTTTTCTTAGAAGCGCGAATCATTTTACACAACGTCTGGCCACTTCGTCAGATATTTTCCTCCGGGTGAGTTCTTTAGAAAACTAAATTTCATTATGATCGACACAGATATTTGGCTTTTCTGCATTTTAGGGCCTCGCATTCGTCTTTAAACTATTATAGACATTGATCACAATTTCCCTGCCATTTGATCTTATAGCTTTTCCTTTCCTTCCCAAGCCTCCTATATCTAACACAGACACTAGCGCTATTCCCAACACTGTTGAAAATAATGACAAAGTTCTCAAATTCTAAAAACATTTTTCACGTATCCAAAACGTTAATAATCGATACTTCACTAGCAACATAACTGATGCCTGTTTGTGCTTACCCTCATACCACAGCAGGTAATTAGGAAATAAAATAACGTTTTAAAAGGGATTGAACATTTCAACCCAGCGCCCGTGCTAAACAAGGACAGTGCAAAAAGTGCCAAGTTAGATTTTTTTTTTTTCTTGCTTGTCATATCGGCGTCCGTTCTCCTTTGGAACATACCGAAGGAGTTAACTCGTTATCTTTGTTTTTATTTAATCATTACATTACGCATACTTCCAGACTCTGGGGAAGATGGGGAATTATCTTGGTTGGAGAAAAATCCCCACCCCCACCGCCGGTAATCGAACCCGGGACCCCTAGCACGGTAGGCAGGTGGTCTACCTACTGAGCTACGGGGCCAGAAGAGTTAGATCTTGTGCATTATACAAACGTCCTGTTACCGTGTTTACTTGCCACAGTTAACCTGCAGCGCTGCCAAAGTACACAATTTCTTCCACATACGAAAAGCCTGTTTCGTGAAAAATTCTTGTACTTGTTGTTCTTGTTCTCCTTATATCATCATCATCATCATCATCATCATCATCATCATCATCATCATCATCATCATCATCATCATCATCATCATCATCATCATCATCATCATCATCATCATCATCATCATCATCATCATCATCATCATCATCATCATCATCATCATCATCATCATCATCATCATCATCATCATCATCATCATCATCATCATCATCATCATCATCATCATCATCATCATCATCATCATCATCATCATCATCATCATCATTATTATGACTATTACTATTATTATTATTATTATTATTATTATTATTATTATTATTATTATTATTATTATTATTATTATTATTATTATTATTATTATTATTATTATTATTATTATTATTATTATTATTATTATTATTATTATTATTATTATTATTATTATTATTATTATTATTATTATTATTATTATTATTATTATTATTATTATTATTATTATTATTATTATTATTATTATTATTATTATTATTATTATTATTAAGTGCATATATATTTATGCTTTAAATATTCAAAATGTTCACAATAAATAAGTAAACAAATAACCACGCTATATCCATATCCAAAGGATATAAATATTTCTTACAAGTACAGTTCCTATATAGAGATGGATTCAGCTGGCGCTGGTCACACACCACTTACGGGGAATGGAATATGACTACACCGCAGGACTCCGATTGGTTGCTCACCTAGTAGTGCTCAAGGACAAACATCATCCCATTTGAAACACATAATAATATATTTTCTTGTCCATTATCAAGGCGAACATCGATACTTCTAACGTCGGAACTGCCTCTCGTATACGGAACAGAGCAAAGTTCGTTTCACACCATTGCCATCCGTTTATCTATATTATACCCGTTGCGTTCTGCAACAGCTTTAACGCATGCAGCGATATGTGCTTACCTGGAAGACGGGGCAGTTGGGACTACTAGTAGATACAGCAGGACGTACTAATCTTAGGGAATAGTGAGCTGGTCGCATATGATGACTTTAAAACTGCGTTCTCCTTGCATAACCACGATGATTATTAAAACAAAACTAAAACAAACTTCCTATTTGAGAAAAGTATAGGAACCCATTAAAAATTTGAAACCAATTACATAGATCTCAGAAATGATTAACTCATAAAACAAGACATGTCATAAATTTCGTCCTTTAAGGATATCTACATGTTTTCTGTGGTAATATGGTTTTAATGTCTTACGGTTTGCAGTAATGCGAAAGTCACATTCAGCATGAAGAAACTTTCAGAACCTGTTTCCAGAAAATTCCAGGTACACATTTATTGTCATGAAAATATCGTAAACATATGGTAATTTAGTCAAAATCGTCAGATAGTTTTGAGACAGTCAAAAGTTTCCAAAATGTACTATGTAAAGGGTAGCTGAGAATGGATGGATTTTCCTTTTCCTTTTAATTTTTTAATGTTCGTGTTGCATCTTTGGAAGATGCTGACCTTTAGATATCAAGTTTGTTATTTATTTTAGATTCTTTTGAAAGCGCGCGCCGACCTTGACTCGTTCTTTGTTTCCTTTAGGGACGGGGGGGGGGGGGAGTGGGACCTTGAATGAATGAATGAATGAATGAATGAATGAATGAATGAATGAATGAATGAATTCCTGCATTTCCTTAAGTGGAACATAGGTCCTTCTGAACCGCGCAACCTTGAGGCCCTTAGGCAAGAGGTTGAGGTTTCCTGATCAGAGAGATTCCGGGATGAGTGATCAGTCAAACGCCGGAAGTGAAAGTACGAGAGAGATGAGGTGATAGGAAAGAAGATGATGGAGCAATCGTGGAATGCTGGTGGGGAAAATCGGAGGATCAGGAGGAAACCCGCCTCAGCGCCGCGTTGTCCACAACAAATCTCACTTTGCGGTCATCTGGGATCGATCCCGGGCCGCCTTGGTGAGACACATTCGATCTAACTACTCAGCCATGTCGCGGTGGTGGGGCCTTAGCCTGAAACGTATAGCTATATGCATGCTACTTTAAACTAATTTTCAATTATTAAACGAAATATTCCGGAAACTAAAGAAATGCGGTGCAACATTTGATAGACGTGCGAATCGTTTTTATAATGTTGTTTGTTACCAAGAGCTGAAATAAAACAGAGCAAAACATTCTTACATCAAAGAACTCGACGAAGTTAACATCGATTCTTAAGATAATATCTGATTATCTAATTAGAAAGAGGCTAATACATTATATTTTCCATAAACCAAACGACCATCCAACTTGCTGCCGACAGAGCTCTGTTTATATGACTGACGCAGTTTCCTCGGTGACCGGCGGTCTTTCTGTACCGAAAAGTTAAAATGCTAAAATCCAACTCGTATATATTTTATGCGTTGTACTCCCTCTTCTATTAAACTATTCTTCTATCCTGTTATTGTCAATTGAGATAAACGTTCATCACTTTGAGTTTGCTGCTTTCCTCCCCAAAGTCTCGGTCTGGTTACCTGTCGTCCTAGCCATCCTAAGGCCAAATCAATAGTTTTCAAGTGTACTTAAAAGCAACAGCCCCATATCAGTAGATTTACTGGCATGATCAAGAACTTCTGCGGGACAAAATTCTGACAAACCGGCGGCGTTATTGTAATCATAGTGGAGAGCTTTCTCTGACCTCTCTCCCATTTAACATGGATGGGACATGATGGGAAAGATACTGACTGGTTCACGACAACCATTGCCGAACTGCGACAAAAGGTGCAGGATGCTTGGGACAGAGTATCGCAGGATGCCATTCGTCAGTTGTACTGTCTTCTGCCTGCACTAATACTTGCCCGAGGGGGATACAGCAAATATTAATGCAAATATTTGAATAGAGCCTCTTGTGACATGTCTGCTTCATTTATGCTAATTTTATTATCATATGATCCTATTATGGTGTATTACCCTTCACTTAACTCTACATTAAAGTTAAGAAAATCCTTGATGATATTGCATATGTTTCCGCCAGCTTATTTGTATAGGTAATTCTGGTATGTCCCTGGTGGTTAGGGCTGTACCAGTTGGAGTTTAGGTTCAGGTGATATGCTTGCATTACTTTTGATACAGCTTAGACTAATCCAACATACATCTTTTGGGATAAGAGGAACACCCGGAAAAAATTATTAAGATAACTCACCCTGACGGAGATTCTAACTCGGAACCTCTTGAATGTGAGGCAGAGACGCTAACACCTCAGCTACAGTGGCTATTTCTTTTCTACACAATCCTACGGGATAACCAGGGGCTGGGAGTTACGCGTTACCCAGTCACCCCTTGCGCCTTGTGCGCGTGGCATCCTTCAGACATGTGTTCATGGAGGTAAAAGAAAGGAAAAATAAATAAAAGGGGTCAAACACCGAAGTGGACCATGGTTTGGGCGTTTGAAGGAACACTCTCATCTCGCGGAGGAACCCAGTCGAGAGATTTCACCAGAGCCTCTTCTGCCAGTTTTCGGGGTTACTGATGGGCCTTCTGGGCAGCCGTAACGGTCCTGGGGTACAGCAAGTCCCCACTGTACGTCACCCCATCAGCCAGTCCTCTACTTCCTGTTGCCCACCTCTCGGGACGAGGACCGCAGAGGTTGGATTTTGAGGGGCACCCTGCCCTAAGCCTTTGCGGGAGATCGACCCGATCAAAGATCAGGAACAGGGTACGGTCTCTGCGCTGCACACGGTACACAGCCGTCACACCTTGATCTTGCAGGTTTTCAATGATTTCCTCATTAGACATGCCATCCAAAGCACGGGTGTTAACTACTCCGCGCGAGGAGTTGAGGCTCTTATGGACTGTGGCCGTCACCGGGTAGCTGCCTAACAGGTTTGCCTTCAGTTGGACTGCTTCCTGGGAGAGAGAATTCGCTTCTACCAGGAGCGTGCCATTGCGTGAACGAGTACAAGACTTCACAGGACCAGCTATCTTATCCAAACCCTTCTGGATGATGAAAGGGTTTAAAGAGAGAAAGTTCTTGCCTTCTTCTGTTCAAGTTACCACGAAGTAGCGAGGACCACAGGACTCAGCTACTTCCTTTCCACAAACCTTCACACTTTTGGATTTAGTAGAGTGCACCATTGCGGTAATGTCCTCCACCATTGCAAACGGCTCAGATGGCGTGCTCACACCCTGGGTGCCATCCCGGGTTAGGTGAGAGTCCTGGCCTGGAACTTGCTCACCTTAGGGTCACACCTCCCAGTGTAAAGACAGAGGGACCCAATCGCCTGCAGGAGTGTAACAGCTCATGCAATAACCCCTCCCCGGGACTGAACTTTATCAGCGGATACGAACACAGTCCTACATGGTAACAAGGGGCTGGGAGTTACGCGTTACCCTGTCACCACTTGCGCTTCCCACTCCAACCACCCGCGCTATGTTGCCCGTCAGACATGTGTTCAGGGAGGAAAAATAAAAATAAAAAATAAATAGATGGGGTCAAACACCGAAGTGGACCATGGTTTGGGTGTTTAGAGAAAGACTCTCACCTCGTGGAGGAACCCAGTCGAGAGATTTCACCAGAGCCCCTTCTGCCAGTTTTCGGGGTTACTGATGGGTCTTCTCGGCAGACGTAGCGGTCCTGGGGTACACCAGGTCCCCACCTTACATCACCCCATCAGTCAGTCCCCCACTTCCTGTTGCCCACCCCTCGGGATGAGGACCACAGAGGTTGGATTTTGAGGGGCTATATGCAGCAAGGGTACATGAAAGTTACCTCAATGATAGTAATGCATTAAATGTGTACCTCTGTAATTATTTGTTTTAATATTTTTCAAAGAAAGAAAAATTGTTCTCCACCCTCTATTATTTTCATAATTGAAAGAAGAAAGAAAACCAACTAAGTTATTCATTACACATTTGTTATTAAATCACTTATACAACAATGGGATGTGGATGTGGATGTAATTTACTTTCTAGTGTGATCAATCTGAACAGAAGGAATAATTTCTAAAAAGTTGATTTGCTCAACTGGCAAAGGCATAATATCAAGGATTTCTTTAGCAATTTCAGGTCTCATTGCCAGTGTCATTCTTATCATATAGATGTTATCCTCTGTGCTTCTTTTTTCCGTAATTCACACTTCCCTAATAATCATCAATTCTTTTAATTTTCACAGTTACAAAATTCTGGCATTAAGAGAAAACGTGCTGCACTTTTGTTATAGCTTCTGTAACTACAGTAAGTATATGCTAATATAACTAAATTTTTGAACTGTGATCACATGTGCCACTGACGTGATATATACATGACTTAAATGTATCAAATTGTTAAATATACAAAACTCTGTGAATATAATTTTATAGTATTGTCACACGAGCGCTGGAACACCCTGTGGAAGCAGCTGGGAGCGGAAGGCAGGGGAGGTTCGGTTAGCCACACCTCCCCCTCGTCTGTCTTATAGTGGTGACAGGCGGTGGTCAGGAGAAAAACATGACTGTGCCGTCTGTTTCTCTTACACCTGGTTCTCGATCCTTCTTTTACTGGAACATTCCCGCGGACACTGGAAGGCGGCGATATTCCTATATAAAGGGGGGTTGCAGACAGACGGGAGTTAGTCAGTCAGTTGGTTAGTGAGTGTGAGTGAGGAGACAGTCGCAGTTCTGGGTGTAAGAGTTAGTCAGTGACGTGTTAACGAACGAGAAGATTGTGCCACGGAAGACTGTACGTAACTGGTATGTGCATCGGAGTTTATGTAATCGCGAGTACAAGTGAAATTGTAACGGACGAACTGGTGAATCGTAATTGTGTGCATTACGTAATTTTATGTAATTGGCAAGTGTTTAACTGTAAGTCGAGGGAAATAAAGAACATTTTTGAGTGGTGAAATTGGACTTTTCATTTCACGAACCCACAAAGTCACAGTATTACTAATCACAAAATATTATGTTAGTTTAATAATGTCATAACTGAATGAAAATAGAAATAAAAATATCGATTCCCTCATTTGCTCACTGTCACAATATTCAGTCAAGGATTTCCATTCATTGGGCGGAAAGGAGGAAGTCTAGGAGTAACGTGCTAGACAAGGATAGTACAAAAAGTGCCAAGTTAAATCTCGTGCATTATAACCCATTACCTCGTGATTCACCATAAATGAGATGTATATCTGCTAGTTGAGAAAAGTTGTACACGTTCTCCATGTTGTACAACAGGCAATCCTCAACACACTAACTGCATTGTCCCGAATCAAGGAAATCATAGTAGTGTTATTATAGCACTGGCCAATCAGATTCACATTCTTAGTTGCGAATCACGCCATTTATTCCTATTAAAACTTATGCACTAAAATGACGAAGGAAAACAAAAGCAACACGTGACAGGAACCGAACCAATGACCTTTGGAACACCAGTTTTCGGCGTTACAGGTTCGGCCACCAGAACAGTTACAAAACCGCCACTAGAGTAGGCCGTATGCTACCAAGCGGGATGGTTCAGGTGGTTTCGTCTGTGGCCCGCATTCGGGAGGCCCTGGTTTGATTCCCGTGGCCGACCTACCTGAACAATTAGTTTTTCGAGGGTTTCTCGGATCACTAGGCAAATGCTGGGTAGGCTAATTACATTGCCCGAATTTCCTGTCCCTCCATTTCATCTCCGTTATCTTTTCATATCATCTCTCATCTGGTGGTCTCTTTCAGGGTAGAAGTGTCGGCGGGTGTCTCGGCTGTGTATAGCGGGATGTTATACTGTGAGGAAAACTACTTCCTCCGCCGGTAGGTCGGTTGCCGGTCTCGTGACCGCCAGCCAGGTAAAGATGTACTTTTATATCTTGACAGATGGAGAGCGATGCGCAGTGTCCACCTCAGAATGATTGCAACTGGTGAGGAGGGCAGGTCAGTTGTGTATCAGCTGCGAGCGAGTAAACACGTGCAGAGCTACTCGGTAATACTACAACTTGTTTCAAAATGTGCGTGTCTCCTGGTTCCTAGGGAGCATTTAGAATGACGTCTCCTAGCAGAAGATTAGAAAATAAAGTGCTATATTTAAAACACGAGAAGTAATAACCAATATCTATAGATTTACAAAAAAACCATAGTTTAAGTCTGCTACAAAAATCTGGGAAAGGCATCTGAGGCAACTGTTGTATCTGAAAGCAGTTGAAGTGAGTTATTAAGGAAAGAAAAGCCATTAGCGCTAGTGCCTCAACGTCCTTCTCTATGCCCCGAAAACAAAGATTAAGAACGTGCACAAAATCTAATTTGGATGCTTTAATAGGCGAACTATGAATAATTTTCAAAGCACAGAAAAACAAAGACCAACTCTGAAGAAACTGCTTATGAAGCTTGAAAGTTCTCTTGACTTCCAAGGCAGTATCTGAACATTAAGAAGAGTTCTCTTGAAGCTAGAATTTATATGAAATAAAAAAAAAACACTAAGCGTGACAGACAAATTTTAATCGAACATCGTACCGTACGGGCAAAAAGGCTCAAGTATTTACGAAATATTCGGAGATATCGACGTGAAGTTTATACAGTTTATATGGATGAAACTTATATCAATTCAGCACATACTAGACCATATGCCTGGAGTGAAACTCGTTACAGGAACTCTGCAGCGATTTCGAAAGGCGGACAGTTGGTTATCATGCCTGCTGGAGGAGAACATGGTTTTGTTCCGAAAGCCTATGTACTATTTAAGATCCAACAAAAAAGCGTGGAGATTACTAGCATAGTAAGAATTATAACTTAGTTTATAAGAGCTGCAATACTGGCTTCGAGAGTGAGATTTGTTTTTAGACATCTTATCCACCAAACTCCCCTCTCGTATTCTTACGCATGCGATAGGTGTACTACCCCCACTACACTTGCTACTCATCCCTATTGCGCATGATTTCTGTCAAGATAAAATAATTCATCTGTATCTTTGGGGATCGGGTCACCTGCCTGAGACATTTAGGGCTCGGCTGCTGGGCTCGTTGCCGTCCCGCTGTAGGGGAACGAGTTCTTTGTCCTGGCCTGTCGGGGGAAGTCTCTATCCAAGTAAGCTGTATGAACCCTGCCCTCTGTTCTGTCGTGGCTCCTTGGGTCGGCCGTTCTCTAGCTCCTGCGCCTCATCCTTTCTCTCGGAGGTGCCTCACTTGGGGGCATAGGAACAATTGGCCCAGTATGGTGCCTACGCACCGAATCCCCTCCGTAACGAAATCCTAATCGTAGGCCGTTAATCGCTGTTCAGTACCGCACTGGCAGGTGATTAGGTCGAAATTTGAGAGATCTTTGAGGCATTAAATCTTGAGAACGCCAATAACTAGCTACTAAAACTCAATATTTCTATACCCAGGAAGCAGTTTAAAGACATTCTAATATAATAATTTCACCCACTTTGTCTTTGTGGTGGGCAGATAGTACTTAAATAGTACATTGCGATACTAATGTGGTAATTACTTGCTCAAATTGTCCTCGGGAAGCAAGCCAGGTGAAAAGACGATTAGAAATCTTCCCGAGAACAACTTGAGCATGGAAACGTAGAGTCAGGCTGAAAAATTCAATGCCATAGCCGGGATTTGAACCACGGATCTTCTGATTGTCGTCCAGCCGCTCTACCCATTGAGCTACTACGGGCAACGTGCCGACATGACATTAAATTTTCCAACTAACTTGTGTTTTTCCCGGTAAACCACTTAGGAGTTCTCATAAACACATGAGACAGCAACCTTAATGGCGACTTACAAGATGTAAGTACTTTAAGGCCCGGGCTTTATAGTTAACCACTATCAGGTCAATTAATGGAAATTAATTGTTCTTTCACACTGGCCGTGTGTAGGCTAAATTGTGGAAACGTATGACATTGAATTTTTCAGTCTAGCTCTAAGTTTGTGTGGATAAAAACAGAAAGACAAAAGTTAAATGGCGGCAGAGTACGAGCAAAAACAGTCACTTTTGCTGCACATTTTCGTCACATTACATCATAATGATTTAAGATTGCACATAGAAATACTACACGTTTGTACTAAATTAATATTACTGTAAGTTCTATCAGAAAATACTTAATAAAGTAGTATAACCATTGTTTACTTTGACAGGAGTTACCAACTCTCCCGTAAATCCTTAGATTTCCTGATTTTGAGCCTAATTTTTCATAATCTCCCGCCTCCCGTATTTACAGGCTCACTGTGCGCTTTTCTCCCGTTTTAATTTTGTTTGTCTGTTTATGTACCTATGTACAAATATTTATCAAGGATTTAAATTTCGCCCGCACGGCCAGAATGCGTGGAAACGTTGAACAGCAAAAATCTGCGCTTCTTGTCAGCTAACCAATGAACGCAATGAATGCTTGCTCCACTTCCTTTCTTTCAATAGTTCCTTCCGATACTTTTGCAATGAAAATGCAGAAGTAGAAACAATTGTTCATTCTTATATTAGTTTCTTTGTGAATATTGGAAATGTTTTCATTAAAAAAGCAAAGTATTTGCAGAATTCCGATCTTAGGTTTATGGAATCTCATGACGCTGTTCAGTTGGTAATTAATTAGATAGAGAAAGGAAAATAGATTTTTCAGTAGTGGTACTCACAAATTGTTAGCCACTGTTCTTGATTAAAATTTGAAATCTACTACTGAGAAAAATTTCATTGTATTCTGTGATTTTTTATATTCTTGCTTAGTGAACAAATTTGATTATAGTTAAAAGTGCTTAATGCCCAAAGATGCTCCCGCCCGGAGATCCGATTGCGGGACTATTTTACCTCCGGAAGATTTCCCTTTGGGGCCATTCATATTGAGCTCTTTTGTAGTCCATTTTGCATTACCCAGGGTGCACCACGGGGAGGCGGACTACATTACACCCGACTGATTATTGGCCACGACTGGCCAATACATCTACACAGGATTAATATTTTTGAATCCCCGACCTGCACACTGTGTAGGGACCCGAACTCATTGATGGACGGAGATCATCTGCTCCAGTGTAGTGCCCTGACAAAAAGAGATGAAGAACTGACAGCACAACTAGTCACACTTTATTGGGAGGCCAGAAGGAAAATGGAAATTCTCCACCTCCATCAGCATTAGCAACCAACCAACCAACCAAAAGTGTTTAATTCCACCATGTCTAAAAAGGGAATTAACATTGAATGTCATGCATGAAGTTGTGGATTGTACCAAGCTGGGTTGTGTGAATGAAGATGAATTAGAATGAATAGAGCCAGACTGAAAAATTCAATGCTATAGCCGGGATTTGAACCACGGATCTCCCGCTCTCGGTGCGGTTGCTTTGAAGCACTATGCTACTATGGCCAACATGCCGACATGACATTAAATTCTCCAACTGACTCGTATGTTTCCCGGTAGACCACTAAGGGTTCTCATATGCTATGAGACACGCAACTTTTGTGGCGACTTACTATGCTGTAAGTACTAAAGAATTTTTCAGTCTGGCTCTACTCATTAAAAGCTTAGCCTACACAGGGCTAGTTTGGAAGAAATGATTATTTCCAGCAATTTATCTAAAAAACATAGCGGTTTAACTATGAAGCCTGGGACTTACGTACTTACAGCATAGTAAGTCGCCACAGAGGGTGCGTGTGATGATGATGATGATGATGATGATGATGTGTATAGAGGCGCTCAACTACGGCGGTCATCAGTGCCCTTTAAAAAACAAGTCATGGCAAAAGCCAGATATAAAAATTTCTAAAAATATATATTATATATAAACCTATTAAAAACTGCACACACATATATATTAAAAAAACAACAAGATACTTGAGGTTAAATTCTAAAATCCACAGCTGAAACAAACGCTAAAACTTTGCCCACCGCCATTTCGTCATCCGCGAGGATCTCCGCCAAGCTGGCTGGCAGCTGGAGAGACCTGCGGAGACGTGCCAAGCTAAAACAATCCAAAAGCAAGTGACGGACAGTCAGGTCAGCACTGCACAGTGGGCAAACGGGAACCGGGGTCCTATTCAATAAAAAGCTGTGGCTAAAATAACAATGCCCAATGCGCAACCGAGCCAAAGTCACCTCCTCGCGACGAGATGACCGACAGGAGGTAACCCTGGGAATCGGAAGTTCCTTAATAGATCTAAGTTTATTATTGCGGAGAGCGGACCACTCTTCCTGCCAGCAGGTTTGCACAGCTCTCCGTAATACGGCCCTAAAATCTTCCGATGTCACACATGGTACTCGAACCCTGGGCTTCATGGTAGCCGTCTTGGCTGCCGAATCCGCCATTTCATTACCCCGCAAGCCTACGTGACCAGGAATCCATGCACACACCACGCTCACGCCAGAAGCGTGTAAAACGTGGAGAGGGTGCGTGTCTCACAGCATATGAGAACCCCTAGTAGTCTACCGGGAAACATACGAGTCAGTTGGAGAATTTAATATTGTGACTGTGGATTCGTAGAATTAAAAATCCAATTTGCCGAAATGCTAAATGTTCTTTATTTGCCTAGAAACACACTGTGTAGCAACAGAATTACATCACATATCACAGTCTACAACACAAAGGTCTATGACAATAACAAACAGCTTACTCAACTTCCACTGTTGTTACATGTCTTTACAACAACACTCTGAGCTGTTTACTGCTTGCCTCACTGTTTTACAACTACAACTCAACTCTTGGCGAGTCGTTGCCTCTTTAAATACCTCACTGATAATTTCTAGATTATTCGAAAATAAACCAGTACCCGAACAGTCTCTATCAGTCAAGAAGTAACTAGAAATTTCCATTTATCTCAGTTTGTTTCTTTCGGCAGATCTTTATCTGCATGTTATCTTTGCCTTGCCGGCTCTTGGTTTTCACACTGCCGACCTATCAGTTCCTGCTGTGTAAACAAGCCGAGCGATCGTAGATACGGGTTCGCGACAATATCGCATTGGCATGTTGACCACAGTAGCTCAGATGGTTAGAGCAACCACACGGAGAGTGGGAGATCCGTGGTTCAAATCCCGGCTATGGCATTGAATTTTTCAGTCTGGCTCTGCTCATTCCAAGCTTAGCCTACACACAGCTAGTGTGGAAGAAATTATTATTTCCACGAAGATGAATTATATGAGGAATTTTGTAATTCTAATGATGCAATTAAATGTGCTGTCTCTTTAGAGGGTAGCGTTAGCAACTCACCAGTTTGATATCAAATAATGTGAATTTTGAGATCTTGGGTAAGCTGGTAGGTTATAAGTATACCAGGAAGTAATGCTCAGACCGAAAGAGTATTTTCTGTTATCAATAACAAGTAGACAAATGTAAATAACAGAAGTAATACAAAACTAATCAAATCTGAATTGCGAGTTGCTATAAATTTTCCTTATTAATGCAATGATGTTTTTAATTTATTAAAAATGATATAAAGCTGGCAAAATGTGTTGCAAAATATATGTATTTGTGATGTGTAATTAAATAGTTTTCGCTTACAAATACTGCAATGATTTTTGGTGAAAATTTGCCGTGTTCCTAATCTCGCTTATTCTTTAGTCTCCCTATTTTCTTAAAAAAGAAAAAAAAAAAAAAGGAAAAAAACTGGTCACCCTAATTTTGATGTCTCAAATACAACCCTTGGGACACATACCTATCCTTCTGCCACATTTCCACGAACTGCGCCCACTGTGTGCAAATGGAAGAACTATTCGTTGGTCTACACATTCCAAAGATGGCGCTGCGGGTCTCTCTGCACCAGCAGCGCCATCTTTGGAATGTGTCGATGATTTATGTAAAATAACCCTAGATGTGATAAAGAGACATCTGAGAAAAGTTAAGCGCTTTTTTACGACCAATATAGAAAGGGACGCTGAGAACTAGAGAAAGTTTCCAAACAATGCGACATACGTGAGATTTATAAGGATCGAAGCACAGAAGGCTACGGGCCACAGAGACGCGAGGTAGTCTCTAGTTCGAAGACAGTATTTACAATGTAAAACGACTAGAGAGGCCAATGAGCAACCCGGTCTTGTGTCCATGGGATGTGCCTTCTGAGCAAGCAAACTTGCCATCTTTCCAGCACTGCCATACGCCACAAAACCTGAAAGTACATCAGAAAGATGAAAAAGAAGCAGAAAGTAATGAAAATATGAGAAATGACTTAGGCATTCGGCTAACACCAGGGAAGTCAACCAATAAGTTAACGTCAAATTAGGCATTCGACTGGAAGAGATCCTGGTACTTCTAGACTTAGAGCTTCTCACTTTGCCACGCGGACATATGATAGATATTATGATTTTGTTGGGTTCTTCAAATTAAAAGTCTTGTTTGCAGAAATTTAAAATGCTCTTTATTTCAGTAAAAGACACTTTGTACACCCCTTACAGACTCTAAAATGCCGACATATACAACACGCAGTCTTGAAGGTCTCTCGTTGCTTCAGTACACGTAAACACACGAAAGAATGCACTTGCTGTACACTTCAAATAGTTGCACACAACTCGTAATTCCATTAACAACTGACTCTCAAAATTCATTGCTCACTAACAACTGACCACGCTCTGACAGCCGCGGCGCTTTTATACCTTCACCCCTTTTCTAGAATTTAGTGGATCTTTCGGTAACAATCAGGATGGCAGCGGCAAATTGTGGACTATCTCTCTCTCGGCAAGCGTCCAGCGGGCGCATCACTTTCTGTCTCTTTCCTGCCCACGCGTGACCGGTATTGGCTTGCTGCCGCGGCACCAATCTACAATGCGATCGGCGACAATATTCATTATCTCCTCCCATCACTCTTCTGTTGGTTTGTCTACAAACCGTACAACTGCACATCAACAAACGGTTGTCTAACATTGTTAGTTCAAACAAATGACCTAATACCAACACAATGCTCATTGTTCTTATGAAAATACATTCACTCTTACTGCAAAATATGATGTGCTGCACTCACATGACTTTCTAAATTCTAGCAGAATTATTCTTACAAATGCTTTAGGGAACGGGATTAAAGCTGATGCTTTGGAATGTGGAGGGTTTTAAAAACAAGCTAATCACAGGAGATCTGCAAAGAGAAATAGATAATATGGACGATGTAGGAGTAGTGGAAACGTGGCTTGAAAATAATGTAAATATTGTGGAAACGTAGAGTCAGACTGAAAAATTCAATGCCATAGCCGGGAGCCCGGGACGGAAACCAGAAGATCCGTGGTTAAAATCCCGGCTATGGCATTGAATTTTTCAGTCTGACTCTACGTTTCCACAATTTAGCCTACACACGGCCAGTGTGAAAGAACAATTAATTTCCAACAGTATAAATATTGTTACATGACGGTTTTGGGGGGTTGATACGAATTGCGAGAGGTGCAAAGGTACAGGGTTTGGAACCCGGTGCCGAGATCATATGCTACATGACAAAACTACCAGGTGTTGTAAGGGTTTAAAAGGTAAGGGGTTTTATCCTTTAACCGTATGTAACTGGGAGCGTAGCTATGGATAAGGTAGAGCAAACAAAAACGTCTACTTCAAAATGAACTGAGTAACTGTATTTCAGATATGCCTAGCGTTTCTACAGGGCACTCCCTGGATCTGGATGAGATCAGGGGCGCTTTAGTAACATTTAAATACATAATAGATGCGTTGTCTGTACGGCCCGTTGCACCCTGCTGGCGATCTTATTCATAGTAGCACTTTAAAATAAACCCTTGTTAATGTTTATAGAGACCATCAGCACGCCCCCTCTCAAATCTCTCTGTCAAGTCCCCCGGGTGCTAACTCAACCAAGCTTAAATAGGGGTCCTACCCAAAAGCCAACTCAGCAATTCCCACGCTAACTGTTAATTTCCTCTCAACTATTGCACCATATTGTGTAATCATTGTTTACATCATTGAGAACATGTTTAGATCTGTTACTGACCACCTAAGTATTATTTCCCTTGACCAGCAGATGTGTGATTCACCAGTCCAAAGTACAAGTTTTGCCAGTCAGGAGAATTTGAACTTAATCATCAACAAACAGCTTTGTCCAAACTCAAGGCACCGGAAATAAATGTTACATTATAATGATTATAGTAATTTCCAGATCATGCTCAGCCTATACACGAAACAATATAGAGTTTGAGAATTTTAAACTCATAGGAAAGAGAGAGTGTGTGTAGTGTTTAACGCCCGCTTTTACTACATACGGCACCGCAGGCGGTGACACTGATGATACATGAGATGAAGATGGAGCACCGGTGGAATGAGATGGCGGGGGAAACCGGAGGTCCCGGAGAAAACCCGCCCCAACGCCGTGTTGTCCATCACAAATCTCACTTTGCGGTCACCTGGGATCGAACCCGGGCCGCCTTGGTGAGAGCCAAGCGGTCTAACCACTGAGCCACGGCGTGGCCATAGGAAAGAGAGCAAGCAAAAAAGGTGATAAAGGCAGGGCATTAGGAACAATAGGAATTCTGATTACGAAAGATCTAGACGTGACTACCGATACAATGACATTAATAGATAGGAACAAGGAAGTGTTGTGTCTGATAATTAGGCAAATAGGAAAAATTAACACGAGAGTATTACTAGGGGTAGTATATAACCCCTCATATGCATCAGCTTTGCATAATGGTAGATTTTAATGGAAGAATAGGAGAGGGAAATAGTAGATGGTAGAGAAGTATATGGCGAGGGAGGAGAAAAAGATGAAATAAGACCAAGAAAAAGTCGAGATAAAATAACAAATAAGGAGGCTAGTGAGCTCTTAGGTTTCTGTGAAACAAATAATTTAATAATATATAATGGCGATGTAGGGGAAGATAAAGAAGGGGGGTTTACGTTTGTTTCATTTTCCCCATATTGATTGATTGGAAATCAATCAGTCAGTTTACCCTTCCATCAATTTACCCAGTTCCATCAATTTACCTAAAATAACTTACTGGTTTAACTATGAAGCCTGGAATTTGAGTACTTACAGCATAGTAAGTCGCCACAAAAAGGTACGTATCTCATTGCATATGAGAACCTCTAGTGGTTTACCGGAAAATATACGAATCTGTTGGAGAACTTAATGTCATGTTGACCATAGTAGTTCAATGGTTTAGAGCAACTGTACGGAGAGCTGGAGATCCGTGGTTCAAATCCCGGCTATGGCATTGAATTTTTCAGTCTGACTCCACTCATCTATACGAGTACTGTTTACAGACACTCGCGTTCGCACACACACACATACTTTTAACTTTTTTCGGATTCAGGGGGCCTCCAAATGTTTAAATGAAATGAAATGTGTAGTGTTTAACGCCCGCTTTTACTACATACGGCACCGCAGGCGATGACACTGATGATACATGAGATGAAGATGGAGCACCGGTGGAATGAGATGGCGGGGGAAACCGGAGATCTCGAAGAAAACCTGCCCCAACGCCGTGTTGTCCATCACAAATCTCACTTTGCAATCGCCTTGGTGAGAGCCAAGCGGTCTAACCACTGAGCCACGGCACGGCCTCAAAATGTGTAGTTCTAGTTAAATCTTGGTATTGAATTTTTAGGTGGAATACAATACTTTCCTTACTTCCTGTAGGTATCTAAGAGAGAAAGTAAAAAAAAAAAAAAAAAAAAGAGTAATTAGAACAGCAAACCATTCATGTGAACTTGACTTCAAACTGCTAGGGATAAGAGTTCCTTTCACATTCATGAGCTGTGAAGTTTAAATTTCAGTTAGTGTTAGTTACTATGGTAATGTTTTCTCTCACCCCGAGGAAACGAATGTCAGTGAACGGAGGGGACCACAGGAGGGGACAGAGCGCACTGAACTTGACTTACCCGCCATCTAGCAGGGTCGAGAAGAACTTAACAACGAAGAAGTCATAGATGGCGGGCGCATAGCGTAGGTGAAGCATTATAGGGGAAGCGTAAAATATTCATTCACATGGCTTTCTCTTTTCTCTTACTTATCTGTCAATCTACTTCATGTTAAAGAGATAAACATTATCGTTTTGATAATTTTCTTGTAGTTGCAGGGGAATATGACAATACAGTAGACTTCGGGTGATAGATATTTTAGGAGCTTTTAAGAGCTAGTCGCTATGCGATGTATTCGAAATTCTGTTCTTTTGCATACCTGAGACATAAAACAAAAACCAAAAATAAAACAAACGGAAATAACTAGTAAGCATTGGAAAATTAAAAGATAACAAGGAATATCTCTGAATTGGCTAACTCTACACACACGCGCGCGCGCGCGCGCGTCAAGAGGTCCCAAGTTCGAATCTCGGTCAGGGTAAGTTACCTGGATACGGTTTTTTCCGGGGTTTTCCCTTACCCTGAAAGACGAATGTCGAGTAACTCTAAGCTCTATGGACCCCGGGCTCATTTGAGCATCATTTCAACCATTCCGTTCATCGTCCGATATGACTTAACGTTGGAGGACGTAAATTAAAAACACACACACACACGCGCGCGCTTACTTATCGATACAAGAGTCGCTTATACCTTGAATATCCCCAGACTAAGAAATCCATTGGACCAGTGGCGGCTGGTGGGTTAAATTATTGGTGGTGCACAAATGAAAAATAAAATACAGAGTAGTAATGACTCACCTATTTATACAGATTCTCTGCTCTACTCTCCTTACACCTGGCGAATCTATCGATAACTTTTGCGTTGAAGTAGCTGATCTTCATAACAAAATCTCTCTCAATTGAAAGCATTGCTAATGCTGACAATCGGTCCTGTGACATTGTGTTCCTAAGGAAAGTTTTTATTCGTTTTAACGTTGAGAAACAGCATTCTGCTTCAGCGGTAGACATTGGCATAGTTAACAGTACTCGCAGGAGTTTGACATATTCGCTGAATGTAGCACATACATTGTTTTCCTTATTGAAGTCCATCAAGCACAAAGTGCCGGACATTCCAGGAAATTCCTCTCGACTGTAAATTACAGTCAGTTCTCTACGAATTTTTGTTCCAATGATAAAAGGATAGAACCTTATTGTTTCTCTAAGGGAATCCTCTGGAAATGTCTTAGAAATTTTCTTGATGAAACAAAGTTGAGGCTACCAGATGCCCCGTGAAGCTAAATCTGTCCTTTGCTTCTCTAAGAATGTCACATACTTCAAGAGCTTCTCTTCTTTTCACATCATGATCTTCTATTCTTCTCCTCTTAATTGCAGTTTCTTCGTGTTCCTCGATATCCACGCTATTTCTTACCTTTTGCACTTCCCTTTTAAATGCGTTTAGCTGGGCGATGGCAAATGTTGCATTGCAGTCTCGTTTCTGCAGCTGATTGTACAAAATGTTCACATGTGGCATGATCTTGTAGAAGAAAGACAGCCAGAATACAAAATTATAATCTTTCAAAGTGGCCATAAACCCAGAAGCCTAAACAAGTGTGGCGTTGTTGTTTAACAGAGCTCTCTTCTGAATAAC
Organism: Mantis religiosa; assembly: GCA_030765055.1. NCBI lineage: Eukaryota > Metazoa > Arthropoda > Insecta > Mantodea > Mantidae > Mantis > Mantis religiosa. The sequence goes on from CM060950.1 coordinate 403,424,547, forward strand.
CTCCATGCATTTAATTAAATTCTCCCTGTGTTCGAAAAGCAGAGCACACAGAAGCTAAGCCTGAAGGTCACGCTATAGCCATTGCTAAGAGTAGGAGGAGCTAGGTTTATAAACCTCCATTTAAGCAATGTATAAGAAGCCACTCCCATCTCTTCACCTTCCCGCAAACCCCTCAGAAAGCCTACATTTGGGCGAAATCTTAGGTTAACTCTTCGCTGCAAACCTGCGGCTCCTACAGCTAATCACTGTTTATTTTGACTTCTGCGGTCATGGGCAGCTATAGACGATAAGCGTAATTGAAACATGTTTGTATATAAAACAATGCAAACAAGTACAGCTTTAATGTGCAAAATACACCTGTTGTATATTCAGAATCAGTGGGTGTAGCGCAAACCTGCAACCTTATGGAGGAACCGCCCCTGCATTGGACTCAAATAATGAATCCCTTTCCATTTAGTAAGCACAAATTTTATATTAAAGAAATTACATAAGTGCTATTCAAACGAGATAAGCCCAATTGCATATAAACTACATAAGTTGTATAAAACTCAGTGGCCTACATCAGATAAATGAAACAACTCACCTCTGAGAAACCTTTTATGTCTCTGCATTCAGTCGTGGAAGAAACAAATACTTATAGATGCAATTTAATTTACTTAATTCATTTTTGTTTACAGTAAGAACAAATGCATTAATAAACCTCTACAAGTTATTCTAAGACCTCTGTCGATATAAACTTTCCTTTTGTCTTGATTTTGGGAGTCTGAAGGATACCATAAAACTCAAAAAAAAAAAAAAAAAAAAAAAAAAGTGGTACTAATATTGTCCAACCCATTATGTAGAAATTGTCACTGTGAGACATACTGCCCAAAACTTTAGGCACTTAAACTTTAGATATAAGTGCAAAGTTCAGAGTAATTGTGACATATACATCATTCTTACTCTCACTGTTAACCTTGTACTTGAGCAATGTACCAATATAATGGCGGTAAGACAGACAGTATATACTAATTCCAATATTATTTTGTAACTACAGGAGGTAACTATTTTTACTTTTTGTAGTTTCTACCTACAGTGATTAGGAAAAATTTTGAATTCCAGCAAAAAGAAATGACACCACGTTTAAGTGGAAATACACGTTTTGAGATCCCCCGAATAACAAACATGAAGTGGATAGATGAATAAGCATTTGTAAGAATACTTGTGCAAGAATTCAGACATTCATGTGACTACAACACATCGTATTTTGCAATAAGAGTGAATGTATTTTGATAATAACAATAAGTACTGTGTTTCTATTAAGTCATTGGTTTTACCTAATAATGATGGACATTCAGTTTGTTGATGTGCAGTTGTATGGTCTTTAGACAAATAAACAGAAGAGTGATGGGAGAAGGTAATGAATACCTGTTCTATGTCTGCGTGGCAAAGTGGGAAACTCTAACTCTATAGGTACCAGTATCTCTTCCTGAGGAATACCTAATCTGAACTTAGGTTTTCGGTTATTTTTCCTGGGTGTTAGCCGATTGCCGTGGTGATTTCTCATATTTTCCTTCCATTCCGGTTCCTTCTCATCTTTCAGGTGTGCCTGCAGGTTTTGTGGCATATGGTGATGCCAAACAGGTGGCACGTTGGCTTACTCAGAAGGTACATGCCATGGACAAAAGACCCGGTTGCTCATTGGCCTCTTTAGGCAGTTTACAATGTAAATACTGGTCTTCGAACTAAAGACCCCCTCGCGTCTCTGTGGCCTATAGCCTTCTGTGCTTCTTTCCTTATAAATCTCAAGTAGGTCGCATTGTTTTAAAAGTTGCTTTGGTTATCAGCTTTCCGTTCTATATTGGCCGTGAAATAAGCGGTTAATGTGCTCAGATGCCTCTTTATCAGACTTAGGGTTCCCCTAAATAAATCCTCTACAGAGGAGTCTCTTTATTTATCTTCCGAAGGAAACCATGCTAATGATTCTTATGTCCGAAAAGAAAAAATAATCCATCGTCCTACGCCGGGTTTGAACCCGAGACCTACGAAGCCAGAGGTTAGCATGTTGCACCTCGCATGCGCTGTCATTCATTAGGTAAGATAGAAAATCTCTTAGTTGTACTTCATTATCGATGGTTTGCATTATTATCAGTAAGACTGTACAGTGCACTTAGTAAATGATTTGTATAAACAACTCTCCCATCACTTCTGTACACTGCCGCATAGTTGTAATGTAATGAGTGAACTTTGAGAGAAGCGACGTCTTATTGTTTGTGATTGTTATTACCCAGCTTTATTGTCAAACATATTGATACCATAATTAAGGGATGCAATAAGTAAACAATAGTAATGGATTTCAAAGAAATTGTGTATCTTTGTTACAAAACGTGCAGGCAGGTGCACTGAGTTGAATCGTGTAACAAAAGACACGGGAGGAACAGAATTCTGAAGGATAGCACTTGACCTTGTTTGAAGAGGTATTCTTCGGACCCTTAATAATTACATGACCGAGAATAATAGACAAAATAGTCACAAAGGATTTTTGGTTGAATAAAGGACTTCGAGAAAGTGAAAGTTAGACACCCACGTACAGCTGTGTATAGTGTGAGGACAAACGGTCCGCGGCTTGCGGCCGAGTAAGAAGTTTCCCTATCTTGGTCGAAGGCAGATTAGAACCGGAGGGAAGATTTGTTGGTTCATACGTAACGAATTAAGTATTGTCGAGTAATAAGCATTCCACCTACAGTCACTCTAAACAGTGATATATTGATAACCTTGGTCGGCAACTTCGAGTTTGATGTTATAATAAAAAGAAGCAGTCATTAAACCAGTTTGAAACGGGCATTCCAGTGTCATTAGAACCATCCTTCTCATAGATATCCACGCATACCCTGAGAGAAACCTCATTGCTCAACCCTGAGCTACCCATATTATTCGTTACAAACTGTAACGTCAACGTGGAACTGTGCGCCACCCATTTTATCGCTTCAATATGTATATGAAAAACCTACCCAATCCACTTTTATTGTAAAATGTTTACTCCAACTCGATACTGACAGGCTGTTAACAGCCAGAAGGTTTTTGCTGCGTACCCACCCAGGTTTTGGGTCTGACCGCAGGTTGATAATTTTGATGATTTCAGGATGAGGTGGGATTATTTTAATGAGGAAATTTTGATGAGGTAGCTTTTTGCTCCTCTTTATTTTGTACAGGATGCCAAACCGCTTTTTTCTTTACACCCTGGTGTTTTATTTTGATATAAAGTGGGGTAAATTTTGTAGCCAAACAGTTCTTTGCAGATTTTTGAAATTCAGCTTGGATTAACTCCTTTGTTACCTCGGGTGCCCGCATGCCATACGTGGTACCCGGTAAAGCCTGAAGCGGCGTCTAGTAGCGTCATAATCTCCTAGAGACCGAACCAGGACGCTTCTGTGAGCTGGAATTTGAGCGCAGAATTTTGTCGCCCGGCGCCTAATTTCGTCCTCCACGTATGGGAGAAAAGAAGCTTCGTGAAGCAACTTCACGGGGAAAGAGCGACCCACAGAATAGATGGATCTGAGTCCTCTATTCTGTGCACGCTGAAGGTGTGCTATCCAGCTATCTGCAGCCATGCCCCAGATTTCACAGGCGTACAACATGAGTGGGATTATCAGCGCTCGAAAGAGGTGTAGCTTTAAGCGGACTGGCATCGAGCCCGAACCCAGCATTGGGTACAGAGAGGCAATAGCCCCCTGTACCCGTGCCGATAGTTCCCTGATGTGTCCGCGAAAAGTTAGTCCTCTATCAAGTTGAACGCCCGGGTACTTGATGGAATTAAAATGTTTATTGCTTGTCTTCTCAAATATATAAAAAAATTAGAAATATTTTCCCCTAGAGTGTAATGAGAGCCTCAGCGCCATCTCTGGAAGGTGTAGACCAATGAATAGTTCCTTTATTTGCACACAGTGGCGGAGTTGTTGGTAGAGAGGCCAAAATTTTTGGTACGTGTCCCGGGCGTTGTATTTGGGAACTAAAAATAACTAATGTGAACATTATTTTACTCAGCTTTAGCTGACACAGCTGGTAATAAAACTAATTAAGTACAAACGTGTAGTATTGTTAAGTGCAATCGTAATGTCATTTACACGTAATGTGACGAAAATGTACAGCAGCCGCAACTTATTTTGTTTATTCCTACCCCTCCGTTTTTTAATTGCTCTCTTTCTGCTTTTATTGACACAAACACCCATGCCCGAAGCGGGACTCGAGCCTCCGATTCCCTGCGTCACAAATTACCAAAGCTAGACAGTTTACCGTTCTCGGCATTGTGAGCAACTAAATAACTCCTTCACTTGAAAAGGATTAAGTATCAGCTTGGACCAAAACCCATTCGGTTTCTGAGAAGTACATTAGCCCCGCAGTTTAATTTGTAACAGAAAAAAATATCTGTTTTGAACTAGTTCCTTGCAAGCATTATGAATACTGTTCATTAAAGTTACACCCTAATTTTTACTTGCTCTACGTAGTATACTAAAATGATATGATATGATTTATTGAGTACTAAAACCAATATATTTTGGGCTACCCTTGAGGTGCGCCCTGGCCCTTTTGGTAATAGGGCAGCCCTTCAACACAATTGAAGACATGACTCTCATAAGTGAACAAGTCCACTTTTTGGCACAATATGACTTTATATATAAATAAACCCTATTATCAAAATAAATAATGAAAATATTAAAAGGAGCAAAGTTGTTAAATATCTAGGAGTATTTTTAGATGAAAAAAGATATTACGATACACATCTAAAAGAAGTAACAAATAAGGCTAGGAAAATAATGATAAAATTATCAACATTAACCACAAGGACTGTTAAACTACCTACGGATACAGTAAAAATATATCACATGAGCTTTATAATAGGGATAATAGGCTATGGAGCTGTAATATGGGAGAATAGATTAAAATATCAGAAATATATTAAAATAATTAGAAGTGTTCAAATATAAGCTTTAATAAGATACTTAGGAGTCGTAAAAACAACACTAACTTTAGCTCTTTTAGTATGTTTGGCAATTTCGCCTATAGACTTAGTAATAAAACAGAGAGCAGCAAATTATTGGCTCAAAAGAAAAGATTTCTTAAAAATTGAACATGTTATAGGTGAATATTGTAGGAATAAAGCAGAAATAAATAGGAAGCTTTTAAGAGATTGGCAAAATGAATGGGATACATCATTTCAAGGAAGAAGGACTTGTAGTTTATATCCCAATATAAATGAAAGATTAAAATTAAAAGATATAGTACCAACAAGATTAGGTATCCAATACTTAATGGGACATGGACCATATAATGTGTACTTTAAGAAAATAGGAAGGTCTGACACCAGTAATTGTGATCGATGTAATTTAGAAGACACTCCAGAACACACCCTATTTGAATGTCATAAATATGATTAAATTCTACGTGAGGAAAGGAAACAGCTAGAAAGTAAATATGTTTGGGACGTAGTTAGAAACACAAATTACTTCAAAATACTTTAAACGGCAGCAGGGAAGGTTTCCACTATAATTATGGAGAAATATAAACAACAAGGTATAAGGGAACATAATAACCAAGTACTACAAGCCGGCGTTCGAAATCAGTCACCACAAATTAGAAGATCTGAGAGAATTAGACAACATAATAGGACAGTAACGTGAGATTCAATAAATAAAAGTTTGTAAAAATTCTTTCTACATACCTTTTCCATTTAGTTTACCTTGCAAATGTAAAGCTACTGATAGTAGCTGGTTAGGTTAGTTTTTGTAATGTAATTACAACATGTATCTGCAAAAATCATTTAATCTCTTAATGTAAAATTGTATTGTAAATAAGAAAATGATTAATATTGTAAAAATAGGTCTCGGTGTAGCTTCAAGATGCCCAGACAAAAATAAAGCAGTGAGTTTCATTGCTAATGAAATCTAATGGGGAAGATTCGGGAAGTAAAGTGAGGGATTCAGATTAGGATAACTGAATGAATGGAGTCTGTTTTTGTTATTATGCTACAAATAAAACGTGATTCAACACACATATGAGTACTATAAAATATTTTAATAATTCCTTGCATCTTTAGAGGTAATTTCTCTACAGTCCTTTCAGTGCATTTGTACACCCAGACGAGTTTCATAACTGCACAAGTCCAACAAATTCATTATAAATATTATAACGAACTATCAATGGTAACTGAAATTACTGAACAGTAAAACAAATATAATGAGCCAAAGTTGATATGTTACAAAAATCATAATACTGGCGCATCATTTTCAGAAGGCTTTTTTGATTTTATCGAAACTTAGTTGACTGGACTTGTGCACTTATTAAAGTCATGTCTTTAATTACATACTTTACACACGTTTGTACCTTTTAATTGTCAATGGTTTTTGTTTAATTTCTTAGCTGGGCTAGATTTTTCATATTTGCCAAAGTTTTGTCCCTCTCTGTAAATTGTTACCACTCACCTCTGCTTCATATTATTCTTGCTTTTTGTTTTTTGTTTTGTAATTTACGTCCTCAAACATTAAGTCATATCGGACAGTGAATGAAATGATGCTCAATGCGTCCGGGGCCATGGAGCTTAAAGTGACCCGACATTCGTCTTTCAGGATAAGGGAAAACCCCGGAAAAGCCTTATCCAGAAAACTCACCCTGACCGAGATTCGAACTCGGGACCTCTTGAACGTGAGGCAAACATGCTACCATCTACGCTACTAAAGCGGGCATTCTTGTTTCACTGCCCCTATTCTCCTAACCTCACTTTTGAATGCTTCTCACTTACACATCGCCCCATTTGCCTCCCCTTTCCCCATGACTAGTTATTTACTTCAGTAGCAGCTTTACGCATTTGTACAGCCGTATCACATCTGTTCAGATCTGTTCCTAGACTTCTCATGGCACCATTCCATTTCGTCTGTATACAGCTTACCCATAAAAGCCATATTTATGTCCTGCTGATATGCGCCTACATCTCGATATCCCTTGCCTAAATTTCGCCGCTTTTCTAATCCCTTGGGTCCTCACGCTTGTTTCACACTGATTTATCTTGCACCTCCACACTTGTTGCACTCGCCTTTCCCTGATTCCTTGTATCCCCACACTTGTTTTCGTTTATTTTCTTAACCACCACGATTCCCATACTTGTTTCACTCTGTACTCGACGTAATGCAATTACATTTTTTTTTATTTTTATTTTCTTATGTTATATATGAAGTTCAAAGGCACTTCCTCCCCAAAACGAAAGTTTGTGATGTCATTACGTTCATCGCTAACTTACCAAATACAGAATATCGTACAGAATGCCATCGTCATTCACATTTACCTATGGCTATTTTGCATTTTGATTGTCGTATTAGTACCACACGACGTAATCCGTCCCTTGTGTTTCTTGTAACCTTACAGGATCGGCTCATAAGTCCTGGGCCTCTCATAGAGATGGCGAATCTGGACCAGTTGGAGGGATAGCATCATATAGTTTAACTCCAGACTAGCTTGTATCCATAGTTACAGGTCAATAACTTGTTTAGTTTTTGAATGACAGCATTTTAAACAAGACAAGTGTAGAGATTTCACGAAAATTGATTTTGAAAGAAATCAAGAAGGAAATGGACAGTACATTGAAATGTTCTGATGCTTCGTATACAATGATTAAAAAATAGGTTGCAGAGTTTAAAATGGGACGTATGAGCACTAATGATGAGCCTCGCTCTGGACGCCCCATGGAAGTCACAACTCCAGAGATTATTGAAACAATTCATCAGATTAAATTTTTTTGAGATAGCAGAAGCTGTAAACATATCAAAAGAACGTGCAGGTAATATTTTAAGTAATGTTTTGGGCTTTTGCAAGGTCTGTGCAAGGTGAATGCCGCGTCTGTTGACACCTGATCAAAAGTTGCAAAGAAAAACTGTTTCTGTTAAGAATTTGGAGCTCTACCGTAAAAATCCCAGAGATTTTTTGAGACCGTTTATTACCACAGTGGATTGCGCCAGGTGAACCAACTCCAATAAACAGGCAAAGTCGATTTTGTCAGCTAACAAGGTTATGACGAGTGTTTTCTGGGATGGATAAGGAATTATTTTTTTTTGATTACTTTGAAAAGGGTAAAAGTATCAATGGCGACTGCTACGTAAGCTTACTGCAACGTTTGAGTGATGAGGTAAAAAGAAAAAGATCTCATTTGGCAGACAAAAAAAAAAAAAAAAAAAAAAAAAAATGTTACTTCACGAAAATGTTCCGGTCCATCGTTCGGTCATTGCAATGAGAAAAGTGTGTGAATTAAAGGTCGAATTGCTTGAACATCCACCCTATCCATCCTATTCGCCAGATCTAGCACACAGTGACTACCACTTATTCTTAAACCTCAAAAAATTACTTGAATGATGAAGATTTCACAGCAACGAGGTCATTGATGCGATAAACAGCTATTTTGTGGACCATGATAAATCGCACTACAGACATAGTTTAATTAAATTAGAACACCGATATGACAAATGTTTATGTTGAGAAATAAAGAAAATAGCTTTTGAATACATTCTTTCTTTCCTTTAAGGCCTGGGACCTTTCAGCCGACCTTCGTGTTGTGCTGACAATATCCTGGATACGTTATGTTTTAAACATCACCTATCTATCTGCCTCTCATAACCGTTAAATTGCCTAACACAATATCAATTCTATCTTCTATCTCGTTAGGCAACCTCATTTATCAGATTATCTCTACAATGATTTTGATAGGCTTTCTGGTTCTCTAATACAAGATCTGATGTGGCTGGCCTTGTAGCTCAGTCGTTAGAGTACATGCCCGCCGTGCTAGGGGTTCCGGGTTCGATTCCCGGTGGTGGGTTAGGGATTTTTCTCCGTCATCTTCCACAGAGTCTGGAAGTACGAGGCGTGTGCTAAAAAAAGGTCTCCAAGGCACTGGAACCGTGGCGTGTAGCTTGGTTTCACCCCTTCAAATCCCCAGCACAACGAACCCGTTGCAACCATTAGTCTTGGCTGGGCAGCCGTTTGCGATGGAGCTTCCTATCACTTCCACCGCCAAGTGCGAGTTGCGTGCAGTGATCCGTTTTTTTTTTTAGTGCACTACCCCCACTGAAATTCATCGTCAGTTATGCGAAGTCTATGGGCCACAGTGTGTGTGTGGACGTCAAAAACGTGCGAAAGTGGGTCAGAGAGTTCAAAGACGGACGTACAGACGTCCATGTCGAACAGCGTTCTGGTCAGCCTTCGGTTTCAGCCGAAACAATTGCAAAAGTGGAGCAAGAAATGCTTAAAGATCGGCGTGTGACAGTTCGCGAGCTGTGCGAACTTATCCCTGAAGTCAGTAAGACTACGATTGACACGATTTTGACTGAACATTTGCATTATCGCAAGGTGTGTGCGAGGTGGGTCTTCAAAATGCTCACCGAAGACCATAAACGGCTGATCTCCTGGACCACTTCGGATGGGACATCCTCACCCATCCCCCCAGACTTAGCACCTAGTGATTATCATCTGTTTACTGAGTTGAAGTCACACCTGGGTGGAACACATTTCCAGACCGACGATGATTTGATAAACGAGGTTGAGCGCTACCTGCGCAACTTGGCGGGGGAGTGCTATGACAAGGGTACACAAAAACTGCCACAGTGATTACGTTGAAAAATAGCTGTTAAGTTCCGCCTTTCCATCAATGTAACATTAATTGACAATAAACATGTTTTCTATATTAAATAAAATTGGAGACCTTATTTTACGACACGCCTCGTATGAATGAGAGTGCGAATGCGTGCGCGACGTAATGATTAAAACCAACCGAACAACAGTTAACACCTTCGATATGTTCCAAAGGAGAACGACCGCCGATATGATCATTGCGGGGTATAAATGGAAACAAAAATAATAATAAAAAAAGATCTGATGTAGAGACACTTGTTGGACAAACAGAAGCAGCACCGACGGTTCCATACAACAGTGAGAAAACAATAGGAGCCCTGTGAAGAATTATACATTACAGCATGGCAACCGACAAATAAAGATGGCGATCTGCGACATCTGTTGACTAGAATGACAGTGCATGGATTTCAGCAGAGAATCTGCACCACCAAGACGTATCATGAGCCCGGGAAACGCATTTGTGAACTGTGTGAAAAGAAATGTACGAGTAATCGCTACAATACACAATCGTGTGTTAAACAAAAAACATCTGTGAATACGCGCGAACCAAACAAAGTAATGTGCAATGTGTGGCATACAGAAATGTATTGTTTATACTGGACACAATTTTATCCAGTACCCGAGCAGCCATTTTCTCTGTACGCTATGTTCTCGCAATATCTATTTAATCCTGCATGGAATCACGGAATATTTATTGCAGTTTATTCTCTGTTTAGGTTCTATTCCGTTATTACACAATTTAGCGCCTAACCAGGGAATAATTCATACAACTTACCCTTAATTCGACTTTGATCTTTTTACACTTCTGGGCTTTGAACTTTTTCCATATGACGTGGTCGAATGTTCAGCAGATGTACAGAGAGAACATGCAGTTCTTTACACTTTTGAACTTATTTGAAGGTTTATTAATGTTTTTATAAACCAGCCGAGTAAATAAAGTTCTATATGTCAGGTTTGCAGATTTGTGTCTATGAATAGTGTAAACAACAAATCTTAGGTGTTGCACTCACATGACCTTCTCTATTCTTGTACAAACTATTTTATTTACTTCATGTTAACATATTGCCTTTTAATTGATGGAAATTAACTGTTCTTTCTTACTAGCCGTGTACAGGCTAAGGTTTTGGATAGAATCACACTGAAAAATTCCTTGCCATGGCCGGGATTTGAACCACGAATATCCCAGTTTCCGTCCGGTCGCTCTTAACCATTGAGCTACCATGGCTAACGTGCCGTCATGACGTTAAATTCTCCATTCGTATCAAATGGAAAAAGTTATTAATTTTATTTGAATTCATTCCCTTTAAATGGGAAATTTGTGCAATACAAACATAGTGAGATCTCATCAATGGTGCGGGTTCAGTCTCAGGCGACAGAAAAGTGAGATTTCTAGTGGACAACATGGCGCCGGGTGGGTTTTCTCCGGGACCTCCGGTTTCCTCCGCCATCATTCCATTAATTGTTCCTTTATCATCTTTCCTTTCATCCTCATTTTGTTCATCTACTTCCCTCACTCTCATTCCAGGGACCGGGCTGATCACCCGGTTCTGGATTTTTCTCTCTGGTCCATAGTTGTGGCTCCCTCAACCGACGCCTAAAATGGTGGCATAAGGGGTAGAGGACCATAAATGAACAGGGCTGTGTCCTATACCAAGAGACGAAGAAATGTAGCCAAAATTTTCACACAGGTAATAAGTGAACTCTACACTTAATTTGTGCAGAAATATCTATTCAAATCTGTGAAATAAGAAATAGGTTAGTACGTTTTTCCAGGTGGATTAGCACTCTGTCCCACTGTAAGAACGCAGCGAAACCTCTCCCAAATTGAAACAAGAATTTTTATTTATGAAGGTTCTGTCGCTCTCAGTGTCCCATCCTATATTAGGCGTGACAGACCTCTTAATTTTGCTCAGATGTCTCTTTATCAGGCTTGGGGGTTCTTTACGCGCAGTAAATCTGCGACACTTAACTTTCTAAGGGAGCCATGCTAAGGACTATTAGGCCCGAAAAACTTCATCGCCCTTCACCGGGTTTAAATCCGCGAGCTCAGTTGTCAGAGGCAACCATGTTACCCTACTATGCAGGATGACAATCTCTCCGAGAAGACTTCGACCGTACCACTGAAGATGTGTGCAACAGTTGTGAACGAAACGTCTGGAACATCTATCTCTAGCAGACCACAACATAACAGTCCGAAAATAACTTCCAGGTATTACAGAAAGAACAGCAACAACAAAAACAAAAACAACAACAATAGTAATAATAATAATAACAACAATAATAACAATAATAACAATAATAACAATAATAACAATAACAATAACAATAATAATAATAATAATAATAATAATAATAATAATAATAATAATAATAATAATAATAATAATAATAATAATAATAATAATAATAATAATAATAATAATAATAATAATAATAATAATAATAATAATAATAATAATAATAATAATAATAATAATAATAATAATAATAATAATAATAATAATAATAATAATAATAATAATAATAATAATAATAATAATAATAATAATAATAATAATAATAATAATAATAATAATAATAATAATAATAATAATAATAATAATAATAATAATAATAATAATAATAATAATAATAATAATAATAATAATAATAATAATAATAATAATAATAATAATAATAATAATAATAATAATAATAATAATAATAATAATAATAATAATAATAATAATAATAATAATAATAATGCAACTTCATGTTTAACGTATTTATTTAATTATCAAACTTTTATTTCCTCTGTTCTGTAACTTCGCTACATTAAAAAGAGACAGAGAGAGCTGATGTTACATTCATATCATGTTTTCCACCCACTATCGTTTACTTTTATAGATTTTCCACAAATTATTATTACAAAACCACATTTTTATATTTATTTCACATTTAGCGTAACAAATCATTATAGTTCGCTATACATTTCAAACAGCTACAAAGGCGATAGCGAGGTTAAATGCTTAAAAGCGGGTCGCTATACACAAGTCATTGGAACCGTTTGCTCTTGGGCATTTAAATAATAAGTGTTGAAGGTGCTCTGAGAGAAAATGAACCTAAGTATTTCTGGAAGCAAAACAAATGCTGGCTTTCTCTGTATTGCATCCAAAATCCGATACCGAAATTTCATTGGAGGTGCACGTTTTGAAGTCCCCTTAGCAAGAAGGGAATTTTTTGAAAACGGTCCATATGAAAACTTTGTTAAATACATACTTGTAATATGTTTTCAGAGTCACAAGATTTGGAGATTTGTAGCAAGAAAAGCAGTTTTTGAAAACGGTCCATGTGAAAACTTGGTTAAATACAAACTTATAATATGTGTTCAGAGTCACAAGATTTGGAGGTACACGTTTTGAAGTCCCTGTAGCAAGAAAAGCATTTTTTGAAAACGGTCCATGTGAAAACTTGGTTAAATACAAACTTGTAATATGTGTTCAGAGTCACAAGATTTGGAGTTACACGTTTTGAACTCCCTGTAGCAAGAAAAGCATTTTTTTAAAACGATCCACATGAAAACTTGGTTAAATACAGACTTGTAGTATGTGTTCAGAGTCACAAGATTTGGAGGTACACATTTTGAGGTCCCTGCAGCAAGAAAATCATTTTTTGAAAACGATCCATATGAAAACTTGGTTAAATACAAACTTGTAGTATGTGTTCAGAGTCACAAGATTTGGAGGTACACGTTTTGAAGTCCCTGTAGCAAGAAAATCATTTTTTGAAAACGATCCATGTGAAAACTTGGTTAAATACAAACTTGTAATAAGTGTTCGGAGTCACAAGATTTTAAGGATAAATCCTTCAACCCCAAACTATGCTTTACTTAAAAAGATTTTCATTTTATCAAAAATGTCTCTAATGGTTTTAATTGAAATAATTTATATTTAAGATATTTTTATAACAATTAAACTTTCTGAGAGTATCCCAGGAGTTCTCAGAATTCTGAACGACTAAACTGCAAGTGATAGACAGAATCTTACTACAGAACAGTATATATTACAGTCATTAATATATAAAATGTATATCAAATAAATCCTTTGATGAGATAACCATTTCCGAGATATTCATAGTTATTGGTATGAATTTTCCAGCACTTATATATTTCTTCTCAAATAGCAATTTGTCACTCCTTTTTTATATCCTCGTCGTACAAAGAGAATGAAATATCAAAATCATCTACAAGAAAATATTTAATAAAACTATTTCTACAAATGTTTATTTCAGTTAACGTGAAGTAGATAGAAGAGTAGAGAAATTCATGTGAGTGTACCAAATTTCATGGCCGCGATGGGACAGTACAAGTAGTTGTTCAGTTTTATAAGACCTGGTATGAATATCTTAAGGATGCAGTTGTTTTGCTCTTGTATTGTTGTTTTGCGAACCTACATTTGACTAGAAAGAAAGGAACAAATAAAAGGTATGTTTGTTTGTTACAGGTTAAAGAAGATGCAAATAAAAAAGAAAGAACGCGTTTTCTGGTTGCGGATATACTTTCTATTAGTCCACTTCTATTGGCTCAGATGTGGGAGTATCGAACCGGAAGCTTCCAAGTGGAACATTGTCTTAACCGAACAAGATCGATATATTCTCACGTTTCGTTCCTTCGTCTGCTATGATGATATTTTAGGTCTTCTTAATTTAAAAACTACTTTAGAAAAGTAATTCAGAAATGAAATTTAATATCATTATTAAATCCAAGGACGTGATGCGATGAAATTCAAGTAAATCCTTTCTCTTCACTTCAACAACACTTTACTTGAAAATATTTGCATTAATTTTTAGTTTCTCAAAAATTATTACTGTAAGAACTGTGATTAAATTGCCATATGTGTAAAATGTTAACATGCCAAATAAAATGTATACTTTGGAATTTTTGTGGTTAGCCTGTGTTCGTTCTATAGTTTAACGAATTAGGTTACATCAGACGAGAAATTTTCCATGTAGATTTGTTTAGGTTTATTTCAAATAACCATCTTTTTCGGTGACATTAGCCATTACCGAGATATTCCTTGTTATCGGTTTGAATTTGTCATTGCTGTAATGTTAAAGTGTTGTGGCCATTCGGTTGTTTCTCTGAATGTCATGAAGAATCTGGAAGTTTTAAACCAGCATATAGCTACTCCCATTTTAAAGATTTCACTAACTCTGGCACCTACAGGAAACCATTCTGCAAGAACAGTTTCTAGGAAATATACATCAGTTATTTCATTGAAAATGCGCGGTTTGAGGACCCCTGACTTCATTTTATAAAACATCTTAAAAAAAAAAAAAGGTCCACGTGTTAGGACAACCTAACCAGAAAAGACGAAATATGGGATAAGTTTTAACTTCGTATTCAAGTTCAGAATAGTACATCCCTCGCCAGAATTATAAAATTTCCATCTTTTTACTGTCTCAAAAATGCCTCCAACGATGTTGACTGAAATATCATGCTTAAATAATTACACAACAGATGAAATAGTGTTTTGCGAACAATCTCTTGAAGTCCCCTTTATTTGTTTGAATTTTGTGTAAGATTTGATAATTAGAAAACCATACAAAATAGACGAAAGCTTCCTGCATGTAGAGCTCATTGGAATGTGCAATCTGTGTCAAATAATTTCCTTTTAGCAGTGAAGTGTTGCACGGTCATGCTTGAAGGTTCGCGGTTGGTGTTTTTTTTTTATTTTATATATAGTACCATGTTGTTACCATGAATAAATATTTTAATACTGTTGTCTCGTGTTGTTGCTCAGCACATATTAATTAAGTTAAAACAATTTCTAGGTAAAAATATATCATGAGTAATGTAGCGGAGGATAGAAGAATCATTTTATATGAATAATAAACATATGTAAATGTTTCATTGGTAGTGAAAGTCGTATAAATGTACTGCATTAAATTTTATATCTATTTCCTGATAAATATATTTATAGAGGTCTCCAAAATGTACATATTTTATCCGCCACCATAAGAAAAAGACATCATTACGTGCAACTTTTGTTACTGTAAGTTAGGCCTTTTACTGTTAAACATGAATAATCCTTGCAAAGAGTCGAATTATCTCTACCAGAGTCAATATAGCAGGTGAAGCAAAAGAATAAAGCTAAAATTTACGAGAAAAGAACACAATGTTCTTCCGGAACGCCTACTCCAATATAGTGTCAAAGACAATATATTATAATCTCTTTGACTATCGATTATCTCGCAGATGGCTTAGCCCGATGTTCAAATTTTCTTTAGTTATCTGCAAAACAAGAAACAAGCATACCACATCTTCAATATTATAATCTCTTTGACTATCGATTACCTCGCAGATGGCTTAGCCCGATGTTCAATTTTTCTTTAGTTATCTGCAAAACAAGAAACAAGCATACGACATCTTCAATGTACAGACGTAAATCATTATTATTTTTAAAATTCATAATTCAAGTCTATTTTTTTCTTAGTACAAGAGGCTGAAACTTAACTGCTTAAAGGCATAAATCGATAACAACATTTTGCTGCGCAAAAATTATTGAAATAATTCTATATTTGAGTCCAACTTCTTCCCATAATAAGTCTATATTTACATTCTATAGTTTCCAACTACCAACATACATACATACACACACACACACACACACACACACACACACACACACACACACACACACACACACACACACACACACACACCGTGCATTCTTACTTAACTTTAGTGATATTTATATAACTTGGAAGTTACAAGAAATTTGGATTGGGCGAGTAAATTGATGATGATGACGACGACGACAACGATGATGATGATGATGATGATGATGATGATGATGATGATGATGATATTTGGCGCTACAGGCCAAGTAGGCCCTTGGCCTCCCTAACTACCCTCTTCCATTCTACTCGGTCCTCTGCTTTTCTTCTCCAGCCATTAACTCCCAACTTTCTCAAGTCATCTTCTACATCATCTACCCATCTTTTCCTGGGTCTTCCTCTTCTCCTTCTGCCATCCAGCTTTCCTATGAATATCTTCTTAACTACACTGGTTTCCGGTATTCTCTGCACATGGCCAATCCACCTAATTCTTCCTTGTTTAATTTTCACTACTATATTTGGTTGTCCAAATAGGCACTGTAACTCCAAGTTAGTCGGGCGAGTAAATTACCTGTACGTATTTTACAAGTAATTTTACATGTGAAGTGCGTAATCTAGAAGAGTGCATCCTTTGCCCACCTCGGTAGCGTAGATGGTAGCATGTCTGCCTCACGTTCGAGAGGTCCCGAATTCGAATGTCGGTCAGGGTGAGTAACCTGGATAAGGTTTTCCCGGGGGTTTCCCTTATCCTGAAAGACGAATGTCGGGTAACTCTAAGCTCCATGGACCCCGGGCTCATTTGAGCATCATTTCACCCATTGCATTCATTGTCCGATATGACTTAACGTTGGAGGACGTAAATTACACACACACACACACACACACACACACACACACACACACACACACACACACACACACACACACACAAACACATAACAAAACACTAACATCTATTGACGTTTTACAATCTAAATATCATTTGATTTATTATTTTGTGTTTATCAGTTATGTCATATAATAAATAGCATGGCTATTGCTTCTTAAGACTTTGATGATTAGTCATTTAGCACTAAAATGTTGTCACATTACATGAGTTATTTTAATAATAATGATGATTAATAATAATAGCAATAATAATAACAATAATAATGAAAATGAATTGTTCTTTCACACTAGCCGTGTGTAGGACGCACTAGGAAAGGGTAGAGCCAGACTGAAAAATTCAATGCCATAGCCGGGATTTGAACCACGGATCTTCTGGCTCTTTCAGTCTGGCTCTACCCTTTCCTAGTGCGTCCTACACACGGCTAGTGTGAAAGAACAATTAATTTCCATTAATTGTACCTAATAGTGGTCCGAACTATAAAGCCCGGGCCTTAAAGTACTTACATGTTGTAAGTCGCCATTAAGGTAGTTGTCTCATGTGTTTATGAGAACTGCTAGTGGTTTACCGGAAAAAACACGAGTCAGTTGGAGAATTTAATGTCATATCGGCACGTTGGCCATAGTAGCTCAATGGTTTAGAGTGGCTGAACGGAGACCACAAGATCCATGGTTCAAATCCCGGCTATGACATTGAATTTTTCAGTCTGGCTCTACCCTTTCCTAATAATAACAATGATAATAATAATAATAATAATAATAATAATAATAATAATAATAATAATAATAATAATAATAATAATAATAATAATAATAATAATAATAATAATAATAATAATAATAATAATAATAATAATAAACAACTTAAATCAGTATGCTGTAAAAAGACCGTCGTCTCTCATTGGTTAGCAATAAAACCAGTTACTTCATTTTATGCAGCAAATTACTTTATTTCTGCTTTTCTTCTAATAACAAAGAATACTTCACATAGGAATTTGGTTCCCCGTTAGGTTGTAAAACATATTATATTACATAAATGTTACCTGAACTCCAGCATTTTAAGGTTGTAATTGAAAAACTAATAAACAAATGAATTGCTACACATTTGATCTTAAATGTTATACCAGTAATAAACATATACTAGCTTTTTTATTTTTAAAATGAAAGAAGATTTCTGATAGCACTGTATACAAAAGATGAGTTGGACAATGTCCTCTTCAGCTATGTATACGATGCTATGCTCAGTAATTTATTAACCAAATCTGTTCCATAACTAGTACGAATTCATCTGCCACCTCGAATCACAATTACAGATTTTGGTTACTTCGTAAACAGCTTGATATTCTCTTTCTTGTTTCTGAAGAGGAAATGCTTCAGAGCAGTGCAGTATGACTATGACTTGTGGAGTGATTCATGATTACAGCATGATGCGTCAGTGGTCACCTGTAATTGCACTTTTTACTCGACGTGTTACCTAAGCGATTAGCTGATAAAATATCTCAACATCATCACCATATCCATGTGGTAACAACTGCTGTGCATCAATACGCACTAATCTTGAATATATTTTTAAGATACCAACTATAAGTACAAAGCTACAAAGCGACAATTACTGACAAACTCACATGGTTTATAAATTTTGAAACATTGACTCATAGAAATGTTTATGTAAGAAATGTACATTTATTTCAAAATCTATTGTACAATGCAAATTTGGATTATATTTATGCAACAGAGAATATTAATAGTGCATGGAATCATTTTATGAAAACGACTTTATATTACTTTGATATATTTTTCCCATTAATTCTAAATAGCGCAAATTCATGCAAAGGTGTATCAAAATGGATAGCAAGCACTATCATTAATATGAAAAATAAACTTAGAACTCTATTTGATTTTTAAAAGGTTGTTTGATCTGAATATCTTGATTTTCTCTATCGTTCATTGTTGCATGAATATAAAAGGATTATTATGAAAGCAAAGGAGTATGTGTACAATTTATTAAATAACTCAAGTAACAATGGAATGTTGCAAACAATAAGCTTGGTGGAACAAATACAAATAGTATTGTTAGAATAAAAATAAATGGTTAACTTAGTGAAAGTAATTCAATAAGTTTAAAGGAATTTGCCAAATCATTTTTCCACTCTTGTTGAAGAAAAAAAAGCGTTCGGCCCATTTTACTACTTTATCTGATGTTTGTACTACAGGTTCAAAAAATTCTGTTTCTATATTTCTCATGCCTATTAGTGAATTTGAAGTTTTGAATGTTATAAACGATTTGAAAGCCTCTAATTCATCAGATATTGATGAAATAATTAGTACAATTTAAACATGTCTAAAAGAAGATATTGTCGTATCTTTAGTTCTACCTTATTTATATTATTTTTATAACTGGTGTATTACCGGATATATTGAAAATATCTCTTCTTTCTCCAATTTTTAATAAGGGTGATCCTCTCGATGTTAATAATCGGCCAATATCCTTACTTTCTGCATTTTTCAAAGGTTGTTGAAGAATTATTACATAAGAGAATTTGTACCATTTTGTATTCAAATAATGTTTTATCCAAATGTCAACATGATTTTACCAAAGATAGATCTACTGAAACGGTTTGTGTTGCCTTCATAAATCATGTTTATGCTTGTCTTGACAAACACTCATTTGTTGCTGGTGTGTTTTTTTGACTTCTCTAGTGCATTAGACTGTATTGATCATGCTTTCTTGATGACTAAACTAAATAAATTAGGTATTAGAGGTTGTGTTGAAAATTTAATTTTATCATACCTTTCTGGTCCTAAAGCAATTATAAAAATGTCAAACCAATTGCCAAAGTACTGCCCCTTAAATATTGGCGTACCCCATGAGTTCATTTTTGGTTAATTATTGTTTTTTTCTTTATGTTAATGATTTGGGTCAATGTATTAATAGAATAAAATAAAACAAAATAAAAATATAATAAATATCTGCATACTATACCCCGGCATCTAATTTCTTAATCCGGGGCAAATACTCAGACTTTTATTCATTTATTAAAACATCAAAAACATATACAAAAACATACACCATTTACAGATTATAAATAAAAAATAATAGTAAATAAAAGAATTTATAAACGTTTTAAATTATATATTAATCAAGCAAAAATCCACACCACATTTCTAATAAACATACATAAAAATAAATTAAATTTCAAAAATATAATTAAAAATTTAATTTTTCCTAATCCATCCCTTTCAAAATTATATAAATTTAATTTATTTTTTTTTACAAAAATTTCAAACATATTTAAAATATTTTAAACAAAAAATATAATATTACTGGTTTCCTGTAACACATAACTGGTAATCCAGTTATTAACTTAACTATATTTTAAAATTCCCCATAGTAATATTTTGCCGCCGGTAGCCGGCAGCCACCATTGGTACTGGTATCCAACACTACTATTTAACCAAACAAAAATAGTAACCACACAAAGCTAATAATTGCAGATTAATTAATTACCAACTATAAATTTAAAAAAATGAGCAATTATTAATTTACCTACTTTCAAAATTTAAAAAATATTCTTACAATTCATTATAATTTAAAAAACAAAAACATTATTAACAGAATTATATAAAATTTCAAAATTATTATTGACAATCATGAATATAAACATTTATAACTTAATATATATACAACTTTACTCTAACTTGCTGAAATATTATTTATAAAATTGATATCACAATTAAAATTTAAAACCAAGAAAAATTTTAATACAAAAAATTAATTTCCACGTCCACTTAAAACATAAATTTTAATACAAAACATTTAAAAAAATGCAAATTTAAAAATATAATTTATTATTAATCAAATATTAAACTTCTTTAAAATTTAAATTTTTATTATTTAATTTAATAATACAAATATTATGACGTTAGCACTTTTTATACATAAACAGTTTTAATAATAAAATCAGATAATGATATTTAAAATATTTATACTTGTCAATTTCTATTTAAAATTTTCAAACATAAATATAAACCTTTATAACTTCAAATTACAGGAAATTTATTTATTTTTCAAAAATAATAGTCATAAATGTATTTCACAAATAATTAAATTAAGAAACAAAATTATATCAACATCATGCAACTTCTCATTCAAAAGAAATTGAAACTCTAATATCTAAACAAATAAATAGAGAAAATATTTTTTTTTAAATTTTCTCTACATTTTACCACTTCAATCATTATCACTCTCAATTTGATTAATAAAGGATATTTTAATAAAATTTTCCCTACATTTTAACACTTTATTCACTATCACTATCAAATTTATTATTAAAGAATAATTTAATAAACTTTTCTCTACATTATAGCACTTAATTCACCTTCACTAATAATTTTATCAATCTATTTATATAAAAATGATAAAATAAAAAAAACACATTATTAAATTATTAATGGGGTCAATGTATTGTGATAGACTAATGATTATGTTGATTATGTGTCTATGGTTATATCTGAAAATACTATTGATAAATTGGATAAACGTATTAGATATGCACTTATACTTTTAAAAACTGGTGTGATGCAAATGTATTAATGATAAGGATGGAGGAAACTATTACTCAGTCGTTTCATAATACTTTGTCTCGCCCCTTAACATATACTCAAATTGCACCTATTGTGAAATTTTTGGGTGTATTCCTTGACGAAAAGCTTAATTTTAGTGCATATTTGGAGGATATGTGCAATAGATTAAACAAATTATGTTTTGCTCTTAGATATCTTAAACAATCATTAGATTTTGATAATTTATTAAATATTTATTTTTCTCTTGGTCATTCTGTTTTAACATACAATGTGATCATTTGAGGTAATGCATACAATATTAACAGGATTTCCCTTATCCAGAAACTAATGTTGATAATTGTTTTTAATTTAAGACCGAGGGATTCTCTTAGAGATATTTTTAGAAATTTTGACTCTTACATCCATTTTTATTTATGTCTGCTATATATTACGTGAATAACCTGAACTAATTATTCTAAATAAAAACGTACATAATTATGACACTAGAATTAAAAATGACATACATATAGCACAGTATAGGACATCTAAATTTATGAAGTCACCAAATTTCTCTATAAGTAGTAAAGGATCTGCCTAAGAATATTATGTGTATTAAATCTCTAAAAAAGATGAAAACCTCTTTAAAGAATTATCTTACAAAACAATGTTTTACTCTCTTAAAGAATTTTATAATTGTAAATACTTTTGATATTTGACGTTGTCCGTATGTACTTGTACAGCAGCTGACAAAATAAATTACTTGCTTGCTTACTTACTTACTTAATTACTAAATTGTAATTTCAACAGCGCTGTATTCAGAATTATTTTCTTCCAGTTAATATTTCGCCAAATGAAACACGCAGAACAAGACATAGCTTTCCGGCGGACAATCGAACAGCGGCCTCTTACGTGACAAACCGGATTAATCACCACTAAGGTAGTGCTAAAATCTAGCGTCATCTTCATTTTTAATGAACATTAATCAACGAAATTCTATTTCATACGTAGGAATTTCAGTGGTTGCTATACCCGTATAAGACAATCGTCAATTGTTTTTCTCTTTCGAGTTAGTTACGTTGGCTATACATGCAAACAGCGAGTCGAACGTCATTTGTCATTTCTTTTCTTAATTATTCAGTTTTGAATGATAGTAAGTTACCTTAGCGCAGTACTCTGGTATGTGGCAAACTACCAAACTGCCCTCCAATATGAAATAAAGCTTAGCACGCATAGAAAGGTGAAGATTAAAATAGGCAAGATATGTGCAATGCATTGAAAGTAAAGGTTTTGAAATTTGAAGTTGTGAAGAGTTCGCAAGAGCCTGTACCGCAAGAAGAAAGTTGGGTGAAGTTCATTGACTCAACAAGACCCTGACCTAGATTCCAGGCCCGAACCCAAGGCCACTCACATCCGCCTCGCTATCCCGGTCATCGCCACTTTCCCGAGTCGTGACGTAATTTAGAAACGCGCCTCCTTCTTACAAAAATGTTAAAAATAAAATCAGGCGGGGAGAAATTTGGCGTGCTTTGCATACTTCATGTACCTTTTGAAAATGATTCTTCTTCGTCGTGCTCTTGGCCTGAAATCCTTGTGCTGTCCACAAGGCCATTCATTCCAGTCTCAGAGAAAGGAAGTGTATCTCGTTCAATGGAGTCCAGCCTACGGGATATCTTCAGCGTTGTTTTACATATTCCGATTTCCATAACGAAGTCTCATATTCTTCATTGTTTTCAAAGCTAATATTGCATTCACAATTCACGCTAAAAACTTTAAAGTTATTCTAATATTAGAAACGGAACGTTTACAATGAAACTATGAGTTGTAAGCATTTGAAGTGCTTTTATTCCTAAAGTGATCTCCATCTCTTAAATTGCAAATTACTATATCGCGTGCTAGGGAAATAAGTGTCATGAGTAAGAGGACTCGATACTGAAATGTTCTACAAATTTTGGTTCTTTAAAAATGTTCAGAGAAGTAAAAAGCGTAAACTTTTTAGATTCAGAATCAAGTTATGGTTTTGCCTTTCTAATCATTTATGGTTCCCTGAAAATTCAATATTCTACATTTACAGGCCTATTAGTCGAATTAGTATAAAAACATGCGTTACACAAACTTTTATTTTGAAAGACGAATTTTAAGAACAATTAATTTATAAACTTCTTTTTATAGTGCCGTATAAATATTGTCCCAATTCTCAAAGTTTACAACTTTTATCGTCGAGTTTCATTTAATCTAGTTCTTTAATGTAAAATGTGAAACATACTTTTTATCTTTCTCCAGACACTTTTTTTAAATTATTCTATTGTTAACTGTTATGGATTTGAGTGAGAAATTTGAATGAGAATTGTATAAAAAAAAGCTACATTTACTAACTTTACCTTGAAAATCGAAGCAATATTGAGTTTACATCCACGTTAGGATGGCGAGGTCTCTTGCTTTCAGACTGATCCCGAGGTTACGGATTCAAACCTGGTCCAGACCAATGGTTTGTGTCTCAAAAAAAAAAAAAAAAAAAAAAAAAAAAAAAAAAAAAAAACTGCTCCACATTAGCAGAGCTACTGGCACGTAAAATAATTCCTGCGGAACGAAATTCCGGCACACCGGCGTGCTGATGTAAGCCCCACTTTTAACAGTTCCTTTAACAAACGGAATACTTTTTATTGCTTTCAGTACCTTCTTTGAAGAGAGAGAGAGAGAGAGAGAGAGAGAGAGAGAGAGAGAGAGAGAGAGAGAGAGAGAGAGAGAGAGAGAGAGAGGAGAGAGAGACCTTTTTGATTGAAAAATTGCGTAACTTGAATTGTTAGTAATCGTGTACTTCAAAAATAAGATAAATGAACTTAAGGCAAGGCTACACTGAAAATTCCAAATTCTATAATCATAAACCTATCATTATGAACATTTTGCCACATAATTAGAGTATCATTTTAAATTTGCATACAAATTTTTGTGTTGCTACACCAAATAGTTCATTAATTATTAATTATTTTTTGTGAAAATATTGTAAAGATTAAAAATGTTCTATGCACAAAAAAATTTGAGCTTTTAAGTTGAATCTTTCTTTTTTTGGCTAGTACAGAGCAATTTTAAAAGACCCACATTCTTATTTATTGGAATACTCTTGTAGCATTTGTTCTAAAATATTTTCCACGTGTTAGCTCTCAAAATTTTGTAAATATTAACTTATTTTATTACTTAACACCATATAATCTTCAAATCATGAGCATTAACAAAAAAGGGAATGTGAAGTTTCTTATTTACCACCTATCCTGAAATTTCACCAGGTTAAATGGAAAACTTTGACGCGTGAGGCTTTTTGTTAACTGAAAAGTGTTAGAAAAAAAAGTTTCTCAGAAAATAAATTTAAAAGTCATGATTGTTACTTTTAACGATTGTTAAAGGTATCTTTAAATTGTTACCCAATGGCCTAAAATGATGCAAATGATAAAACTAACGTGCCATCTATTACTACAAACCCTAAGCTACCAAACATGCCAAAAAAGAAAATTCCATGATTTTCAACATTTTCGTGCTTAAACTAATAAATTAGTTGGTTATCAACACGCCCAACAAGGCAACCTTGGACTTCGGGGTAACCTCGCCCCACCACGTGATGACCGGACTCATTTCTCAGGTGGATACACCCAGAGGGCGGTGTCCATTATCTCCAATAATTGGGTGATAATGAAGAAGATGGTGAGACGAGAGGACCTACAGCTTATACCGTGGATTCCGAACCACGTTGGGCATAGGGGACACTTCAGATATGAAGGTGTGGATAGGCCCGACTTAAAATCGCCACCCCGGAACCGGGATCGAACTCGGGACCCTTAGTAAGGGAGTCGCGGTAAAAGAAATTCTGTTCTACCAGTGCTTATTTATACTAGTGTATCAAGACATATTTTATCTACGAATGGAAGGTTCTTTACATTTTTAAATTTATATCCTCTGCTAAAGTCATCGTACGATGAATTAAATGTGTGAAATTATGCTGAAATGAGCCCAAGGTCCATAGAGCTTAGAGTTACCCGACATTCATCTTTCAGGATAAGGGAAACCTTATCTAGGTAAATCACCCTGACCGAGATTCAAACTCGGGAGCTCTTGGACGTGAGGCAGACACGCTTCCATCTACGTTACCGAGGCGGGCAATGGAAGGTTCGACGAATGTTTCCGCGAGTGTATAAATTATTAAAAAGGTTTACAACTTTTTAAATTAAACTATAATAAAATAGGACAATTATTTATAATTTTATTTTCTGGAATACAGGGATATTTAGACCAAGGCCGGATGAATGTGTGTCACAAACATCGTTGGGCATAATCGATGTTGGATAGTCGTTTCTAGCAACTGTTTTAATGTTGGCATAGTTTTAATAACAACTTACGGCAATTGATTCAGCGATTGATTCATACTAATTAAGAAAAATAACGTTTAATAGAACTTTACTGAAGGAACGGAGGTACCTATACTAGACAAAGTTTTGGAGGAAGCCAAGAGTGTTTTATCTGATTTGTTACCAAACAAATCTAGATCTAAATGCGAAAAGGAGTATGCTGTGTTCTGTAATTAATTGTTGAATGAATAGAAGGTGTAGATGCCTGGCCCCATAGCTCAGTCCGTAGAGCACCTGCCTGCCGTGCTAGGGGTGCCGGGTTTAATTCCCGGCACGGGGGTGGGGAGTTTTCTCCAACCAAGATAATTCCCCATTTTCCGCCAAGTCTGGAAGCATGAATGAGAATGCGAATGTGTGCGTAATCTAATAATTAAAACCCAAAGAATACGAGTTAACACCTTCGATATATTCCAAAGGAGAACGGCCGCCGATATGACCATTGCAGTTTAAGGCGGGGTATAAATGGAACAAAAAAAAAAAAAAAAAAAAAAAAATGGTTGTAGCTGTACCTACAAAATTACATTCCATTACTAAATGTTAAAACTTCAATAAATATAATACTTGAAATGTAGGCGTAGTGACTATATTTTATCCATAAAGTAGCTAAAGTAAAATTTTACCAGTCCTTAATATTATAGTGTTAATTTAGTACATTAATTTATATCATTAAAGTACAACTTTACAAATAAACGTTGGATAAATACACGACTGCATCTAGTAATTACAAGATAATATCAGACAGTAGTATTAACAAAAATAAATGTCGACACCCAAAGGTGATACAGTGACGCAAAGTTTAATAAATGAAAATATGTTATCGAGCGGGATGGCTCAGGCGGTTGCGTCTCTCGGCCAGGTTATGGGTCTGCTTCCCGTCGCCAATCTTCCTGCCCAATAGGGGTTTTTTTTTTTTGTGCTTTTTGCCAGGTCCCTAGGTGAATTGCTGGGAACGCTCTTTTCCATTTCACCTCCATTCTTGTTGCACTTCACCCTTCATTCACGTGGCCCCTTTAACATTCTAGAGCGTTGCATGGCAGGGAATCAAAGATAACTGAAGTATAACACAGAATAATAGAATCAGGAAAATTAAATAGAATAGGAATATGTAGACTTGCTGGAAAGTAAAGATTGGGAAGTTATAAACATCAAAGAGGATTTTATTAATTTCAAGACGTACTAAAAAGCTCTTTAGTTTGTAATTAATAATTTCCCTTATTTACAGTTTTCAAGTTAAAATAGACCAAAACTATAAAGCAGATATATAAAGTTTACTTCATTTTATTGTAATCCTGTTTTCTTACATTTTTGCCACTTGCATATATTTGTATCAAGGGTTTTAATAATTTAATACGCGGGTGGGTCAGAAAGTAATGCCTCCTATTTTTTTTTCCTTAAATAAGTAAGTTATGTGAAAACTTTGAATTTGGCGCAATTCCTCAAACCTTTTTCTCCAATCCCCTGCAGTAGTAACTTCCTAAGTCAACAGGTGGCAGTACTGCATCCTCTTGCAAAATGACTGACATTGACATTCGTATTAGACAGTGTTCTGTGATTGAATTTTTGACTGCGGGAGGTGAAACGCCAGTTCGCATTCACGAAAGGCTAAAAAATGTGTATGGTGATGCAACGGTGGATGTCAGCACTGTTAGACGATGGGTTCGTCGCTGTAACGAAGCTGTAGGGCAAACTCCATTGGCAGATGAAAAGCAAAGCTGCAGGCCGGTGACTTGCAGTGACTCCATGCAACATTCAGCGATCATTCATGGTGATCGCCGGGTAACAACAGGTGAATTGTGTCGCATTGCCTCCCTCAGTAAAGGCAGTGTGATGACGATTAGTCAACAACTGGGTTACTCAAAAGTATGTTCACGTTGGGTACCAAGAATATTAACTGCCCAAAACAAAGAAACAAGGAAAACAATAGCCTCCAAACACTTGTAGCGCTTCAATTTGGAGGGAAAGGAGTTTCTGGAAAAAATTGTTACTGGAGACGAAACGTGGGTTCATTTTTTAAACCTGAATCAAAGAGGCAGTCAATGGAATGGCATCACACAACGTCACCGAAGAAAAAAGAATTCAAAACTCAGCGGTCGGCAGGGAAAGTTATGGCGACAGTGTTTTGGGATGCAGAGGGTGTGTTTATGATTGCTTTTTTTGGAGCAGGGATGCACAATAAATTCTTTCCAATACGTCATATCTCTCAAAAAGCTGAAAGCACGTCTTCGCCGAGTTCGCCCAACAAAAACTATGGCGGATGTTCTTCTTTTTCATGACAATGCAAGACCACACACCAGCCGTTACACCACTGCAGAAATTGAGAAATTGGGATGGCAAGTCTTACCTCACCCCCATACAGCCCTGACCTGGCACCATCAGACTTCCATCTGTTCGGGCCACTAAAGGAAGCTCATCGTGGGATTCATTTTGAAGATGAGGAGGCTGTGAAAACGTCCTTGCGTCAATGGCTTAGGAAGCAAGACCGTGTATTTTACGACACTGGAATACATGCCCTAGTTAAAATGTGGACCAAAACTGTCGAAAAGGACGGAGATTATATTGAATAGTGACAAATTAATCGTCAATGTTGTAGTTTTCAAGCTATGTAAATTGGATTCAATTTTCTTGGCAATTAAAAGAGAAAAAAATAGGAGGCATTACCTTTTGACCCACCCTCGTATATAAATGCTTTCGTTTTTTAGACAATTGAAAGTATTACGTGGATAAATACTCACTTAAATGGTTAAACTTTGCACTTATGTATCTCATATACTGCCCCGCCCCTTGTTTTGCAAAATTATGTTTTTGTAAAGTTACGTACAAATCACCATGAAAATAAATGTTCTTCTCATAATATGCTGAATCACTGCTACGTTAAATTTTGCATTTTCACTTCAGCGTAGCCTTAAACTTGAGATAGATCCAAAATGTACTGCCAAACAAACTTTTTATTTCTTAAATTTGAAATGCAGATTCCTTTGCCTGGTAAGTGTATGATAGGTCAGGCTCATAGCGTCCTGTTTTTTTCAGTGTGCAATGATATTAATTTTGTTAGTGATTTTTAATTTTCAAGACTTCTTTTGAATATGCCCATCAACATGTGCAATGCTTAACAAAAACACCAAATTCCGGACAAATTTATTGAAGTCTGAATAGAACAACAAAATAGATCTTTTAGCTTATAAAGATGCGACATAACTTTTCAAGAACTTCCCTCCAACCCAGATCTTTTTTTTTTTCTTTTTTCTTTTTTAATTTACGTCGTCCAACGTAAGTCTTATCGGGCGATGAATGAAATGGGTGAATTGATGCTTAAATGAGGC
Source organism: Mantis religiosa (assembly GCA_030765055.1). Lineage (NCBI taxonomy): Eukaryota > Metazoa > Arthropoda > Insecta > Mantodea > Mantidae > Mantis > Mantis religiosa. The sequence continues at coordinate 403,453,954 of CM060950.1, forward strand.
CAGGGTCTACAGAGCTTAGAGTTAATCGACATTCATCTTTCAGAATAAGGCGAAACCCCGTAAAAAGCGTTATTCAGATAACTCACCCTGACCGAGATTCGAACTCGGGACCTCTTGAACGTAAGGCAGAGACACACTACCACCTACGCTACAGAGGCGAGCTCAAATCAGCTTTACATTGACTGCGTTTCTTCAGTATCGATTTGTTCTAAAATGGCTCCAATAAAATATTAAAGAAGGTATCTGTAAATAGCCTGCAAACTTCTTTTCAATCAAATCCTTTGCATTTTATATAGTTTTATATAACGGGCAAACCGCAAGTTACATTCAAAGACTTACTGCACAGAAAAGTAGGCTCTTTAGGACATAGAGTTTATTTCAAATAGTATTTTTGTGGCATTAACAATGTCCGATATATTTGTTGTTACTGCCTCAATATTTCAATATTATGTAATTATTTCAGTGTTGTCATTCACTTGTTTCTTGCAATGTCATGGAAAGAATACCGTATCTCAAAGCCACCATATGGTGATCCGCTTTTAAGAATTTTACGCAAGAAGTAAATGAATGATGAGCAAGTACTTCAAATAGAGCAATGTGCTTCAAAAATTCAAACCAATAATGACTCTTTCGGAAATGATTAAAGCTACACAATAAATGATATAAACGGCGTGTTTTAAGGTACTATACAAAATTCATTCAAAGCTATTCACAGACAGTTATTCAGGATAAATGTTTCATGAGATATACAGATGTGTTTAAGCCTACAGTGTCTGTTCAAAATATTCTACAACATTTTCATTGTCTTTTCAGTGGACTGTTGGCGCGAAATGCGTTTGGCTTCCCTGTACATGTCTAGGTTTTGTGTAACTGCCGGAAGTTTCATTATCGTATGTGTGTTTGTTATTGTTCCGTAGGGGAGGGGATCCGTCCCCTTCAGCTGCTGTGGTGTGGGCGCTGCGGACCCTTAGCACTCGTGGTGCTCTTGACGTTATTAGAAATACACCGGGCCAAACTTCGTGAGGCCCTCCGGAAAGGGAGTCGTTCGGAAGGGTAGATTTCGGCGGAGCAGTGGTTCTTGAAAGCCATGGGTCTGGTTTGCTACCAGACGGGGTTGTAAGACGCCTCAAGGTCTCCGATACTAGCATGGAGTGCTAGATCACCAGCAGGCAGACCAAGGTTATCGGTAGTCTTCCCGCTTGGGTTGACGCACTAAGTGACGTATCCAGTTCCATCCTGTAATGGGACGGGGTTGGTTTTGTAATCTAGGTACCATCCTACTGGAAAATTCTACGGAGTCCCGTGCGGCTCCCCGACTTTTAGGAGGAGAACTTCCGTCCCCGGGTGGACTCTGACCACAAGTGTTCAGTGCTGTACTGAGTAGAACGTTGTGTCACACCGTTTGCAGACTTTGAGGAGCAACGTGTCTGCATTAAATTTTGTGTGAAATTCAAGAAAATCTCTACAGAGAAACACAAAATGTTGTGAAAGCCTTTGGTGATGAGTGCTTTAGCCTTACTCGGTGTTACGAAGGTTCACGCGATTGAAAATGGTCGGATGAAGCTGAAGATGACTCTCGTTCAGGACGCCCTTAGACGTCTACCGACGACGCCCATGTTAGGAACCTCAACGAAATTGTGCGGTCAATCGAAGACTGACTGTCCGAGAGATTGCAGAAGAATGTAACATTTCAGTTGGATCATGTCATGATATCCTTTGGCGAGGCAATTCATGGCGCTTGCATTACGATAACCCGCCCGCACATTCATCCCTGTTGTTACTCTCCAGATCTGGCCCTTGCGGACTTTCTTATTTAAAAGTTGAAAGCCCCGTTGAAAGGACGAAGATCCAGAAAAAGGTGAACCAATACTGCCTCCGGAAGTGGAAACGGCGTTGGGAGCGGTGAATCAATTGTGGAGGACAGTATTTTGGAGATCCTGCAAAATAAGAAAAAGGTAAGCGAAGAAAAAATTTGTGGACAAAGTTCCTGAATTTTTTGAACAGACCTCGTATGGTATTTTAATCGAAACTATCAGAGCCACATGTGAGAAAACCAAAAGATTGCAAACATTTTGCCATCTAAAAGGTAATTTGGGAAATTACTTTTTGGTTTACTACAGTATTAAGATATATATTTTGTTTTCAACCCCTTTATACTTTTTAAAACTTCATTGCAAATCGTCGTGTGGAATTTTAGAAGGTGCTGAATTTAAACCACTAAATTCAGGGTGTGTCTGAATATCTAGAGTTCGTTTTGAGTACCTAATGTTGTTAAAAATAGACACACACATTAACGCAGAAAGCTTATTCTAAGGATACTTCTTTTGGGGAGGGTTAAGACAAATTTTGTAAAGGGGACTTAGCACCTCCTGCTCCTGATGGTACTCCCCCGGGAGGGCAGGGTTCCCAGCAGCTCCCGAATGAAACTCTCCGGTGGCCATTTTCCTTACACATTGGCGAAGGAATTAAGTAGACACTAAAATATGTATTTCTGATGAAGTTACGATATTCCGCCATGACTTCTGGCTACTGAAGACAACACTAAGCTCTAGTAGATACAAATAAACACAAGTATAAACGTTCTTCTTATTCTTGAAAATGTGAAACAATTAAAACTTATACACCTCTTCCATAAACACCAGCAAAAAACAACTGCTATCAAGATCGTGGCTGCTTCCTCCAATGCATCTAGTATCTTGTCTCACAACACATCTGCTATACGAAAGGGTGGTTGTGAAAAAAAAAAAAAACCATCATTATTGCGGTGGCATTCCAGCCTGAAGCATTGTGGCTGACATATGTAGCCATCGTGCTTGCCTGTGCTTGTCAGACTCTACATCTATCAATAAACGTTTTATTTCAGATGTTAGATGCCTTGTTTGTTATTAGAAACAACCTTTCATATGACCTGTCTGACGAATGAGTATGGTTGCTCTGCAAGGTCGCTGGTGTAGTATGGCTCGGCTTAGAAAAGTCAGAGAAGGCCGGGATATAATATAGTACAATCTTACCATCAAAATATCAGCACAGTGTACGTAACACAATGCACATTTTTTTCTTGCGGAATCGGTATCCCATGTCTTTAAGTACTCTCCAGAATGTGTCCTTCCACCTCCAAAAGCATCTTTTCTTTAACAGCGTTCATAAGTTTAGGTACTGTAGGAAACTCTTCTCTGTTTGTAGAACTCGAGAAAATTTCTGCACACAACATTTTTTCAAACACATCGATATCGAAACTTTTTGGATGTGGGCGATGTTTACCAGGCATTGGAAGTTTTTCTCCCGTACGTTTTGAATTTTGAACCTCTTTCACTCTATTATACACAATTCGTTCACTTTTCCCAATTGCAGCCGTCCTTTTTGTAGCATTATTTAACGGAATAATTAGATCTTTACAAAATTATACTTGAATATTTATCTTCTACTTCGTGAGGTATGACTTCACGCAGCGGTGTTTACATTTTGACTTCATTTGAACCCGTCCACTGTAAGAGACTCTACTGCTCTATTGCCGAACGGTACAGGGAATTCTGACGTAATACCGCTTTACTGTTTGTTTTTACGCAAGCTTCTACTGTCTGCCGTCTGCATTCATTCTTTAGACAGGTTGTACATTGGTAGAGCACATATTAAAATCTACACAAAGGGTAAAGTACCTAAAGTTCAATTTTATTCTTGACTGTGTCACGACGGGCATGCCAAAAGCTCTGTATCGGTAACTTGCGGAGGCTCATTATTTCCAACCGGGAGTGTTGGCAGGCTGAGGACAGCCCGAGGTGTGTTTTACGTGTACATTCCCTTGTTATTGACGGGATGAGGTTGGGGAAGCAGGAGTTAGAGAAGGTATTACATTTCAACCAAAAGTTTGCTACAAGATTCCATCGGAAACATGCCTTTTGAGACTTTCCTATAGAAATAGGTCCGCGTGCGTGTTTGTGTGTGAACAATGTAACTCAAAAAATAAAAGTCGCTAAGGTCAGCGTCATCCAAATATGCCTGACAAGGGTTTTCAACGAAATATCCTCTACCCATATCTGTCCTTTACGTGGAAAATCTTTCGTTATTTTTCATTTTCTCAAAAATGGCTCTGAAGATTTTTACAAAAGTACCGTATGTTTAAGGTATTTGCGTGACAAATGAAATGCATATCTTGAATTTTATGGAAACAGCTTGTAAAGTACTCTTCGTTTGGATGACTTTTGTATCTGCCTGGCAATCTGCAAATGAAAAAATCTGAGATTTTGCACTCACACGACTTTCTCTATCAACTCTTGTACTATATGCCCACGACAAGAAGGCTAGAGGGGAATGAAGGGCAGAGGAGCTTCAACTATTTATCTGCTCCGGTAGCGGATCTGTTTACTAGGAAATGAGTGTACTACATGGCAAAGCGAGAAAGCGTATCGGAAAAAATTCGCAACGCAGGGATGCTTACCTCAGCTTATCGCAGATACACGGCGAGTCCAGTGTATGTATTCTCTGTTCAGATATAATCATGTCTTCTGGACAGCAATGTGTCATACATCGACAGGCGTTAGAAATCATATCATATAGACACACGCAGCTTCCAATCGGTCTATAATATCATCTTCTAATCGACCAGATAAGACCTGATAAGAGACGATCACAGTGCTGGTCACCTGAAGGTCAATACGCCTCAACGCTCTGTCCAGTAATATGAGAGTATATATGAGTCACCCATGCTACCAGATCTAATATTTGTTGCAGTTAATGCAGCGATATGTTTTACGTATGTCTGAGTTATGTGACAACGCTTGTGTATTTTAAACGAACCTTGCATCCTTGTCATACTGGGAAGGCGAGCATAAACATCGTTGGGACAGCAAAAGACATTACGTTACACATTCCTGTAGCTTGCCTTCTTGTTGTGGTTCTACAGTATACACTATTCTCACAAACGCTTATTCTTCTGTCTATACCCTGTTAATACAGATGAACATATGTACTTAGAAATGCTGTTATTGTATACTCCCTTGTAGGTATTAGTAAATAAGAGTATACATTAGGTTAAGCTATAGTTAAACCTTTTAAGAGCCGGTTGCTATGTGATAGCTTTGGCATTGCATTCCCTTGCACGGCGAGGATATAAAAAAGTGAATAACGACTTTCTATTTGAGAAAAGTACAAATATAAAATCAGACCAATAACAAGGAATATCCCAAAAATGGCTTTATTTCCAAAAAATAAAACAGTTTACTCAATATAACTTTACCAGTTATACAAAAATCAAGCATAAAGAGGACTTCAGTGGCAGTCCTAATAAATGTGATATATGTATATTTCAGCTGTCATGAGAATATCTTAAACATGTCATTTTAACACGTCTGCCTCACGTTCAAGCGGTCCCGAGTTCGAATCTCGGTCAGGGAAGGTTACCTAGATAAGGTTTTTTCGGGGTTTTCCCTTATCCTGAAATACTAATATTGGGTAACTCTAAGCCCCATGGACTCCGGGCTCATTTGGGCATCATTTCATCCATTCCATTCATCGTCCGATATGGCAACGTTGGAAGACGTAAATTACAAAAAGAGATGTCATTTTAGTCAAAACCATTAGAGTCAATTTTGAAAAATTGAAAATTTTCGAAAATGTTTCTATGCCTAAGGCAGTTTGAGAAATACTGAAATTAAATACCAATACACACATAGATACATAGAGACATTTTTAAAATGCTTTCTTTCTTCAGGGAATCTCAAAACATGTATTTCCGGTGAAATCTCGGTATCGAATTTCTTCAGTACTTTCTCTACTTCCTGTAAACACGTCATAGAGAAAGTGATCATTAGGGAGCGAATAAATAAATAAATAAATAAGTGTTTACAAAAGGGATCATGGGCTTAAATCTGAAATCTTATTTCAAATTAAATACACATTGTGGAGAAAAAATGTAAATACATATTTTCACACAAACTTACATAAATGCATAAATCAAAATATACTTCGATTTTTTGCTATTATTTATCCTAGATAATTTCGCAGGGATCGGAGAATGTTCACTACTTCATGATGTATAACGTAAACGGAATAACAGACTTGACACCAAGGTTAGTTTTCATTTGCTATCTGTATATTTTGTCGTCATCATCCTCGTCGTCTTAGTCATGGCCATCATTATCATCTTCATCATTATCATCATCATTATCATCATCATTATCATCATCATTCTCATTATCAACAGCACGGTTTGTGTCCCATGACCCGTTTCGTTCCCTTTACGCCCGATTTCACCATCAGATGTTAAAATCGACGTTAACAAATGTAACGTAACAATTGTCACTGCGCTAACACTAATGTTAAATTTCTTGCATTTCACCAACCTGTTTTCTGAAAAATGTTAACAAACCTGTGTTAACGCCAGGAAACTTGTAAATATTACAGCTATAGAAGGCTATGGATGAATCGTATTATTTTCTGGACGTACTGCGATGCGCTTTTGTTTTCATTTTCGTCTGCATAAGCTGAAAAATGGCGGATGAACAAAATCATAAATAAAGCCGTGAGACAAATTTCTCATCGATGGAGAAAGAATTGTTAATTGAATTGGTGACGATGTGTAAGGATATCGTGGAAAATAAAAGGATGGATGCAGTGAATGTAAAAGAGAAAGATGTCACGGGGAAAATATTGGAAACGAATTTAATTCAAATGCATGTGTCACTACTACAAGCACCAAACAACTTGTCAGTATTACGTAAATTTAAAACGAGATGCGAAGGACAAGTGACTAACACGTTTCAAGACGGGAGGTGGACAGTGTATTATCCACATAATTCAGTGAATTATAAAATCGCAAAGTTATTAATACTTGAAGCAAAGGCAAGATCGCCATATTCCTTTCGATGCATGTTCTAACTCAGTTTTACGTAAATTTAAAACGAGGATCGAAGAAGGGCAATTGACTTGAACGTTTCAAGACGGGAGGTGGACAGTGTATTATCCACATAATTCAGTGAATTATAAAATCGCAAGGTTATTAATACTTGAAGCAAAGGCGAGATCGCCATATTCCTTTCGATGCATATTCTAACCTCTCTTTTACTTCCGCAGTAACCTTCATAGCAACTTGTTTCGACAGTATATACCTCTGTAGAAAATTTTCTTCTGATAGTTCCTCAAAATCATTTCTCCTCATAGGCCGTACTCTATTACGAATGCCATTTAGACGGTCTTAAATATAGCAAATCGACATCAACAGCTGCGTTCATGCTCCCCATCTTGACTATTTACAATTGTTAAGGACTTAACATCAGAAATTTGGCTTGTTAGTTTAACAAGAGATTTAACACGAGTGTTACGTTAACACTTGTTGGCGAAATGCAATTTTTGTTTTAACTATTGCTAAACTCGTGTTAAGTCTTAACATCTGTTGGTGAAATCGGGCATTAGAATTGCTGGATCCAACGTAGTCTAGGACGACAAATATTTCTTCTACCCCTTGGATTATAGTTGAGAGATGTTTGGTATACTGGTGCATCCATTCTTTCCAGATGTTCCATCCAGTTCTTTAACGGCGCTGAATTATTTTCTGTTGTATTTTGCATATGTAGTTTGAAGCTGATTTTTCATATAATTCAAGAAATTCGTTAAAATTTCCATATATGCAATGTAATGCAAACATGGCACTCTGAAATTAATGAAAAGGTTAAACCAAGATGGCTTTGTTTGTGACGCAACAGATTGCCTAGGTTTACTATCATTCCAAGTTACAGAACGTTCCAGAAATTCAACCTTTTACGTCAAGCCAGTCAAATTCAAGTTTTGGTCCCTTAGCAACAAGACATTGTAGAATGAACCAATCCGAGTTCAGTAAAATTTTAATTTGATTTCATCTTCACTTGTGAAAACTCTCATTCCTTCTGGTTCTTTCGATGTAGTCAAACGTGTTATAGATATCGTATCGGACACAGACGCACTATTAAGTTGTAAGAGGACTGCTAGGTTACTGCAAGTTACAGAAGTAATTTTATCTACTGATTAGCGATCAGTGAAAAGACTTGTCGAGTACGCGTCGCAAAAGAAAATACGTAAATAATGAGTGGCACGCTGTTGCGTTCACTTCGCCTGTAAAATCAGGAAAGATGTTTGTAAATCATGTCTTAAAACATCGGCTGTGAAATAATTCAGTGAGAAAATAAATTCTCAAAAAGTGAAGCAGTGTTTTAAATCAATTTTGTTGCCACCATCCAACATTCCGTTGCTGGCGCAGTACCACTGCCCTAGATTACAGAGTTCATCGCTCATCGACGGAGTTGCCGGCGAATCGTCAAGTCTACATCATCGCAGTGACAAGGAAGCTGTGGAAAGATCATCGATTCTGCATCCTGAGGAAGGCAAGTCGCCTCACCGGGGGATTATAAGAAAACTTATTACAAGTTTATATCTGATAGCTGAATTTCTTATATGTTCCATTCGATTTATAACCAATAGTGATCTTAGAAATTCCATTTCTAATGCTTATAAGTGTTCTTTTTATTTTGTTGCGTTAGTGCCCATGTTTCTGCTTTGTGGAATTACTATTGCTTCGTAGAACTTGAATTGAGTTTCCGTGAGGGCTTTATTCCCTAAAATCTTATTGTTCCACGTATATATTGATATTTATGTTCTTCGTCCATATCCATTCGTCAGCCCGACTTGGTAGCGTGGTGGTAGCATGTCTGTCTCACGTTCAAGAGATCCCGAGTTCGAATCTCGGTCAGGGTGAGTTACTTGGATAAGGATTTTTCCGGGGTTTTCCCTTATCCTGTAAGACGAATATCGGGTAACTCTAAGCTCCATGGACCCCGGACACATTTGAGCATCATTTCATCCATTCCATTCATCGTCCGATAGGACTTAATGTTGGAGGAAGTTAATCACACACACACACACACACACACACACACACACACACACACACACACACACACACACACACACACACACACAAAAATTCCATTCGTCTCTGGTACGATAATCTGCATCCCTAATACTTAATGTAGGTCAGCTGTTTAATAATTTCAGTATTGATTACCATTATGGATCTTTTGTAATTTGTTCCTATGTGCGCCATTACTTTTGTTTTTGAAGTTGTGATATTTAAATTATATTCCTCAATTATATTATTTAATTTGTAAACAGCTATCTCAAGCCTGTCCTCTGTATTAGCCATAGTCACTTGGTCTTCCGTAAACAATAGACTATTCAGAGGTGCGTTATTAATTTTGAAGTTTCTAAATATGTCTCCAAATTCCTATGGCATCGTTTAAATAAATATTAAACAATGTGGGTGACAATGGACACCCTTATCTAACACCACCATTTATTTGTACCAGTTGTTTTCCAGCTCTGTTTCCTTTGACAATGTATATAGTGATATTATGATAGTGACTACGAATAGTTCTTAAATAGTTGATGCGGTTAGTCCTTTTTAATCATAAATGTGTATACTGCCAGACCGAGTGCTTCCGTAGGAACCACGCTCTTTTTAAATCAAGTGTCAAATTGCTTCTTCAGCAATACGTCCGAGGGTGGTCTGAAAAGTTTCCGAACTCATCATGAAGATGGCAGGACTCGTAAATAAAAACTAGTGAATTTCGTTAATTAATCTTTTGACAATTACTCACCAAACTTTCCGCCATTTTGGGCAGTCAGTTGTTATGTAACAGTCATTTGAGTGAGTTGATGTTTTTTATGAAAATGGACAAAATCGAGTATCGAGCTGTCATTACATATTTATTTTTGAAAGGCAATACGCCTACGCAAATCAAAGATGAGTTGGATTCTATGTATGGGGACTCTACACCATCATTTACCTCAGTGACATTTTGGGCAGCTGAAGTTAAACGTGACCGTAAGAGCTTGGGAGAGGATGAACGTTCGGGACGTCCCAAAACTGCAACTACAGACGAAAACATCCCCAAAGCTCACCAAATGGTACTAGACGACTGCCGAATTAAAGTGAGAGATAGCACAGGCCATTAACATTTCAAAAGAACGTGTTTTCCACATATTAAATCAACATTTAGACACGAGAAAGCTGTCCGCACGTTGGGTACCGCGTTTGCTCACGTCAGACCAAAGACGAGTTCGAATGAACATTTCCAACGCTCTGTTGACGCAGTTTAGGTGCAATAAATCCGAGTTTTGGCACCGATTAATTACTGTAGATGAATCTTGGATGCACCATTATACGCCTGAAACAAAAATACAGTCCAAACAGTGGACTGCAAAGGGGAAACCGGCTCAAAAATAGAAAAACTGTTTTTTTTTTGCTGGGAAAGTGATGGCGACTGTTTTTTGGGATAGCGATGAGTTATTTTAATCGATTATCTTCAAAAAGGGGAAAACCACTACAGGAGCATACTATGCATCATTACTTGACAAGCTGAAGGTAGAACTTGCGGAAAAACGGCCACAATTGCAGAAAAAGAAAATCCTGTTTCACCAAGACAACGTACTGTTTCACACCTCAGCGGTTGCAATGTCGAAAATCCACGAATTACGGTTTGAACTGCTTGACCATCTGTCTTACTCACCAGATCTAGCCCCAAACGAGTTCCTTTTGTTCCCTCATCTGAAAATTGCGCTCGGAGGACAGAGATTTTCATCAAATGAAGAGGCAATCACCTTCGTGAACAATTATTTTGCAGAGAAAAACGCCGAGTACTATTTGGACGTGTTACAGAGATGGGAACATCGCTGCGAGAAGTGTGTAGAGTTACAAGGAGACTATGTTGAAAAATAAAAAATAAAATATCTGAAGAAATGTCTTGTATGTTTATTAGGTCGGAAACTTTCCAGACCACCTATGTACAAACGTTCAAATTAGGAGCTTTTTGACACTGGGCCTCCGGAAGAACTACATTCCTAAGCGATAAGACGCAATTTTGCTAAAACATAGGCCAAAATAAAACTGAAAGCATTGATGAAACAGGAGATAAACGTTCAGAAAATTAAATAATGTTATTGGTTTAGTGAGCTAGTGATGCGTTACTAAACTATCTGCCAACAAGTAATAAGATCATGCAATGAAACAAGGCACAAATGGTATAAAATACGAGAACCAATGGTACACCATACATGATAAAAGCAGGTCAACTCCTTTTCAAAAATGATTCATGTCACTTGTATTGTTCATAGACTTTGTGACTATACTCCAACGTAGAGAGCTATTCATGTATGAAATGGAAAAACGCTAATTAAATCATCGCCCAAGTTTGATCCCTTCAGAGAGAGAGAGAGAGAGAGAGAGAGAGAGAGAGAGAGAGAGAGAGAGAGAGAGAGAGAGAGAGAGAGAGAGAGAGAGAGAGAGAGAGAGTGAGAGAGAACTAATCGAATCTTCCCTCTGGGCCAGTGGCAATTGGCTAAGTACAGTTTGGTGCTATGGAACAAATTTAGAAAGTCTTGTTAATGAATTGGTCATCTATTAAAATACTTCAGGGTTTACTGAAAAAAGAATCAATTAAAAATGATTTGGCATTCATATCTAAAATCTAAACTTCTTTATGTGACTCCATACAACTAGAAACTACAGCAAATCCATTGAGTGAAAAACTAAAAATGGAGCATTCTATTGAAATGAAAATTAATTTGCTATTAGAGCAAAAAGTATTGAAACACAGATCTAAAACTTTATTTGAGAAAAAAACCTGTGCAGAGTAGCTCAACAAATAGTGACATTCCTTTGTTTAAATGCACATATGGACAATCTAAGGCGCTAATTAGAGACAATCGACGTGCATTTGGAGAAAACTTTGGTTGTCAATTTTAGGAGTTGCTCTATATCTACGAGTGATAAACAATAATAAACTATCAATTTTCTCTAATTTCTGTGAATTTAAATGAAATATTATAACATTTTAACAGATATTTTAACTTATTTACCAAATATGTTCTTCTTTACAGCACTTAAAACATAAATATTTTAACTTTTTTAGCACATTAAAATTCTCTCCCTAGTCAATATACACATTTGCAGGAATAGAATGGAGAAGAGTGGGAAATAAGTGTAACACACACTGCACTCGTTTACTTTTCCATCATCACAGCTTGGATGCGATTACGAACCTGAAATCGGATATTTACACGGATTGGTGGTTCGTGTTTTGTTATAACCTCACATTTGCAGATATCTCACTGAATACAACTCATTAAGCTGCAATTCCCCTTGGAGGATTTAATTTCACTTGTAAACTAAACTTTGATCACGACCTTCGAACGAGAGATCGAATTCTAATTATCGTATAACAAGCAATCGTTAATCTCGATTTAAGACCGAAAAACTGTTAGCATTCGTATTAGTATTTCTCTAGTTTACACAAAAACCTGTCTCCAGAATATAAAATGAACTAACTTACGAAAATTCGGCATATTGCTATCAAGTGTGCTAAATTAATAAAATAAAAACTTTCCGATGTATTTTCTCAATTAACTGGACAGCTTAACTAGAATCGAACAAAAATTTAGATTTAGCTGCTACGTAGATTGATATATTTGCAATGCTCATTTGAGTAAACGTAGCCTTAACATGTATTTAATTTGAAATAAATCAAATACTTGTTATTAGACATAAGTTTATATGTTTATTTCTTCTTTTTATTTCTCTACCACGCACCATCCAAAAATGTAATTCGGAGAATTCACCGGAAACGGTGTCTTTACTTGTCTAAATAAATAAATGAATAAATAAATAAAATAAATAAATAATAAAAGTATAATAAAATAAAATAATTGGGTGGCTGACGCTTTTAATATCTACGTCGTAAATGTACCAGACTCAGATATTCCAAAATGGACAGATTTTTCATATCAAGTGAGAAACAACTCTTTCCGAAATTGCCATTAAAGGTTGATTTCTTCTGAAAGAATAAAAAAATTCAAATCTTCATATCTCTGCATTGGGGCACTTGGCTAAGACGTTGGAAAAGGTTTTGAAACCTTAGCACCTGGAGTTGGACCGAAAATGGTGCGGCTGCCCCGTAGCTCAGTCAGTAGAGCACCTGCCTGCTGTGTAAGTGCTCCCGGGATTTTTCTCCAAACAAGATGATTCCCTATCTTTCCCAGAGTCTGGTAGTATGAATGAGAGTGTGACTGTGTGCTTGATTTAATAATTAAAACTCAAAGAATACGAGTTAGCATCTTCGATATGTTCCAAAGGAGAACGGCCGTCGATATGACCATTGCAGTTAAAGGCGGGGTATAAATGAAACAAAAAGTGGTACGTCATCTACTTCGTGAGAGTGTATTGAAAGATGGTCAGTTAAAATGATTTAGCGTCAGTATCTACAAATCTCAACTTTTTGAAGAGGAAATACGAACTGTAGAATGAAACTTAATTCATTACCAGGGCTAAAAGTACTAAAAGAAAATGTTAAACATTTGTTTAGGGAAGAAACAATGGTTCTCAAAGCCTGTGTCGAATGGCTCAAGTCCTGAAAGGTAAGCAAGTACGAGTAGTAGGTGAGTGATTAAGAGCGTGTGAGTGTTTTTTCTTTAAATATCCTGTGATGCGGGGAGATCATTTTCACAACACAATGTGCTATTTAGAGAAACACGCTGTCCTTCCACAAATGGCGAGTATCTACCTGAATAATAGTAAATTAATAATCTTCTCTCATATCTCTGAATTTAAATAAAAGACTTTAACATTTTTGTCTAATATATTCCTCCTTTTAGTCCGCCTCGGTAGCGTAGATGGTAGTGTGTCTGCCTCACGTTCAAGGGTTCGAATCCCGGTTAGGGTGAGTTACCTGGATAAGGTTTTTCCGCGGTTTCCCTTATCCTAATGGACGAATGTTGGGTAACTCTAAGCTCCATGGACCCCGGACTCATCTGAGCATCACTTTCATACATCGTCCAATATGACTTAACGTCGGAGAACGTAAATTACAAACAAAAAATCCCTTCTTTTAGCATATAGAAATAAATATTTTAACTTTTTCACCTTATAAAAACCGTTCCCTAAATAAAAACCTACCGAGAGTAAGGGACTTAAATTTCTAGGAATAGTAGTAATAAAATGAAATGGTAAACACCATAAAGCTTTTATGTGACATAAATTGTTTACTTTGACATTACTTACATTTTTTCTATAGTGGCATTTTGTTTAATTCTTACGATCTACAAATGATATATATGTGATTCAGAATGTGTGCGTGTGTGTGTGTGTGTGTGTGTGTGTGTGTGTGTGTGTGTGTGTGTGTGTGTGTGTGTGTGTGTGTAGTGTTTAACGCCCGCTTTTACTACATACGGCACCGCAGGCGATGACACTGGTGATACATGAGATGAAGATGGAGCACCGGTGGAATGAGATGGCGGGGGAAACCGGCCCAGCGCCGGGTTGTCCACAACAAATCTTTGCGGTCACCTGGGATCGAACCCGGGCCGCCTTGGTGAGAGCCAAGCGGTCTAACCACTGAGCCACGGCGCGGCCAAGTGATTCAGAAAGAAGGAACTATTCCCAGATTATTCAATAAATGCATTTAAATATTTTTACGAAAATATCTTCAACAAGTTATATTTTAATCAAATCGTTACAGCTATTTTTGAAAAGATCAAAAATAAGGAAATATTTTCCATTTATAATATCATTTGGGCTAGGGTATTAACTTTTGAAATTCTCCCTGGCCATCTTTGGAAAATGGTGCAACACAGTTTTAAGTTATTTATTTCCTTTTAGAGTTATGTTGTATACACATATACATATATACACGCTCATAGAAACATTTTCTGCATTCGATCTAAAAATTCGATAGCGAAATGACCGTGAAGTGCACGTTTTGAGGTCCCTGAATTCCATAACAGAAGTTTTATAAAATGGTTGGTGTATGAGTGTAAGTGTGTGTGTGTGTGTGTGTGTGTGTGTGTGTGTGTGTGTGTGTGTGTGTGTGTGTGTATGTGTGTGTGCGTGCGCGAGACCTTGAACAGCAAAAATAAAAAAACGAAAAGGTGGTTTATTACAAACTTTTTATTTAAGTTCAGCATTTTCTAAGAATGATACATAAAGATTTTCTAAAAAATACGCGCCCGCCTCGGTAGCGTAGATGGTAGCATGTCTGTCTCACATTCAAGAGGTCCCGAGTTCGAATCTCGGTCAGGGTGATTTACCTGGATAATGTTTTTTTCCGGGTTTTTCCCTTATCCTTCAAGACGAATGTCGGGTAACTCTAAGATCTATGGACCCTGGACTCATTTGAGCATCATTTCACCCATTTCATTCACCGTCCGATATGACGTAAATTTCAAAAAAAAAAAATATCCGCCCACACAAGGCAGCCTTTTATATGCAGAATTTTTCGAAGATGTTGATTTTCTCAAAAATGGTTCCAAAGACTTTGATTAAAATATCACATCATTTCATAACAATCGAAATGGACATATTTCATTTTCTGTAAATGTTCTCCAAAGTTCTCTTCATTTGGGTGGCTTTTGCAAAACTGGTAAACCGCAAGAGATAGACAAAAACTTACAACATAATAAATTTAGGTGTGGTTAAAACTCACAGTTTATGTCAAATACATTCTTTGTTTAGTGAAGCTTTTCGAAATATTATTTTTATTTTTCCAGTACTTAATTTTCTTAAATCAAAATACGATATTCTTGCAAAGAAAACGAAAGTTCAAAGGCACATCTTATAATACTTAACTATCGCAACATTTAAAAATTCTCACATTCTCCTTGTACCTAAAACAAAATTAGCAATGAAAATGTACCTAGATTACATGATGTAGATAGGTGAATAAACTTCTGTGTGGATAATTGTGCAGATAAAGTTGTATTAATGCAATATATCAGATTTATTGAAATGCTTGTGTCTTTCTTTTTCCTTTTCATTCATTCTTTTGTCTCTCTTCCTAATTTGGAGGGGGGGACTCGTGAAGGGCTCAAAACTTGTATTGGATGAAAATTTATGTATCGAATTTCTGGGTAGAATAGAATACTACTTCTACTTGCTGGTAGAAAAGGTGGCAAGTATATTAAGAAAGCCCAAACAGCTGTCAATAATCAATAACATTTGAGAAAAAAGTGCGATATTTTCACTCGTACACGGTAGAAAGATGTAACTTGTATTGCTAGCAATAAAAACTAACATTTCCAAAATACAGCTCTCTCAGAGTGACTCACAACTATAAAAGGAGTGTATTTTTTTATGACCGTGACGTGACACAGGCCTGCGTGACTACAGTAATTTGATACTATCCTCTCCTGTTCCACAGGCGCACCTTGATTCGCAGCTTTTCCGTTCGACTCCGGTGCGGGAATTCAAAACTTATTTGCACATCTTATCGACCAGATGGCATTCTATCCTGCCGTTGCCGTGACAACAAAAGCGTGCTATTTATCTAGTTATCTCTAAAGCAGACGTTATCGATATACAGATCTTTCCCGCGTAGAAGAGCGTGCTAGCTGAATGCCCCTTGATGAAATTGTGAATGTACGCATATGACCAAAACTAAAGAAAAAAAAACCGAAAGAAATGTATATTTTGGTGTTAAGTCAAACATTTTTATTTTCTCTGTCTTCAACATACAATACAGAGAAGGAAGTACCTAAATATTTCATCCAAAAATTTCAAGAAAAATCCCCTAAACTCAAACTACAATTTATATAAAAATCTTTTCGTTAGTTTTGACTTTCTCAGAAATTGTTCTAGCAATTTTGATCAACATATCCAATATTTAAGATATTTGCATGACAAATGAGATATATATCTTCCATTTTATGGGAGTGGGTTGTGAAATACTATTCATTCTGAACGACTTTTGTACAGTTAAACCGCAACAGCTACATAAGATTTCATTGCACAAAAAGTGCAGCTTTCGTTAAGAGATCTGGGAAGGATACACGTTCAAAAATGGTGTATTTCGATTCTAACGTCAAAACATTCTCCATTCTTTTCTGTGCTAGATAATATCCACTTTATTGTGTTTACTGCACAATTAGCAACGAAGAAAATTAATTAAACACGCAGGCGTCGCTTTAAATTGCCCATCTGCTACGTCTTTAAACGTGTATTACTAAAAACCACATTTTTTGTTATTTAGGAAAGATTTTCTAAAAACACGTAAGAGATAAAACGCTGAGATTTGGCACAATTA
The DNA here is from genome assembly GCA_030765055.1 of Mantis religiosa. NCBI lineage: Eukaryota > Metazoa > Arthropoda > Insecta > Mantodea > Mantidae > Mantis > Mantis religiosa. The sequence goes on from CM060950.1 coordinate 403,471,050, forward strand.
TTTTAAATACTCTGCAGTACATTTGCTCCAACTTTAATATTCTTTAAAGTAATACTTTAGGTATTATACGGTGCTTTTTGAGAAAAAACAATACATTTTCATCTAATTTCTTCATAAAACATAAATAATTATAACAGATGAACTATTTATGCTAGACATAATTCTTTCCAAAATTCTCAAGTATGAAATAGCAACCCACATGCATAGTTTCATAAAGATAACACGTATAATGTTTTAGAAAATGGTATCCAGAAAGGCTTTTTTTTTAATATGACAACCTAGAATCATGAAAATTTACACCAATGTTTCTGAAGATGTATACTGTATGAAGAAAAAAATTAATTGAAATGCAGTGAGAACTTTAGGAGGTACAACTTTTCGGAACTGCGAGCATAACCAAGTGCATCCTACCCTTAAAGCATACAATTTATCAAATACGAGGGCTGTTCAATAAAGAATGATCACAATTTTTTTTGACAACGTACCTTTACTCATCCTCATAATTTTGATGATCCTTCTCAAAATAGTCTCCCCTGAATGCGATGCACTTGTCCTAAGGTTTCTGCCAGTCTTCAAAGACATGTTAAAAACCATTTTTGAGAGATCCTTCAAAATCGCTTCCGCAGCCTTCACCATTGCTTCTGATGATGGATAATGCCTCCCACGAAGGCGTTTCTTCAAGTTAGGGAACAGAAAAAAGTCACATTGAGCTAAATCCGGGCTATAGGGAGGGTGAGGGATGCACTTCACGTTGATTTTTGCAAGATATTCAGCAACAACACTGGCAATATTTGGCCGCACATTATCGTGGTGCAGCATCCAGCCTGCTTCACGGAAATGCGGTCTTTTGCGCCTGATATGGACTTGCAATGTTTTCAGGACATCCCTGTAGTATTGTCCAGTTACTGATGTGTGTGCAATATACAACATGCTGATAAACCATTCCATGAATACCAAAGAATGAGATGACTATAACTTTCCCAGCAGAAGCAACCGCTTTTGCTTTTTTGGCGGTTGGCGATGAAGGAGATTTCCAAATTGAGTTTTGCTGTTTGCTCTCAGGATCAAAATGTGGCAGCCAAGTTTCATCAGCAGTGATTACGTTTGAAAGAATCTCCGGATCTTTCTGTAACATCAACTTTAACTGCATGTTACCTCCATTGCAGCGGTAGGCGATACTGAACATGTCCGAACTTGCCTGGTTCTCACAGGCGGGAACCAGGAGTACCAACAGTGAAACTACTGCGGCGTGTTTGTTTCACATTGAGCTTACAGAATATAATAAGAATGAAAAATTATGACCGTAAAAAAAATTATGATCATTCTTTATTGAACAGCCCTCGTGGCGCTAAGCATTTCTGATATATTATTTGTTATTGATTTGAGTTTTCAAATACTTATACCTTTTTTCAAGTCGCTATTCAGTTTTTCTCATGTCCATCTAAAGGGTATGCAGCTTCAGACTCATGGTATAGCAACTGACTTTTTAAAATTCTCTGTATTCCATTTACAAGGAGATTGTAATTGTGTGATTGAATCATGAAATTTAATCTCGATTTAAAAAAGTAGACGACAAAGTTAGGAATTGTTTCAAAAGTGTGGATAGAGAATGCAATATAGCAGACTTTTATTGAACGATCTCAATGTCAACAAAAATGAATTATAGGAAAGCATCTATAGGCCTGTTGGAAATCGTTTCTAGACATGATTCGTCATTAGGTTATATTAAAGCATCATGTAACATATTTAATAATAATTACTATTTATAGAAATCTGTAAGTAGGAAATTGGTAGATAAAAGCACATCGAACAGCCCATCTCTGTAGCTCATGTGGTAGTCTGTGTGCTCCACATTCAAGAGGTCCCGAGTTTGAATCTCGGCTAGTGTGACTTATATGCATAAGGTTTTTATGGGAATTTCCCTTATCCTGAAAGGTGAATGTCTCGTAGCTCTAAGCTCTATCGACTCTGGGCTCACTTGAACATCATTTCGCCCATTTCATTCATTGTCTGATATAACAATGTTGGAGAACGTAAGTTAAAAAAATGCTTGTCTGACACTGACCTCGAAGAAAGAAAGTAAAGAAGAATTTTAGAGAAAGAAACGTCAAAGGACACTAGGTTTATTGCCAGAAGCACCACCATAAACCAGGAAACCTCGCGTGTAAAACGCTTGCACAGTTCTATTGATGAATGAAAGTTACGTGTCATTTCAAAAATATCTTCATAAATTTGATTATTGCACTCTCTGCCAACTCTGAAGTTAAGCATTAATAAATTGCAGCAACTTATTTTGTTATTTCTTATACATTCTATAGCAATTCTAATAAAAGGAAACATTTAATATGGAAATACAGTAGGTTTAAGTGGTAGTCAAATCATTTGCGATTTGGTCGCTGTATGGCAGCTTTGCAGTTCCATTCTGTTTGCATGGCAGGAGATTAACGAATGTATGACTTCCCATATTGGGGGAGTTTTAACAAAGAATAATTAAGAAATCGTTAGCTTCAGGAGGTATTTGTGATAAATACTGTATATATCTCTTGTAGAACTTTTCGTCTGTCTTTTGCGGTTTACCAGTTATGCAAAATTTATCTAGAAGAGGATTCGGAAGATATTCCCATAAAATTCAAGGTCTTCTTCTTCCTCCCTTCATGGATTAGACCATTGCCCTCACTTCCACCTTAACATTGGTCTTCCTATTAATCTTCTTCCTTTAGGCTTGTATTCTAGTACACTTTTTGGTAGCCTTCTTGAATCTATTCTACTGAGTTGGTCTTTCCATTTCTGTTTATTGTTCTCTATGATATTTCCTATAACACTAATATTTAAATCTTCTCTTATTTCTTTATTCGTTAATCTATCCCATTTTGTTACTCCCTTAACTGCTCTCAAGAATTTCATCTCAGCTGCTTGACTATGACTTTTATCTTTCTCTCATAAAACCCAAATTTCACTCTCATATAAAATTATTGGGCGGCCATAACTTTATAAAATTTAAATCGTGTTTCTTTCCTTGTAATTTTTAAAGTTCTTCTAATAGTTCCACGTATATGTTGGTACTTCTCATTCTTATTGTGTAAATCATAATCACATATACGAGGTACTTCCAGAAAGTAAGTTCTGTTTGGTAATAAAATTAAATTGTGTACAGATACAGAAAAATTATTGATTGCACAAAACTCTACAACTCTTAAACTACTTTTCCACATAACTGCCCAAATTTTGCAGGCATTTATCATGGCGAGGCACAAGTTTTTGTATACCTTCTTTATAGAAGTTTGCCGCCTGTGTCTTCAACCAGTTGGAAACATTTTCTTTCAGCTCTTCGTCATTGTTGAAGTGTTGACCGCCAAGGAAAGACTTGAGATTCAAAAACAGATGAAAGTCGCTAGAAGCAAGGTCAGGGCTGTACGGGGGATGGTCAAACACGTCCCAAGCCAAATCCCTGTGGGATGTTTTTGTCGCATTTGCAGTTGTGGTCATGCGTTTTCGTGAAGAAACACAACACCTTTTGACAGCATTCCTCGGCGCTTATTCTGTATTGCGTGGCGCAAATTTCCTAAGTGTCTCGCAATAAACATCTGCTTTCATTGTTTGACCACGCGGTAAGAAATCAATGAGTAAGATGCCTTTCCTGTCCCAGAACACTGTGCACATCATTTTTCGAGGTGTTAAGATTTGTTTCGGCTTAACCTTTGCTGGGGATGATGTGTGCCGCTATTCCATTGATTGACGCTTACTTTCAGGGGTGTCGTAAGAAACCCAGGTTCCATCTCCTGTGACTGTCTGTATCAGAAATTCTTCGCCGCCTTTTTCATAACGGGTCAAAAACTGAAGTGCACTACCCATCCGTTTTGTTTTGAGTTGCTCAGTAGGAATCTTTGGCACCCAACGTGAGCAAAGTTTACGAAATTTCAGTTTTTCGGCAACAATTTCATGATCGTGAGATTTGGGGAAATTCCATAGCGAGAGCACTAATTGTAAACTTGCGGTTTTCCTGGATCTTGTCATCAATCGCGTGAACCAGTTCTTCTGTAACCAAAGATGGACGCCCACTTCGTTCTTCATCGTGCACTTCGCTACGTCCTTCATTGAATTGTCGGACCCATTTTCTCAACATTATATCACTCATCGAATTTGAATTTTGAATTTGCCGATAAATTTCAATTCGTTTCACTTTCCTAGCATTCAGAAAACGAATCACAGATGTGATTTTACAAGCGGTGGGATTTTCAATCTTCTTCTTCTTCTTCTTCTTCTTCTTCTTCTTCTTCTTCTTCTTCTTCTTCTTCTTCTTCTTCTTCTTCTTCTTCTTCTTCTTCTTCTTCTTCTTCTTCTTCTTCTTCTTCTTCTTCTTCTTCTTCTTCTTCTTCTTCTTCTTCTTCTTCTTCTTCTTTCTTCTTCTTCTTCTTCTCTTCTTCTTCTTCTTCTTCTTCTTCTTCTTCTTCTTCTTCTTCTTCTCTTCTTCTTCTTCTTCTTCTTCTTCTCTTCTTCTTCTTCTTCTTCTTCTCTTCTTCTTCTTCTTCTTCTTCTTCTTCTTCTTCTTCTTCTTCTTCTTCTTCTTCTTCTTCTTCTTCTTCTTCTTCTTCTTCTTCTTCTTCTTCTTCTTCTTTTCTTCTTCTCTTCTTTCTTCTTCTTCTTCTTCTTCTTCTCTTCTTCTTCTTCTTCTCTTCTTCTTCTTCTTCTTCTTCTTCTTCTTCTTCTTCTTCTTCTTCTTCTTCTTCTTCTTCTTCTTCTTCTTCTTCTTCTTCTTCTTCTTCTTCTTCTTCTTCTTCTTCTTCTTCTTCTCTCTTCTTCTTCTTCTTCTTCTTCTTCTTTCTTCTTCTTCTTCTTCTTCTTCTTCTTCTTCTTCTCTTCTTCTTCTTCTTCTTCTTCTTCTTCTTCTTCTTCTTCTTCTTCTTCTTCTTCTTCTTCTTCTTCTTCTTCTTCTTCTTCTTCTTCTTCTTCTTCTTCTTCTTCTTCTTCTTCTTCTTCTTCTTCTTTCTTCTTCTTCTTCTTCTTCTTCTTCTTCTTCTTCTTCTCTTCTTCTTCTTTCTTCTTCTTCTTCTTCTTCTTCTTCTTCTTCTTCTTCTTCTTCTCTTCTTCTTCTTCTTCTTCTTCTCATCTTCTCTTCTTCTTCATCTCTCTTCTTCTTCTTCTTACTCCTTCTTCTTCCTTCTTCCTTCTTCCTTCTTCTTCCTTCTTCTTCTTCTTCTTCTTCTTCTTTCTTCTTCTTCACTTCATGGCATAGGCAATCAAGCTACTGTTCCCGCCTTCGAAGTCCTCCAGCCATCGTTTCCTAGGTCTGCCCACCGATCTCCTACCTTTAGGATAATACTGTAATATTTGTTTTGTACGTCTATTATCTGGCATTCTTTCAGCATGTTCCTTCCATTTTTGTTGATTTTCAATCAACACTGACATTGTAAACAAGCACAACAAAGCGTCCGTGGCTGACAGTGATCTCACAGTGGCGCACGTTTCTTCTCCTTGATACAGAGCGTCTACCGCGCATGTGCGGAACTGCGATCGCAGCGCTGCAGCGGAGATAAATTGAAACAGAACTTACTTTCTGGACGCCCCTTGTATATAACATTCACATAATTACAATTTTGCATATGCTTGATTATTAGTCTTTCACTATTATTGTCGCTTTTACTGGCTGTTTTCTTGAAAATGCCATCTCTTTCGTTTTAACTGAAACTTTTGGTTCATACTTTTATAACATCTTATTCAACATATATGTGGTCTTACGTAAATTATTTTCAGTTTTTTATATTGTCACCCTGGCGGTAGACTCGCGAAGCCGATGAAAAATGATGGCCGGTGGAGGTTCGGGAAACTTCGGGACCGATCGTTACCTTAAGCGAGACAGTTGAGTGTAGAGTTGAAAAAATAAACAGTTTTTGAGGTTGCTAGCAAACTGTAATGGTGAACGGTGTGTTGCGAGGTAAATAAAGTATAGTTTTTGTGTTTTCTAACCTCGTTTTGTTATTTCACGAACCCACAAAGTCACAACTGGTGTCAGAAGTGGAACATACGACAATGGAAGCTGCATTGGCAAAGATTTTAGAGAAAATGGAAGAAATGAAGACGGCCAACGACAACATCGCCGAAAAGATGCAAGAACTGAAGGCAGAAATAACAGCGAAGACGGAAGCGGCAAATAACAACCTGGCCGCGGAAATAACAGCGAAGACGGAAGCAGCAAATAACAACCTGGCCGCGGAAATAACAGCGAAGACGGAAGCGGCAAATATCAACTTGGCCACGACAATGACCGCAAAGATGGCCGAACTGACCACAGAAAGGAGGGCAGCGAACGACAGCCTGGCCACGGAGATGAAAGCGGCAAACGAGGCCCTTGCCGTGAAGTTTGAAGAACAGTTGGCCGGCGTGAGGGATAACGTGACGGAGCTGGGCAAGCGGATTGGTCAAGTGAACGAGCGCGTCGAGGATCTGGCGAGCAGCGTTGACGACCTGGAAGGAAAGGCCGACACCAGCGTCAAGTCCCTGAACGCCATAGTAGAGGACGTCGTCGGCAGGAAACTGAAGGATTTGAAGGCCGACGAGCCGGGACGCGACACAACATCTGCGCGCGTCAAACCGCCGAAATATGACGGCGCGTCAACATTTGAGGTCTTCCGCCGTCAGTTCGACACAGTGGCCAAGCACAACAGATGGTCACCGGCGGAGGTGGCCACACAGCTAATAGCCAGCCTCCAGGGACGGGCTGCGGAAGTCCTAAACGCGGTGCAGACAACGGCGGCGCCCAAGGACATCTGGGAGACCCTGGAGAATCGTTTCGGGAACCACCGCTTAGCCGCAGCGTACCGCAGCCAACTAAAGGCAAGGTCACAGCAGCCGGGGGAGACGCTGCAGGAGTTAGCCATAGCGATTGAGCAGCTAGCTAGCAAGGCCTTGGTTGACCTGCCACTGGAGTTCGTATCCCGGGAAGCCGCCTACAACTTTGTCGACGGGATACGGGACACGGAGATTCGTCAGCGCCTAATGCTCGGTGATTATAAAACCATCCACGAGGCGCTGACAGCGGCATTAAGGATGGAGGCGGCCAAGGTAGGATATATCCCGACGTCGAGAACGAGGAGTGTGCGCTACGCCGCAGACAGAAGACCAGCTGAGGGACGCCGGCGAACACCTAATGGCCTGTGTTGGGGGTGTGGACAACCCGGGCACCTGCAGAGAGACTGCCCACACCAGGAAGGGCAGCGGGAAGAACGAGTAAGGCCCGGCGTGGATAGGGGTACGTCGGCGCCATTACCACCATCCCCTCTAGTCATAATCCGCGCCGTCAGCCGGCGGATGGTTGACAACCTCATCGCGTACGGCTGGTTAAGAGGAAAGCCGTGCCGCGTGCTGGTGGACACCGGAGCGGCCGTGACCATCATCAGACCTGACGCGGCGAAGGGTTTGCCGACGAGGAAGCCGAGCCGACCATACGAGCTTGTGACAGCATCGGGCGACACCATGCCTGTGGAGAAGGAGGCCCTACTGGAGCTGAACTTGGGACGGAGTGCCGTGCGTCTGTGGGTGTTCGTCGCGAAGGTGGCTGAGGAGGTGATTCTGGGACTGGATGCCCTCAGGAGCCACGAGGCGACGGTCGACGTCGGCAGGAAGGTCCTGAGGCTCAACGGAGAAGAGGTTATACTCCGTCAACCAGAAGAGCGCCTTGGAATTGGCAGGGTTGTCTTGAGCGAAGACGTGGTTGTCCCCGCGAGGAGCGAAGTGATAGTGACGGCGCGACCGGAAGGCCAGACAGCAGGTGGGGTCCAGAGGCAGCAGGAGTACGACTTCACCTCGGAACATCGCAGAGGGAAGAGTCACGGTAACGGGGACGCTATGTCCCGAAGACCCTGTCCAGAAGAGTGCGGCCAATGCACAAGAGTGGAGGGGAAGGAGCGTGCCGCAGCAGTTCGAGTAGTCACGGCAGTGCCTGCGGATGGCTGGGATAGCGCAGGCCTGAGGAGGGAGCAGCTGGCGGACGCAGACTTGGGGCCACTCTTGAGGGATGTGGAGAACCTGGTGGGCCACCTCCACGACATGCACGAGATAGCTCGCCAGAACATCCAGAAGGCGAGCGACCGCATGAAAACCCGATACGACAGGCAAGCCAACAGCCAAGGGTTCCAGCGAGGTGACCTGGTCTGGTTGTACCGCCCGACCAAGGGACGCTGCCCGAAGCTTCAGCAGTCATGGCAAGGACCGTACCGTGTTGTGAAGAGGATTAACGACGTGGTCTACCGCATCCAGAAGGTGCCCCGAGGAAAGATGTTGGTGGTACACCTGGATCGCCTGGCCCGCTACGAAGGCGCTGTTCGGGACGACCAGCCTTGAGGAGGGAGCAGTGTCACCCTGGTGGTAGACTCGCGAAGCCGATGAAAAATGATGGCCGGTGGAGATTCGGGAAACTTCGGGACCGATCGTTACCGGAAGCGAGACAGTTGAGTGTAGAGTTGAAAAAATAAACAGTTTTTGAGGTTGCTAGCAAATTGTAATGGTGAACGGTGTATTGCGAGGAAAATAAAGTATAGTTTTTGTGTTTTCTAACCTCGTCTTGTTATTTCACGAACCCACAAAGTCACAATATTATACAAAGTTCGTCTGCATATATTAATACACTAAATTAATGGTACGATATATTTGTATTCTTTCTACCTTACAGTGATTTTTCCATATTCTTATGACATAGTTTTTCTCGCTTTACCCAATCAAAAGCCATTTAAATATATATATATATATATATATATATATATATATATATATATATATATATATATATATATTCATTTTACATGTGATTACAATTTCTTAAACGTATGGTATATTAATCAGAATCGTTAGAGATATTTTAAAGAAAATGATCATTTTCGAAACGATATTCCGTGCAAAGTATAGTTTGCAATGGGAGATTGTTTTTTTTTTTTTCTTTTTTAAGGATCTTCGTTTTGCATCCTTGGAAGATATGCTTTTTTTTTAAAAATTCAGGAAGTCTTAAAACATGTATTTTCGTTGAAAATTTAGTATTGAATTTTTGTGTGTAATATATATATTTATTACATTTCCATCACATTCTCTAAGGAATAAAATTGAACAGACTATGAAGTTCTCTTCCTTTGGGCTGAGGTTGCGAGGTGGTTCTGTGGTACCGAATTCTATCCCCATCAAACCGGACACTTTGACTATTGTGTTTTGTCCTGAACGACAGGTAAACGCTGGAGTGGTTCCTCTTCAACCCCAAAATAATTGTAGGTGGCTATGTGACGTCGGTTGGGCTAGCCCTTGTTCTGTTTGCACCAATACTTCTCGTGTTCTCATATTGTGCTCTGTTCGCTTATATGTAGTTCCCCAGTGCTTCTTCTCGAAATGAATTGCGTATGATATAGAAATCATAAAATGGAGTAAAAATGCTACCACTCCTTAAAATGTATATCATTTATGTTAAATACTTCCTGTGGCATTAGCTATTTCCGAGACACTCGTTATTGTTTTGTATTTTCAAATACTTCATAATATTTTGAAGTATTACTTTAGTCTCTTGAATCCGTCTTGTACACGTAAACAAATGCAAAACGGAACCATTTCTGCAACTTTTAGAAGATTGCATAAAATTGTGTCAATGTAAAACTTGAGTGGTTTTTATTTGATTGTTTATTTTCGGTGATAATGTTGCACGTTTAAACCCCGTGGTTTACTGTGACTCCTGTCACTGCACTTCCTCTGTTTTTCAGTGGGTAAGGCGTGTTGTGGAATGTTGTGCTGCGTATGGCGGTGGACTTGCTATGGAACCGTATACCTATACGTTAGAACAGTAGACGTTGGGATGTTACATCCGAGAATGTTAAGGACTCCGTCCCCATTGCACCTATTGCCACTGGATCCAGTAGCCGTGGGAAGGCACGGGAAGGGGAAAAAAGGAGGAAGCGAAAAAAGGGAAACTATCCGCCGTTGATGTAATAACGCAATTTTTCTATTTACTTCATGGTAATTGAGATAGATACGTGGTTTTATTGCAGATTTCTTTATAGGTACAATAGGAAAAGAGTAACAAAGTAGAATCTTTAGTAAAATATTTTAGGAGCGGGTTTTTATGTGGCGGCTTTGACGTTCCTTTCTCTATGCATGACCAGAAAAATAAAAGTAATAATGGCTTCATATTTAGATAAGTATAAATATTAGAACATTCAAAGAAATAGCTAAGAATAATTCGGAAATGGTAACTTTACAAACATTTTATGTATACTCGTATTGAGATAAATTCTGTGGTTTAAGGGCACCCATAGGTAAAATTTCAAAGGACTAAAGTTTTTATCTAAATATTTTCAACATTTTGTCATGTGCTATAAATGTAAAGAGTAAAGCAGTGAAAAGAGGAAAAGTATCTGTATCTCAAAAGAACCAAAAAGATATAAATTAGAAATATGAGGGCTGTTCAATAAAGAATGATCATAAGTTTTTACGGTCATAATTTTTCGCACTAAAATTCAATCTTATTATATTCTGTTAGCTTATTGTGAAACAAACATGCCGTAGTAGTTTCATTCTTTGTACTCCTGGTACCCGCCTGTCAAAACCAGACAAGTTCAGACAGGTTTAGTATCGCCTCCGTTGCAATGGAGGTAACATGCAGTTAAAGTTGATATTAGAGGAAGATTCGGAGTTTCTTTCAAAAGTAATCATTGCTGATGAAACTTGGCTACATCATTTTGATCCTGAGAGCAAACAGCAAAGCTCAGTATGGAAATCTACTTTATCACCAACCCCCAAAAAGGCAAAAGTGGTTGCTTCTGCTGGGAAAGTTGTGGTCATCTCATTATTTGATATTCATGGAATGGTTTATCAGCATGTTGTACCTGCACACACATAAGTAGCTGGACAATACTACAGGGATGTCCTGAAAACATTGCAAGACCATATCAGGCGCAAAAGACCACATTTCCGTGAAGCAGGCTGAATGCTGCACCACGATAATACGCGGCCGCTTTTTGCCAATGTTGTTGCTGAATATCTCGCAAAAATCAACCTGAAGTGCATCCCTCACCCTCCCTATAGTCCGGATTTAGCCCCATGTGACTTTTTTCTATTCTCTAACTTGAAGAAACGCCTTCGTGGGAGGCATTATCCATCATCAGAAGCAGTGGTGAAGGCTGCAGATGCGATTTTGAAGGATGTCTCAAAAATGGTTTCCATAATGTCTTTGAAGACTGGCAGAAACGCTGGGACAATTACATCGCATTCAGGGGAGACTATTTTGTGAAGGACCCTCAAAATTATGAGTAAACGTACGTTGTAAAAAAATTGTGATAATCCTTTATTGAACAGCCCTCGTATAACTTGTCATGAAATATTAAAATCTGGTATTTAATCAAAATCGTTTTGAGAAACAAGAATTTTGCAGTTTGAGATCGGAAAATTTTCCTGAACTCTTTCCCGTCATATACTCCGAGGATAGAGTACTTGAATATCATTTGTTTTAATGGACTTCTCGTTTTTTAGTTATGCTGTTCACTGTCTCACACACAAACATTCAGGGGGCCTCAAAACATGCATTTCCAGTAAAATCTTGATATCGTTATTTTCGAGCGAATGCGATACTTAGTGCAAATTTGATAACGAAGTGACGAATGTTCGCAGATAAGGAACTGACTATTCGCGGTGGACCTAAAAAGATTTCTCAAGACATCCGTTTCCGGTATGGAGGAAAGCAAACCCACGATATCTGAATGAAAATGAGAACATCGCCGATTGGCTGGTTGCAATTAGAGACGACACGTTTTATCTCTCTCACTCGGTGGTGCCAGCTAACTGTGTCGGTCGGTCGACCGGCAGCTTACGTCAGTACGAGAGAAGCTTTGCCGCAGTGTGGATGGACTTTGTGGTGAACTGTGTGATTTCGTGTTGCCACACGAGGTATGGTCTTTCATTTCAAACATCCTAATTCTTCCACTTTAATTTGTACATTCTTTCAGAGTGACATGATTTAGCTCTGGAATGCGGAAAATGTTTGGTTACTGGCCTGCATTTCTTTCATTCACGAGAAAAAGTAGAAATGTTAAATTATTGAACAAACTCTTCCTAACTGATCAAAAGTTTCAGTGAATAAAACATAGGCAGGTGTCAAAAGTTGGTGGATTAGTCACATATTCTGTTTAGTTATATTGAAACATCTCTATCACTTAGAAAATATAGATGGAGTAAGTGTGTTACATTTAAAATTTATACACTCTGATTTCGGTGGAAATATATTTTGACGCTCTTCTAAAAAGTGGCATTTGACGATTTCTTCAAAATACCAATGTATCTTATATTAAAATCATTTTGAATTTTATTAGAAATATCCATAAAGTCCTCTTCAATCTGAATGATTTTTTTATATAATTTTGTATGACCACTAAACCGTAACAGATAGGTACAGCCAATTGAAACAATGTATGTAAACATATTTTGCGTTAATATTATATTTGTTAGTGGTTTGAATTTTACAACAGTTTTTTTTTTTCAAGTGCTGAATCAGCATTCTTATGTGTCTCATGATGTCATGCAAAAAGTATGGAATTTCAAAGGCCAACCAACATAGAGCGACCCGATTTCTAATAATCTGACTGCTTCAGCCGTCTATACCTGCAAAGGAATGTGTAAAGAAAGCACCAAATAGAAGAATAAACTTTGGTAAGAATAGTTTGTAAAAACCTAAAGTGCAGTGGGTAGAGAGAGTCATATGATTTGTTTTCAGTGACATAGTTTAGCTCTCGAATGCGGGAACTTCTGTCCTCGTTCATTGCTAACGTGAAAAAGTGTAGGAAAACCAAATATAAAACCAAATAAACTAATAATGTTCGTTCCATCACCACCAGACAAGTTAGCACTTGTCTCTAGTCGATTTTGGATTTATTAAAGGCTTTATTCTTTTAAAAAATTGAAATTTTATATATTTAGCACAAATGGTGTACATTTTATTTAATATCTTATTAACAGATATCAAAGTGTTAACGTGGATAGTAACTTGTCTGAATTTAAATTACAGAAGGATGCAATCCCCCAGGAGTCATTTCTGAGTCCAGTTATGTTTATTTATATAAACGATGTCTTCTGCAATTAAGGGATTTTTGCCCTAACCTCGTTGTAGCTATTCTGTATGGAAGTAAAACTAAAAAATCTATGAAGGTAAAGCTGAAATTTGTCTGGTTTAGTAAAACAATGGTATAATGCTGCCTCCATCTAATTACTAAGAAAACAACTTGAATTAAAAGTTTTTCTTATTTATCCTGTATCTGAATCAAATAGTTAATGTGAAATATTTGGGTATTTTTGTTGAATCTGGCTTAGGTTGGCACAATCATGTTGAATATAATATATATGTATATATATATAGTAAATATTGCATAGGGTTATTTAGTCTGAAAATACTTAGACATTTTTTTTACTGCATCTTTACTGGCACTTAAATTGTTTTTATTCCAAAAGAAAGCGTTTGGAATTGTATGTAATGTACCAAATACAAGAACTCTCGTCATCAAATTTAATATATTGACTTTGCCGTCAATGTCTTAAGTTGTCTACTTTTGTGAAGCAACACATCCACAAATACACCTATTGCTCTTCATTACGTAGTTATCTCACTAGAAACTGTTGAAATATCTGTTAATAAAAATAAAAGTAGTGTTACACATAAGTTTTGAATATTTATCACTGATAATGTTTTAACTGCATTTCAGCTCATTTAAGATCTCTCCCATTTAACTGTTTTAGGACGGCAATCAAGACGTGTTTGGCGGCCAAACCGCTGTGTTAAGGTGGATGAATTGTCTAACTTAAACATATATTGTTTGTAGTTTGTATTTGACGTTGCTATGCATACTAATGTTGTCAACATTAAAAGTATAATAAGTAGTTGTTTAAAAATGCAAACGAATAACAACTGGTTACGCACCAGAGAAATAGAGATAAAGTGTGTGGTGTTTTTTGTTTTAACAAGATCTTTTCTATAGTCAAACTGAAAAATTCAATGCCATAGCCGGGATTTGAACCACGGATCTCCCTGTTTACGTCCGGTGTATCTCGAATACGAGAGCCCCTAGTGGTTTACCAGGAAAACATACGAGTCAAATGGAAAATTTGCCATGACAGAACGTTGGCCACGGTAGCTTAAAGGGTAAGAGCACTGGACGTAAACCGGGAGATCCGTGGTTCAAATCCCGGCTATGGCATTGAATTCTTGTTTGACTATCTATCCAAACCTTAGCCTATACACGTCTATAGTGAAAGAACGATTTCCATCAAGATCTCTTCTTTTTTTTTCCTCATTGTTCCATTTATACGCAACCCCCCCCCTCTCTCTCTCTCTCTCTCTCTGATTCATACTTAGACTCGAGAATAATTTCCAGGTCACAGGCGGGAATCGAATCCGAGACCCCTCGTACAAAACTATGTGCTGTATTGTTGATTATTCGTTGTGCTTTACCAATTACACAAAATTCATTCAAACAGAATGTCGTAGGCTTTTGTAAAAATAATTCGAAATATACCGGAATGTTATGGTTCATGAAAATGTGTTTAAACACATGGTATTTTGGAAATTAATTGTTCTTTCACACTGGCCGTGTGTAGGCTAAATTGTGGAAACGTAGTCAGAATGAAAAATTCAATGCCATAGCCGGGATTTGAACCACGGATCTTCTGGTTTCCGTCCAGCCGCTCTACCATTGAGCTACTATGGCCAACGTGCCGATATGACATTAAATTCTCCAACTGACTCGTGTTTTCCAGGTAAACCGCTTAGGAGTTCTCATAAACACATGAGACAACTACCTTAATGGCGACTTACAACATGTAAGTACTTTAAGGCCCGGGCTTTATAGTTCGGACCACTATTAGGTCAATTAATGGAAATTGTTCTTTCACTCTGGCCGTGTGTAGGCTAAATTGTGGAAACGACCAGAAGATTCGTGGTTCAAATCCCGGCTATGGCATTGAATTTTTCATTCTGACTCTGTTTCCACATATGGTATTTTAATCAAAATTGTTAGTTATGTTTCGGGATATAAATAATAACGAACTGTTTTCTATGTAAAAGATAACTTGAACTGAATACCAGTTTGTTTGTTGTTGCTCGGCTTTGATTTACTCATAGGTATGTACCTAGAGATCAGTCTGTATGCCTAACGGTTACTAACGCTTGAGAATGACGTAATACGTTAGCGATTTCTGGGCGGGTGCATATTAATTCTCAATTCGGCGTCAGTGATGTGAAGAAACTCTGCCTAAGGAAAAACATCCCTCGGCTGCACTTTGCCTTGCTTTACGTCGTATGCAACGGTACACAGTTCGGAGACGGCAGTGCAGTGCAACTGCGGTTGACCCCAACCGGTACCGAAGAGAGAAGAGTGAGTGAGTGAGAGAGAGAGAGAGAGAGAGAGAGAGAGAGAGAGAGAGAGAGAGAGAGAGAGAGAGAGAGAGAGAGAGAGAGAGAGAGAGAGAGAGAGAGAGAAGGCTGAACGTCGTATGAGTTTCTCTACTCGCTCTTGTTTAAGATATTTTTAAAAATATTTTTCTGTCTACATAATAATCACTAGGGTTAGGATACTAACGAAATTTTTTTTTCTAGTGTCTGAAGATGAGACCCAACTTAATATATGTTAATTATCGGTCATTAAAGGTTATAAAATGGAGGATTTTATTTGTCCTTTTTTGCCTTTTTATCTATTTTTTATTTAAACGTCCTTTTTTTAAAAAAAATAATTCTCATTTTGGCCTTTTTAGCTGTTTTCATTTACAGGTTCCTTTTTTATAGGATGTTTGTTTTGTTTAACGTTTGTTTTTCAACTTTAACTTATTTTGATTATCTTTTTACTATTCAACAAAGTGTAGTGTCAATTCTAATTTCTTTTAACCAATACGTACTCCTAATACTGCCTACAGCAGATCAACAGGTGAGAGGACCCTTTCTATTGTTTTCAAACCATTAGCACCAGCAGGGAACCTACTAAACCCTCTCTAAATATCCCGCTATTTTTCTCCAAGATTTCACCCATTTCAAGTATGTACCAATGACATCCGTTGATATGGAGAGAAGTTTTTCAGTGTTTCTCAACGTGTTATCAAAAATAGACGATTCTTTACACCCAAGAATTAAGATATGTTTGTGGTAGATAACTTGGCGCTGGGGCAGGTTTTCTCGGAGTCCTCCGGTTTCCCCCGCCAGCATTCCACCAATTGCTCCATCTTTCCTATCATTCATCTCGCCCTCGTACAATCATCCACTTCCTTCATCATACCAGACATCGGGCTGATCACCATCCTGGTTCTCTATGAAGATCCAGAGCTTCGGTTCCTCACGCCCGACCTTAAGGATTAGACGAAAAAGAATCCCCTAACACCACGATAGTGGAATAACTAGAGAAGTTACAGAAGAAAAACAATTAAGAAATTACTTTTTTTTATTTGCTCCCGTTATACCCCGCCTTTAACTGCAGTGGTCATATCGGGGCCGTTGTCCTTTAGAACGCATCCCGAAGGTGATATCTCATAGACCTTGTGTTCTTTTAATCATTAGATCACGCACACATTCGCACTCTCATTCATACTTCCAGTCTCCGGGGAAGATGAGGATTCATCATGGTCGGAGAAGAATCCCCACCCCCGCTGCCGGGAATCGAACCCGGGATCTCTAGCACAACAGGCAGATGACTTGCAAGATACTGCAATGCCAACTAAGGTAAGCTTTCTGAAGTTGAATTTCTGTAACCTGAGAAGGTTAACCCACGTGTGATTTAACTATAACTATTTCAATTTCTTTCCCCAGAATGTCCATTGCGGGTTGATTTATCCGAAGCATTTTTTTCATGTAGTTTTTCTTACCCCATGTGTAGGCCGCGCCCTGGCTCAGTGGTTAGACCGCTTGGCTCTCACCAAGGCGGCCCGAGTTCGATCCCAGGCGACCGCAAAGTGAGATTTGTGGTGGACAACACGGCGCTGGGGCGGGTTTTCCCCGGAACCTCCGGTTTCCCCTACCATCTCATTCCACCGGTGCTCCATCTTTATCATGTATCATCAGTGTCATCGCCTGCGGTGCCGTATGTTGTAAAAGCGGGCGTTAAACACTACACATTTCATTACCCCATGTGTTGCTTTACACTTGAATGTTGTACTTCCATACGTATTCATTAAACATCTAATTGAAAATTAATTTATTAATTACTGGATGTCCCTTTGTCCTTTTTTTTCAATATTTCGGTCCCTTATGGGATACTTTAAAATCATTCCAAAGGTCCTTTTTAGACAATTTATAGGTTCTCAACTTCCTAGCCTTAATAATCAGACATTTGCGGAAATGTCTTCAGATCCTGAAGAAGGCCATGGAGTGTAGAATGGCCGAAAGCTCGACCTTCATAAAGCTGAGACGTCTGATCACCCGCGAAGCCTTGATTAATTTGTGGAAATGTTTTATCGCATGCATGCTAAAGAAAACTCAAAACTTTAAGAGCTAATTGTTATTTGATGGCTTTGTATTTCCAGAACGTATAAACGAATATCGACTTAACATTTATGAAAGGGAATATTCAAACTAATAACGACATCTACATTTTTTAGAAATTAATTGTTCTTTGACATTGGCCGTGTGTAGCCTAAATTGTGGAAACGTAGAGTCAGACTGAAAAATGCAATGCCATTGCCGGGATTTGAACCACGGATCTTCTAGTTTCCGTCAAGCCGCTCTACCATTGAGCTACTATGGCCAACGTACCGATATGACATTAAATTCTTCAACTGACTCGTATTTTCCTGGTAAACCACTTAGGAGTTCTCATAAACACATAAGGCAACTACCTTAATGGCGACTCACAACATGTAAGTACTTTAAGGCCCGGGCTTTATAGTTAACCACTATTAGGTCAATTAATGGAAATTGTTCTTTCACACTAGCCGTGTGTAGGCTAAATTGTGGAAACGTAAAGTACTTACATGTAGTAAGTCGCCATTAAGGTAGTTTTCTCGTGTGTTTATGAGAACTCCTAAGTGGTTTACCGGAAAAATACGAGTCAGTTGGAGAATTAATGTCATATCGGCACGTTGGCCATAGTAGCTCAATGATAGAGCGGCTGGACGGAAACTAGAAGATCCGTGGTTCAAATCCCGGCTATGGCATTGCATTTTTGAGTCTGACTCTACGTTTCTACATTTTTTACTTGTCTTTGTCTCTTATGGTTTATCAGTTATGCAGAATGAAGAGGACTTCTGTGGACATTCGCAGAACATTTAAGATACACGTTTTATTTGCGATAAAAACATCTTAAATATATGGTATTTTGATGAAAATCCTTACACCCATTTTTTCATATCGTGGAAATGTTCCAGGTGGCGCGGTTTTCTTAAATCTTCGTGTCCTATCTTCAGAAGATGCTGAAATTAAGTACCAAGTGTTATTTAAGCGAATTTTCGTTTTCGAGCTATGCACACACAGACCTTCTATTTAAAATTGTTGTTTTTTATTCAGGCAGCCTCAAAACAAATTTCCCTAACGTTCTTTTTTCTTTTTGCGGGATAGAATACAATACGATAGAAAGTAAAGATCTGATATGTTACATGACTTTCTCTACTGATATACAGACTGTTTTCGTAAACGCACATTCTTCTACTGTACGTTAACTCAGATAAATATTATCTTATTGCTAATTTTCCTGTAGGTACAAGGGGAATATGGTAATACAGTAAACTTCACGTGATAGTCAGACATCTATATTTAGAGCTCGCCTCTGTGTGATGGCTTTATAAGTCCATTCCCTTTACTGGCCAAAAGGTAAACAAATGAATAACGACTTCCTATTTGATAAAAGTATAAATTTTGAGAAAATTCAGAAAAAAGGAATATCTCAAATAGTTCATTCCACATACGCAAACGCCTCTCGCACTCTTAGCATTCTTCTAAAACTGTTTCTGGGGATCCCAAAGCATGCTTTTTGTGAAATCTCCAAATTGAAATTTTGAGGAATGCTTTTCCTACTTCACATAGTACAGAAAGTACTAAACAGCATGTTTGATAGACATGAAGAATTAAATCCATCCTGAAGTATTTATGAATGGCAGTCTAAGGAGTGTTATTTTTTTATTAAATATAAACTAAGAGTAAATAAAAGGAACTATAGAAACATATACAGGTCAGAAACGTTAGCAGCTAAGGCACATTTCCTGTTCCAACATTACAACTTTACGCAAAGCTAGAGTCAGACTGAAAATTGAATACCATAGTCGGGAATTGATCTCGGATCTCCTGGGCTCCGTCCAGTAGCTCTAAACATTGAGCTACCATGGCAATAGGTCAGCATGACACTAAATTCTCCAACTGACTCGTTAACACGCCAGCACGACATTAAATTCTGACTCAGTATATATTGACTCGTTGCCATGGTAGCTCAGTGGTTAGAGAAACCAGACGGAGATCGGGAGAGGCGGGTTCAAATCCCGGCTATGGCATGCTAATCTTGCCCTACACATTCCAGCTTACGTCTGGAGTTTTGTCAAATATCAGCACATGTAATATCAAGATATTAGACTCCCTCCCTCTCTCTCGGCCTGTATATCTATTTTCTGAAACATTTGTAACATTCTATTTTGTTACATTAATAGAACTTTCCCTATAAGCTCTTCTACTAACTATTCTTACAAAAGTTTAATTTTTATCTGCTTCATTTAAAGTGAGATAAAAATTCCAAGAAATAGTTTCGTTACACGTTTCCTTGTAGTTGCATCTGGGATGCAAGAGACTTCAAACGATGCGACTCGAAGATTTTGAAAAATCCCTCTGCCCCAAACTATTCTTTACCTGGAAACAATTTTTGAATATTTTTATCTAGTCTGTAAACGGTTTTGGCCGAATTGCCAGTTGCTTAAGATATTTTCATGACAAAGGCATTTTTTTCCTTTTTTTTCGGAGATAAACCATTTCCAAAGTTTTCTTTGTTATTGGTTTGAATTTTGAAATATTTACACTTTTCTCTAATAAGTCATTCGTTTTTTATCTTTTGCGATAGAAATAATACCAAAGCCAGCTGGCATAGTGGCCAGCTCTTAAGAGTTGACTCGCTCGAAGGCTACTGTATCCCCCTATTGTCTTTGTACCTACAAGGAAGTATGCAGTACAACCATTTGTGTGCATTAAAATTAAGTTTTTTTAATGATGATATACATTGTCCATTTGTCATTTTTGTGTAAATTAATACAAATAAATGTTAGTAGAAAGTATAAATATTAATTTTTTGTTCAAATTCACAGTTGCCCTTTAAAGATACGTCTAGAAAGTGGTGAAACTATGCCAGTGCATGATGCGGGTGAACCGACACACTTCCAACTTGCATTGCAGGTTAACAAACACACAGGCGTTTTTACACTTCACTTCCCAAATTGATTTTTACGCGTCACTCTCTATGTGGCCTATTCTTGGATATGTGAACTGCGTGTTTGTGGTTTTACATTCTCCATCAGGTACCTGCTAGCTATGCACTCCACTGAAAAATGGCACCGGAAATACATTCTGAGACACCTCTATCCCAAAAAAAGAGCTTTTTTACGTGTATGGAGACATTTTAACTGAAAAAGCAAAAATTGTTTAGAACTAGGTTTGGTGTTTTAAGTTCAATATTTTCCCTTGATGCTACACAAAACTCTCTCCACCCATTATGATTTTCTAAAAAAATAGCTCTTAATTTAATATATGTTCATGATATTTTCACGACCAACGAATTTTCTGGGAATAACCTCTGAAGTCAATTTTATTCTGGATCATTTATGTGTAACTAATTCACTCCAAAAATTTATTTGACATTAAATTTTGTGTTCTAACGTCTACATTTTTGTGCAGTAAGATTTCGTCTCTTACGATTTTCAATTTATGCAAAAGTCACCCAAAATGAAGAGGACTTCAGGGACTATTACCAGAAAATTCAGATTTACATTTCCTGTCATACAAGTGTCTTGAACATATGGTTGATTTGATTTTCCCAGTGAGATAAAAGCAGGAGGACATTTACTCTTCCTGGCCCCATTGAAACTTTATTTTGTGGTATTTCTACCTGTTTCCTAGCAAAGCCAACCTGTACCTTTAAAAAGTTAATAGGAGTCCCTTAACTAGAAATTGGTCACAATTTCCTCAGTCTGATGAACCGAATAAATTGCAACGTTTCCTTTCCAATGTTTCACATTGTGATATGAGATGTTGCGGTTTTACCCTCCACACCACATATTCTATACACTTTGTATGTTATTTATCAATTCCCATCATATAAAGATGCTTCTTGAAATCCCCATGGCCAGTCACTAGACCTACCATGAATGCCATGCCATGCCATGTGGTGCTGGCTGACTGTATTTAGCCAGAAGGTTTTTGCTGCGTACCCACCCGTTAAGGGTTTTACCGCAATTAAGGTATTTGAATTTCGGATGTTGTAGGGTGAGATGTAGTTTTTTAGGTTTCTTATATTATAAGGTTGAAGTTTTGTAACTAGGGGTTGAAGGACAGGATGCAATACCTTGCACCCTGGTGCATTAATTTTTATTTAATTTGGGGAAAAATTTTAATGCCAAACAGCTTGGAAAAATTATGTGGAGTTCAGCTTTAGCTGCTGTTCGGATTAGCTCCTGGGTTATCTCGGGTGCCCACAAGCCAAGCGGGGTAACCGGTGCTGTCTAGAACGGCGTCTAGTGAGGTCATAATCTCCCAAGGATCTGACAAGGGCGCTTCTATGATTTGGTAAACTGACGTATAATTTTGAAGCCCGGCGCCTAATTTCATCCTCCACGTATGGAAGACCCGAGGCTTCGTGAAGCAACCTGGTAGGAAAAAAAAGTCCCACAGAATATATAGACCAGAGTCCTCTATTCTGTGCACGTTGAAGCCATGCTAGCCAGCTGTCTGCGGCCATGCCCCAGATCTCGCAGGCATAAAACATCACCGGGATTACCAGCGCTTGGAAGAGGTATAACTTCAGACAAACCGGCATCGAGTTTGACTCCAGCATTGGATACAGGGAAGCAATTTCTCCGTGCACCTTCGCCGATAGGTTCCTGATGTGTTGGCGAAAAGTTCGACCTCTGTCCAAGTTGACACCTAGGTACTGGACGGAGTTGGTCCACTCTATCCTTCAACCTCGGTAGCTGTAGTTCGGGCAGTCTGCGGGGGTGTTGCGCTTTGTGAAAAATATGGCGTGGCTTTAGTCCGGATTAACGGACATCTGCCAACGCCTACACCACTGCTGTGTTAGACCATAGCCCACTCACATATGAGCGGGCTATGGTTAGACGGAGATGTCTTTGTAAGGGGTTGAGGGCTCTGAGGATGTGTTTGTCTTTGCAGAACAGAAGCACGTCTTCAGTGTATTGTGCCATTTCGACTCGTGGCTCTGTTGGGAAATCTGCCATGAAGACGTTGAATAAGGTGGGAGATAGTACAGAGCCTTCGGGGACTACGCCTCTCACTGGTCTACAATGAATCTCGCGTGCCTCGTGCTTAAATCCAAGATTGCAGTGCTTCTCTTTGAACATGACAGTAGCATCATAAGCCTGCAATGTCTTCACTTTTGGATACTAGTTCAGTGGTCTACGTGCTGTTTACGAATTCAGTTTCTTATTTTTAATTTCGCTGTCAATTTAGTGATGACCAGAACAGGTTCAGATCCAACAAATAGAACTCATGCCCCTGTCCTAGCAAGCATATCAACAGTTTCACTGTCTCTTATCTCTGAATGGCCAGGAACCCACAGTAAGGTAACCCTATAGCATTCCCCCAGCCTCACCAGTACTTCGTGGTATTCTACAGCGCTCTTTGATCTCGTCTCAGTTGCTGATAGATTTCAGTGCTTGACTGTATGAATAAACGTAATTGAACATATAGTACTTGAATCTAAATTATTAGAAGCAGTTTTGAGAAAATATAAATGCACGAAAGGTTTTCTATGTTTAGGGTTATTTCGGGTGGTGCGGTTCTTGAAAACGACTTGCTTTTTAGTTGCGCTCCTCTTTCTCTTTCACATACACACATCGGATTTCTAGGAATGGATTTATTTTTTATTTAATCAAGTCTCAAAACCTGTTTTTCTTTTTTTTAAATCTTGATATGGATATTTTGGGCAGAATACAATTCTTCCTGACTAACCATAGGTAAGTAGCACGCAATTCTATTTTGATTCTTTGAATCCCGGTCGGTACCGAAGGGAATGATAATTCTGTATTCATCAAGCAACGATTATTTCTTTTACTATTGAGTAATCTTTCTTCCATTTATGAAACAGGAACTAAAGACTTCAATGAAAAATTGTTGCCCCAAGATTTAATTGAGACCATTTATTAAAATGTCGGGTTCTGCTAAACAGTATAAATAAACAAAATGCGAAACTGGGTATTTAAATTTGAGGTCTTTCAAGGATACGGCATAAAGATTTCAAGATATACACCCCACCCGGACTACTTGTACAGGAAAACTCCTCGAAAAAGGTTTTTTTTTTCTCAGAAACGATTTATAATAAATGTATCTCGAATTTCCTGAGAATAGACTCTGAAGTTCTGTTATGCTGGATGACATTTGCATAATTAGTAAGCCATAAGAGACAGACAAAAATATAAAGCTCGTTAAAGCTATCAATTTGTCAAATAAATAAATACGTTATTTTAGTGGAGCTTATTTCCGAAATAATCCTTGTTATTGGTTTTACTTATAAAATAGAAAGTAATGTTTACTTTTTATGTAAAGAGAACAAAGTTTCAAGCTTTGACATAGCGACCAGCTCTTCTTGTAGGCTTTACTGCACTTCTTTATTCCCCTTGTATCTACAAGGTCGAATACAATGAGATAATATTGTCACGTCTTGACCATCGATGGACGTAGATTAAGATGCCACGTGGCCAGATCGGACCTAAGGGGCTATTGCTTCAGAGGCAGGCATGCTGAGGAGAGGTTGGGATTTCTCTATAAACGTTAGTTTGCACTGATATACCGAAACTACAGTTATAGAAGCTAAAGTTGACTATACTAATAAACACACAAAGATGGCCCATGGGGCCATTACCTTGGAAACAGCGGACATAGGTCCCTTCCCGGCCAAAGCTGGCACACAATAAGTTCATCCTCAAACACTGACACTGGAGGGAGAAGAAGTCATGTGACACGTGACGTCATAAACTACCACACTAAACAAATCAGTCACTAGTGTGACAATATTTGCAAATGTTTATATAGGTTAACTTGAAGTACATAGAAAATGAACGTCTGAGAATTTATACAAGAGTAGAGAAGATCATGTAACTGCAACACATGACGGTCTTTTAAGTATGTTTGCTATGAATTCCATAGATCTCTATCAGTAGTCCATAGCTGAATATATTTTCAAACAATGCAGAGTATATTTGCTTAACATAGCTGCATGGTACATACTTTGTTATAAATGGTTCTAAATAAATACGCAGTTAAATTCTTAGACCTTTTCAACTCTTTTTCTTTAACTTTCATAGTTATACTACTATCGTGGTGTTAGGGGATACTTGGTCCTCTACCCCTTATACCATTAGGCGCAGGGTTGAGAAATCCAAGATGGGTGATCAGCCGGATGTCTGGCATGAGTGATGTGTGTAAGGGCACTCAACTACGGCGGTCATCAGCGCCCTTTAAAAAACTAGTCATGGCAAAAGCCAGATATAAATCTTTCTAAAATCGATACAAGTGTAAATAAACTTATTAAAATACACGTACATAACAAAACAAAAGTGAAAAGAAATATAAATCAAAACCTACCAAAAATTCCGTTCACTAAATCCTAAAGTCTAACCTAGAAAAGAATCTAAAAACCTTCTCCACTACCCTGTTATCATCCGCTAGCATTTCTGCAAAGCTGGCCGGCAGCTGCAGAGACGTCCTAAGGTGTGCTAGGGAAAAACACTCTAGCAGCACGTGTCGGACAGATAACGCTTCATTGCAAAACGGACACAGTGGAGCAGGCTCATTTTTAAAAAGAAAACTGAGTAAAAAAGCAGTGCCCAATACGCAACCGAGCCAAACTCACCTCCTCGCGACGAGATGACCGACAGGAGGTAACCCAGGGATTCGGAAGTTCTTTCACAGATCTAAGTTTATGAGAGTGACAGAAATAGATGAGCGGAATGAGGGCAAAGAAGAAAGGAAAGGTGATAATGGAGCAATTGGTGGAATGATGGCGGGGGAAACCGGAGATGCTGGAGCCTAGCGCTGTCCACGACAACTCTCCCACGCGATCACCTGGGATCGAATCCGGGCCGCCTTGGCGAAAGTCAAGGGTCTAAACGCTCGTCCACGGCGCACCTACCCTTTCCAACTCGTGAGTTCAAATTCAGTTTTTGATCTAGCAACGTAGCATTGGCAGAAAACCATTCGCTGAGGAGCTCCATGATATCGTTACAAATACCAGTTAGTACAGTAAAAACACAACTACTTACAAGGAACTATCACTCTACTCACACCTGTATTCGCTTGAGAGGTTGTTGGCATCAACTCTGCCCTGTGTAGGGTCTGTGTACCAAAAATCTGCTGCGGAGTAGAACCACAACGCCCAAAACTGAAGCCTTAAAAGTGACGCATGCGTCAACCTGCAAGTAGCTGCTGGACATCCCTCGTGAGCCCTGCGCCGGTGCTCCTTACCTATGCTATTTGTAGACCACTGCTCTCCAGGGGCAAACAATCCCTCCCGTACAATGCTGTGTTATCATGCCTATATATTCCTACGTGTTCTGGACTCATTATCGGGTACTTCCAGTTATACTCCGCACACACGTCCCACTTAGAGCAGAGAAGCTGCCATCAAACTCTCAAGCAAAAACGGGTACGAGCATAGTGATAGTTCCCTTGTAAGGTGGTACGACCTATGCGTTAAAATATATGGCTCTTATTTGGGAAATCGTGGGTTTAAATAGGCAGACAAATTGTTTTATTTTGTTTTCCTCCTCCCTCTCCTGAAGTTTCCTTCAGCCACCAAGATAAATACAAGACTGTATTTAAAACTACGACCAAATGTTCCACGTTAGGTCTAAAACAGTACTAAAAATGTTATGTATTGCATTCACATGACTTTTTACCCACTCTTCTATAAACTGTTCTTACAAAGCCTTGTTCTACTTCATGTTAATCAACATTTGTAGAAATGGTTATATTAGTATCCTTGTAAATACAATAGGAATAGGGATACGGTAGGATTAAGTGAGAGTCAAATATTTTAAGCTGTTTTCTATGTAATGTCATCAACATTCCATTTGTATGGCTAGGAATAAAAACACTGATAAACAACTTACGATTTAAGAAAAGTATAAGAATGGCTTTTTTCACCCGGAACGCCCCGGAACGCGTTCCGGTAAACTTTCACAACCTCCAGCGAAATTTAAAATTGAAATTACCGCCCATATTGAGTGCAAGAGTTTACATTCTGTCATCGTTGATGCAGAAGAAATTCTTTAATACACTGCGTTTAGTGCTGCCATCTTCCGTTCGTTAACCTAAAACTGCCTTATAGCCGCCTATCGCACCATTTCCGATCCTTAAAATCAGTAAGATCAGAGAGTTTTTTATTTACGTCCTCCAACGTTGAGTCATATCGGACGATGAATGAAATTGATGAAATGATGCTCAAATGAGTCCAGGGTCCATGGAGCTGAGAGCTACCTGACCGAGATTCGAACTCGGGACCTCTTGAACGTGAGGCAGAGACGCTGCCATCTATGCTACCGAGGCGGGCAACATTAGAGAGTTAAGGGTATACATGAACAAACGGCAATGCAAGAATAAAAGAAGCAGGCTGTGGTAAGATGCATTACTCTTCTGTGCGTCTGCTTGATTATAGTACAATACTGTTATTTTCCGAGAGTAAAGTCTAATAGGTTTTAGATTTTTAGATTTGTTGTAAAATATGATCATGTGAGAGAGTTACAGAAAACTTTTTTACAGAAGAAAACTGAGTATAAGGATTTAAATTCAAATCAATAACAAGTAGTATCTTGGAATGGTTATCTCCAATATTAGTTATGCATAATTCATTCAGAATGAAGAGAACTATGTAGGTTTCATTTGTCTTGAAAATATTTCAAACATTTAGGATTATAATAAAAATTATTTGAGCCGTTTTAGAGGAAAAAAACTTCGAGAAGCGTTATCATGGAGAGATTTTCTTGAAAAAGTTATGTCACATTCTTTGAAGATGTTGAACTTAAGGATACCCATCTGTGAAAATACTAAAATCTACAATTTTGCTTGGATTCACTTAAAACTTTAACACAGTTATTGTGGTATTAACAAAAGTTCAAAAATCAATGTTCAGACCTTTGTCCGAAAGCGTTCTTGTGATATTAATATATTTATAGTGTTTTACTGTTATTTAATTAAACTGTTTCACATGATGCAATTTTAGTTTCAGAAAAAAACAATACTTTGCCGTTATGCTCCTAAATACATTATTAGTAAATTTATGGGACGAAATTTTAATCTGACCCTTGGTTTAAGGTTAAAAAAAGTTAATGACTTCTCCTTGTATTATTTTCTAATATTTGCTTGTGAAATATGCGCGTTGTTATTTAATTGCACAAGTACTAGTGACATTATAAAATTCTCACCAGTTTCCTTTGGTACTTATTTTATCCAAGCAGAAAAATTTTCAAGCTTCTAGTTTGAAAGCTGCATCGTGTGGAACAATTTGTTCAGAAAAGCGCTGAAAATTAAAAACACGAGAAAATCGCCAAAACAGGTGACATAAAGCACTGTGTCCACTTACAGTGACCCACTTAGTCATATTCCACAATTTTTAAAGGATCTCATGGCATTAAAAATAATAGGAAATTGAAGTACGCACATTACTCTATTTAATTAGGCAAAAAACAATTTTTATCATTTTTTGTACTTTTTGACCAATTTTCACAGGTATCCTTAAGTACTGAGTTTGGCATTTAACCGAATTTTTGTTTTTGAACTGTGCTATTCGCAGACACGGAACACACGTGAACCGTTTTCTACAAATGATTTTGGGATATCTCAAAACGTTTTATTTACAGTAAAAACACAGTATCAGTTTTGTCTATCTACTTACTATATATGCAGTAAAATGAAAATAGATGCTAACAGCGACTTATTCATAGAAAATGTAAGCAGTTGCACTGCACGGTACCTAAATGCCATCTGCTCGGCACGCATAGAAGCAGAGCTACAGTTGTCTGGCACTAAGGCCTCTGTGGACACGTGTCGAAGCAAGATGCAGTGGTACAGGGATGGGATCTAGAAGTTTAACAATCCGCTACAGGTACCTACCGAGGTACAGATTCGTCGCGATATCACCATGTAATTAAAGCGATGTGAACCCGAGAGAGAGAGAAATAGAAATAGAACCATCCACATATACAATCGTGAATCTTCGTGAAGTCCGCTATCTTTGAGATACGTGATAGAAGATTTTTAAGAAAATTAGCCATTACATAGAACATTTTTGGA
Source organism: Mantis religiosa (assembly GCA_030765055.1). Classification (NCBI taxonomy): domain Eukaryota; kingdom Metazoa; phylum Arthropoda; class Insecta; order Mantodea; family Mantidae; genus Mantis; species Mantis religiosa. The sequence goes on from CM060950.1 coordinate 403,499,530, forward strand.
AGCAAAGGCAGTGGAGAGTTAATATTTGGAGGATGACATTTGGGAAACAAACTTGGGAGAAGGACACTTAGTCACGAAGGACTAAATTTGAACCTTAAGACCACCTGTGTACGAGTGTGTGCTTAATGAGCTCGGTCATCCGAAGTTTCGTTATTTATTATTTTTCTCAAATACAGCTATAATAATATTTTTATTAAAATATTCTCATAACAAAATGTGTATGCTAAACTTTCTGCTAACAGTCTGAAATACCGTGGTGAACCTTCAGAGGTAAAACAAAAAACTTGTCAACAAAAATGTGGATGTTTAATTGTACATACATCAAATAAAGTATTTTGTAGCACTAATGATTTTCGAGAAATTCATTATGATTGAATTTCGAACGTTATGCCTTCATGACACGGTAAATCTCTATTCATTTGTTTCTGTTGATGTCACGGAAAGTGTATGGACCCAGAATTTAAAATGGCTATCGCTTCACTCTCCTATATCCCCATTGTACGTACAGCGAAAGCTTTACCTTGGTTTGGAAGAAGCTTTTGTGAAGTGAAAACCTTTGTCACAGATGTTTACTTTTAAGTTTTTTAATTAAAGAGCGCGGTGTAAACTTGTGCTAGCCAATGACGTAATGAGACGGCCTGCGGGTTCATCTTCTGGTATGCAAGGTGTGGCCGTCGCGCATACCGAACTGACATACATACAGCCCAAAAATTGCATCATCTCTACCCCCGCCGTAAGGTAGAGCAAAGTCCACAAATTACAGTTTGAATCTTCGTTAAGAAGGTAAGGTAAGGTTTCTCTCATTCTCATTGAGCATTCCTTTTTATACATATCGAACAATTTACTGAAGATTTCTGTAGAACCCTAACTTTGTAAATATCTAGCATAGCTCAAAAAGAAAGCAATTTCCAAAAAATGCGACACGGACATTTTCAAATTTTGATTTTGTCTAACATGGCTCTAAGGATTTTGATGCAAATGCTCCATGACAAATGAAATTTAAAGCTGGACAGCCCATAGCTCAGTAGGTAGAGCACTTTCCTGCCGTGTGAGGGGTCCCGGGTTCGATTCCTGGCAGTGGGAGTGGGGATTTTTCTCCAACCAAGATAATTCCCCATCTTCCCCAGAGCCTGGAAGTATGAGTGCGAGTGTGTGTGCCATCTAATGATTAAAATACCAGTTGAATACTAATTAACAATAGGCTATATGTTCCAACAGAGACCGACCGCTGATATGACCATTGAGTTAAAGGCGGGGTATAAATGGAACATAAAAAAGGTTAAAGCTGGAATTTTCTGGGTTTAGCTTCTTTTCATTCTGGATAACGTTTGCGTAATGGTAAACCGAAAGAGATAGACAAAAGCTTACTGCATAAAAAATATAGATCTCGTTGTACCACTCTTAATTTGAATTTTCTAATTCCTTTTTTTTTCAGAGTTATTCATTTTATGCTCTGGCCATGTAAAGAGAATGGAATGTTTAAGCCATCACATAGCGACCAGCTCTTAAAATATTCGCTTAATTCTACTGTATGCTCATATTCTCATTGTACCTCCAATAAAATGTATAATAAAACAATTTCTTCAAAGGTTTGTCTCCATTACTTAGCGTGTTTAAGAATGGTTTGTGCAAGAGTAGAGAAAGTCATATGAATAAATAACGGTTTTTTCTCTGTCTCTTACCTATACTAGGTAGAAGTTTTGTATACCACACCAAAAATGTAGCACAAAAATATAGATTTCTTAAGTAGTGCTAGTGTTAGGTGTAAGATTCTATGGCACCACGGGCGGTAGACCGCGGATACTTCCGAATACAAACAAGAAACATTACCGCAGTACCTCGGTAGATTTCATTCAAACATACAATTTACGTCAAACGTTTTAGTGGCATTAGCCATTTCCGAGATATTCCTTTTTATTGGTTTGAACATTCATATAGTTCCACTTTTCTCCATTTTCCTTGTGGTCATGACAAGAAAAATGCAAATTTTGATCTATCACGTATCGATCCTAATTTTTAAAAATGGACTATCGAAATATCGCAAACGAAAGTTTGTAAATTTAAACTGGAAGCTGATCCTGATGAACAAGTATTAGGTAGGTGCTAGGGGTCCCGGGTTCGATTCCCGGCGGTGGGGGTGGGGATTTTTCTCCGACCAGGATAATTCCCCATCTTCCCCAGAGTCTGGAAGTATGAATGAGAGTGTGAATGTGTGCGTGATCTAATGATTAAAAACCAAAGATAACGAGTTAACACCTTCAGTATGTTCCAAAGGAGAACGGCCGCCGATATGACCGTAGCAGTTAAAGGCCGGGTATAAATGGAACAAAAAAAATATTAGAATTACTGTAAAAATAGACTAATCGCATGCTTCGTTGAGTTCGTGTTGTGTTTTTAATTTACGTCCTCCAAAGTTGTCATATCGGACGATGAATGAAATAGATGAAATTATGCTCAAATGAGTCCAGGGTCCATAAAGCTAAGAGTTATGACATTCATCTTTAAGGATAAGGGAATACCACGGAAAAATCTTATCCAGGTAACTCGCTCTGACCGAGATTCGGACTCGGGACCTTGCTACCGCTCTTCCATTCATATCTAAGTTTAGCGAATCAGAAGGTTCTATGTGGCGTAAATCACGTGATAGCAGCTGGTTCCGCATAATTGCTGTGAACATCTAGGTTGCTATGCCAGTCCAATTTATTAGGGCCCGGCTTTGATTTCCTTAAATTTATCAATGAATACTGAATTACAGCACAGTAGGTTTTTAGTAAATGGTTATTGTCAAATAAAATGGACTTAAAGCCTGAGAAGCTTATTTCAATATCAACAGAATATTTGGCACGATGAAATACGTGTCACCAAAACTGTGCTCTGTGGAGGCTGCATTGTTACAAGTAGCAAGTAGATTCACTGCACATTTGTTTGTTTGGAGGCTGCCTTTGTCTTAAAATGGACATGAACTGTTTAGCTGGACATATTAATATGTGACTGACGAATAGAAATGTTCAACAAAATATAAATACAGGAGTCACCTCCCAATAAATGTCCAAGAATTTTAAGATTTCGAGGTTCTGGGACTTCGGTGCATTCAAACACGAGAAAAGTGACAAGAACCTAGATTATTCCCCAAAATGTCTTAAAATATCTCATTGATTGGAATTCTGTAAACTGTTATGAGCCTCGTATCGTCGAAGCATATCAGAAAAAGAACAGATGCAGTCATTGAGATTCGAGCCCTGTTGATTATTAAATGAACTACTTCATCTCAGATGAAGTATGGATATCGAAATGTTAATATATGATGTACGTAAGTGCCTAAACGATGAAGTGTGACACGCGAAATGAAGGAACAATGAGGTATACATTTTGTGGGTGATGCTATATACAAGCACACAGCAAGTTGGTGAGGTGAAGGGCTCTCAGGACAAGATAAGAGGGACAGAGTAATGTATGAAGAAGAGGAGTAAAGTAGGGCGATAATGAGGACGTGTCACTCCGTTGTGTTTTCAGAAAAATGTCTCAAATGCAACAGTCACATTGCTTTCTCTCACTCATTTATTTATGTATTTATTTATATATTTATTCACTTCAAGGATTACGCATAAATTCCTGTTCCGGATTCAAAATGTATCTGACCATCGTTTTATAATTATGATCATCCGAAAATAGCATGGCCTTAAGATAAAATTTGGTGCAATACAAATGCCTCCGATTTTAAACATTTATTTCTTAATCAAATCTATATAAATTCAAAACAACGTAGGAGATAAACTACATCCCTGCTGTAAACTTTGATTTATATGTACCTGTTTACTATAACTTCCATTTCCATTATGAATACAGATTGTCGCATCTTTATTAATGTTTCTGCTTCTGCTTTAATTGATTCGGATATCCTCTTCGAGTCATAATCTTCTAAAGTTTTCCCCTGCTTAGTTGATCAAACGCTTTTTCGTAATCAATGCGTGCTCTGAGTTTGAAGGTTGAATTCTCTTTTTTCCGCTATCTGCTCTCAGGATCTATACAGGGTCGTCCCTTTCTAAAACCATTTTGCTTTTCTAGCGATAATACATTTTATAATATTTTTTAATATTTTATTTAGTATTCTGGCATATATTTATAAAATATTGAAAACAATAGTTCCTCTATAACTTTCTATCTTATTTTCTTCTATAATTTTCTTCTAATTTTATATCTAACACTCTAAGTTAATATATAGTTTGCACAGAGGGTGTTAATTAAATTTGGAAAACCCTTGTTTAATATCGATCCACCACATTTTCTTAGTTGTACATTTATTACTTTTCTTGTAGCCTTCCTGTTCTTCTTCTTCTTCTTCTTCTTCTTCTTCTTCTTCTTCTTCTTCTTCTTCTTCTTCTTCTTCTTCTTCTTCTTCTTCTTCTTCTTCTTCTTCTTCTTCTTCTTCTTCTTCTTCTTCTTCTTCTTCTTCTACTTCTACTTCTACTTCTACTTCATTATTATTATTATTATTATTATTATTATTATTATTATTATTATTATTATTATTATTATTATTATTATTATTATTATTATTATTATTATTATTATTATTATTATTATTATTATTATTATTATTATTATTATTATTATTATTATTATTATTATTATTATTATTATTATTATTATTATTATTATTATTATTATTATTATTATTATTATTATTATTATTATTATTATTATTATTATTATTATTATTATTATTATTATTATTATTATTATTCATTTTCTGACATAACTCTACCCTAAATTATTCATATACAATTATTACTCACTATTACTTACTAGTGATAACTACTCCAAGCAAAAATTCCGATAGGAGGTGACATCAAAAATAAGTTTTGAGGCCCCTGAATAAAATAAATAATTTTTAGGAAATAATCTCTCTCTCTCTCTCTCTCTCTCTCTCTCTCTCTCTCTCTCTCTCTCTCTCTCTCTCTCTCTCTCTCTCTCTCTGTGTGTGTGTGTGTGTGTGTGTGTGTGTGTGTGTGTGTGTGTGTGTGTGTGTGTGTGTGTGTGTGTGTGTGTGTGTGTGTGTGTGTGTGTGTTTTTGCACTCTCATGGATTTCTCTGTTCGGACAAACTCGGTTTATTCTTCTATCGACTTCGCGTTAATCGAGATAAACATTCGTAGAAAGGATTTTATTACTTGCTGCAGGTACAATGGAAATAGGAGAATACAGTAGGCTTACTTGACAGTCTAATCTTTGAAGGACTAGCGGCTATGTGACAGCTTTGAAATTCTGTCCTTTGCATGACTAGGAGGTGGAAAAGATGAATAACGACTTCCCACTTGAACTACTTGAGAGAAGTATAGGCCTCTTATAATGCAAACACAACAAAAAATATCTCCGAAATGGTTAACTTCACAAATGTCTTTATTTGATAGAAATTGCATGCTTTAAGGAGATTTACGTTTTTGTATGGTACATTCCAAATGAAGGCGACTTCAGAGACTTTTCCCACAAAATATAAAATATACTTTTCACATTTCATGAAAATTCTTAGACTTAAGGTAATTTAACCAAAATCGTTTAGAGCTGTTTTTGAGAAAATAATAATATACCAAACAAGTTCCATGTAAAGGGTAGTTTGGGATATTGATTTTTTTTTTAAAAAATCGTTATATGCTTGAGAAATGCAGAACTTATTTACCAGGTTAGGTATTTAACTGAATAATGTTGAAGAATGTCTTAAAAATGTATTTCCAGTAAAATCTCGATATTATTTTATGGAGGGGGTAAAATAGAATACTTCCTCTTTCTAATAAATGCGTAATAGAGAAAGTAAATGTGTAGGATAAATGCCAATATATTACAAGTATTTTGACTAACAGTATAATGCATAAAGAACTTATCAGGTCGAGAATGCATACTGAAAGTACGACGCCTGCCTTATGGATAACTTCAGTTCGTGGTTAGCCAATTACTTTTTGCAATACTTGAAAAAACCGTAAAAACAATAATAAATCAAAATTGCTACTGTTCTGTTAGATATTACTTCATTTCCTATTACTTCAGTACCGTAAGTATTAATGACCTCATTCATCCTTTTTGCCATGACAATTGACAAATGTATTGTAAATTTAGCTTACACAACCAATAACGTGTTAACAATGATTAACTTACAAATAAAGTATTGGAAAAAACATGTATAAATTTGAATTCTTACACGAGAAAGGAAATATGAAGTCCCCTGTATTTTAATAAATCAAAACATAAGAAAAAGAACAACTTAATATGAAATATATTTGTTATTTGTTCCATTTATACGTGGGCTTTTCAATAAAGAATGATCATAATTTTTTGTGGTCATAATGTTTCGCACTAAAATTCAATCTTATTATATTCTGTTAGCTTAATGTGAAACAAATACGCCATAGTAATTTCATTGCTGGTACTCCTGGTTTCCACCTGTGAGGACTAGGCAAATTAGACATGTTCAGTATCGCCTACCGCTGCAATGGAGGTAACACGCCAGGAACAATATGCGGCTTTGAAATTCCGCTTTCGTCTCAAATCTTCAATTGAGGCCTTTAAAATGTTACAGGCAGCCTATGGAGAGTAATCTTCCCTACAGCACAGCTCGAATGTGGTTTAAAATGCTTAGAGGGTAGACAATCAATTTCAAAGGAAGTTCGACCCGGTGCTCCAGTTACCGCTCTTACGGAAGAAAACATCAACACTGCTGCTGTCATTGTAAGAGAGGATCGACGCATTACCTTAAGATCACTTTCTGAAATACTGAACATTTCATTGGGTGCCACCCACACGTTGGTGACAGAAACATTACACATGAGACGTGTTTGTGTGCGATGGTTCCAAGAGTGTTGATTCCCGAACAAAAGTACATTCGCATGCAGTTAAAGTTGGTGTTCAGAGGAAGATCCGGAGTTTCTTTCAAACGTAATCACTGCTGATGAAACTTGGCTACATCATTTTGATCCTGAAAGCAAACAGCAAAGCTCAGTATGGAAATCTCCATCACCAACCTCAAAAAAAGGGCAAAAGTGGTTGCTTCTGCTAGGAAAGTTATGGTCATCTCATTCTTTGATATTCATGGAACAGTTTGTCAGCATGTTGTACCTACACACACATCAGCAACTGGAAAATACTACAGGGATGTCCTGAAAACATTGCAAGTCCATATCAGGCGCAAAAGGCCACATTTCCGTGAAGCAGGCTGGATGCTACACCACGAAAACGCGCGGCCGCATATTGCCAATGTTGCTGAATATCTTGTAAAAATCAACGTGAAGTGCAGCCCTGACCCTCCCTATAGTGTGGATTTAGCCTCAAGTGACTTTTTTTCTATTCCCTAACTTGAAGAAACACCTTCGTGAGAGGCATTATCCTTCATCAGAAGCAGTGGTGAAGGCTGCGGAGGCGATTTTGAAGGATATCTTAAAAATGGTTTCCAGCATGTCTTTGAAGACTGGCAGAAACGCTGGGACAAGTGCATAGCATTCAAGGGAGACTATTTTGAGAAGCACCATCAAAATTATGAAGATGAGTAAAGGTCATTGTCATAAAAAATGATCATTCTTTATTGAACAGCCCTCGTACCCCACTTTTAACTGCAGTGGTCATATCGTCGGCTGTTCTCCTTTGGAACATATAGAAGGTGTTAGCTCGTATTCGTTGTGTTTTAATCATTAAATCCCGCACACATTCGTACTCTCATTCATACTTCCAGACTCTGGGGAAGATGAGCAATTATCTTGGTCAGAGAAAAATCCCCACCCCACCGCCGGGAATCGAACCCGGGACTCCTAGCACGGCAGGCAGGTCTATTGTCTGTTGTGTAACTAGGAAACCATAAAAGCTAGCCTAGAGTCAGATGTTACATTCACACAATTTGCTCTGCTCAATACTTTGGATTTTTATATAACTTCTTCAAACTCTTGTTAGGAAAGCTTATTTTTCTATCTGCTTCATGTAAATAAGAACTACATTACACGTTTCGTTGTAGATACAGAGGGTATAGAGGAAACCACAATTAATCTATCTTTAAAATATATAAAAATAATAAAATAAAAGAATTATATTTAAGCTACAAAATTAGAGTATGGCTGGCTATATGCTGGTCTTGTAGCTTTGTGTTAGGAATATTAATATATATCACGTAAACAGCTGATGGAAAAAAAATGTTATCTGAATGTTTAAGACATCTTTAAGAGTTATATTTTTATGTGGTAAGCTTTTGTTTCTCTCATGATCCTACTCTTCAGACGCCTGAATAAAAAAATATACAAAGAGCAATTTTTAGGAATTAATCTATATTCATTTCTTTGAACAGCATAACTGAAAAACAAATCGTTAGTCAAATACCAAACTTGTTACTTAAGCTTAACATTTTCCAAGTATGCAACATACTGTTTCAAGGAAACCTCCGAACTAAGTTAGCTTTTACATAGCACTCTTTTTAACTTTGAGTTTTTCTAAAGTTAGCTCAAATCATTTTGATTTAAACACAGTTTTCATGGCAAATGTGTATCTTGAGTTTTCTCCAAGAACCCCCTGAAGTTACCTTCATTTTGGATGGTAAACACTAAGAGGAAAATGTCACTTTATAAATAATGTAAATCTCGTTAAACCAATTTATATAAAATTCATTTTTGTGTTAATTTTGAAATTATTTTTTAATATTTGTTTGGGTTTTGTAACACTTGTACATACTTTGTACTTTACACAAATTATGTAAGCAAATATCTCTTTTAAATTAACGTCCTGCAACATAATTCATACAGGACGATGAATGAAATGATGCTCGAATTAGTCCAGAGTCCATAGAGTTTAAGATTTATCTGACATTCCTCTTTCACCATCAGGGAAAACCACGGGAAAAATAAACAAATCTTAACGAGATAGCTCAATCTGGCTGAGATTTGAACTTGGGACATCTGTGAATGAGGCATACACGCTGCAGAGGCATGATTAAGATATAACATCCTGTACATCAGGGCCATAATACATAGGTACAATTTTGCTGTGTAAGCGGTCTCAAACAGAGTTTAATATGTGAATATTTCTAAAGTTCCAGAGTACTTAGTTTTGTTCGTTTCGAGGTTAAATCTTTTAAATGCCAAATGTTTATCGTGAGCTGCTGAAATACGTAAAGTGAGCACTAGAAGACAGGTAATGTGACTGTTTTTCCTGATCGCGGTGATGTCAGGTGGCCTGTTAAGACAAGCCTGGCATGAATCACAGTAAACTCGGTGCACATTCATCCGTTGACGTCATGCCGAGATATAGCACATAACGTTGTGTGAACATCTGATGTGGACTACGGTCACGAGCCACTAAATAATACCAGCAATATTCAAGTTTTTACATCCTCTGTACCTACAGTAAGTAGAGCAAGTATTGTTTACTCGATACAATGCATGTTTTGAGGCTCAAAAGTGCACGAAAAACGCAAAGGTTTGCACGCAATTTATATGAAATAAAATGTTTTAGCATTAACCATCGCCAAAATACTCGTCGTTATTGGCTTTAATTTTACGGTTGTTATGGCGTATATTTTGCTTAGGCAATATATACCTAACTACTTGTCGATTCTGCTTTACAACTACAATGGAGCTATTTTTACAAATATTAATCTCTGTTATCATGAACCAGATAAAAACAAAATGTTATATATTCGCTCCTGTGATTTTCTTTAAACACCCTTATACAAACTATTCTTAAAAACTCTTATTTTCTACCTATTTCACGATAATCGAAGTACTCCGGTAGATGAAAAATAAAATTAATAGGTTTAGAAAAACTTGGGTGAAACTTTGGCATGTCAGATTTGACAAAAATATCTCTAAGTAATTCAACATCATAACAAACTTAATTTGTAATGTACAAATATAAGTAAATTAGTAATGCATAGATCCAATACGCTAAAAATTACTTAGGATGTATTTTCAGCTATAGCTCTGTAAAGTAACAAATTTCACCTGCCTCTTGAACTGCAGGATTATTGGACACCCATCATCATGTTCCATTTTATAGCTTTTTTGTTTGTAATTTACGTCTTCCAACGTTAAGTCATATTGGCCGATAAATGAAATGGGCGAAATGATGCTCAAATGAGTCCGGGGTCCATGAAGCTTAGCTAAGACATTCGTCTATCGGGATAAGGGAAAATCCCGGAAAAACCTTATCCAGGTAACTCACCCTGACCGAGATTCAAACTCGGGGCCTTTTGAACGTGAGGCAGACATTTTATAGCTATATGTCACAAATTGTGGTTGATGACTTCCAGCAATTCATCAGAATTTACATCCTACACTAAAATGCCCGCCTCGGTAGCGTAGATGGTAGCATGTCTGCCTCGCGTTCAAGAGGTTCCGGGTTTGAATCTCGGTCAGGCTGAGTCATCTGGATAAGCTTTTTCTAGGGTTTCCCTTATCCTAAAACATTGTCAGGTAACTCTAAGCTCTAAAGACCCTGGGCTCATTTGAACATAATTTCATTCATCATGCTATATAACTTAGGTTGAAGGAGTAAATTAAATTTAAAAGAAAATCTTGTAATAAAAAGTATTTAATATTACATCAAGATGCTATAATGTACTTGGTTTAGGAAAATCTGTAAATGCATATCACGGGTTTCTCAGTGATTAAAATTGTTCTAGGAATTGAAATATCGATAATTAAACCTTGACCGGTGGCTTTCATCCAGGAGGCTCGGATATGATTTCCAGCATAGGAATGATTTTTGTTGTTACTCATTGAGTATTATTCTTCTGTATCACAAACTCAATTCTCAACGCTTATGTACGCTTTACTGAAACTTAAAAGCATACATCAGTAGTAAATAATGAAGGACGTTAATGCGTCCTTACAAAATTAAAATCTCAGGACTCCAGTTCTAGCACTTATTGCTCTATTTCATGCTAATGCTTTCATTATATTTTATTCTTTTTCTTTTTTTTTTTTCTTTTTACAATGGAAATAGAACATAAGACTTAAATGACAGTCGCCCGCCTCGGTAGCGTAGATGGTAGCATGTCTGCCTCACGTACAAGAGGTCCCGAGTTCGAATCTCGGTCAGGGTGAGTTACCTGGATAAGGTTTCTTCGGGGTTTTCCCTTATATTCAAGACGAATGTCGGGTATCTCTAAGCTCCAAGGGCCCTGATTCCTATTAGTTTTGACAATTTAAACCAGTAACAAAGAACACCTCGGAAATGGTGGTAATCTACACAAAATTGACAAATGTGCTTTAACGAGTTTTATGTTTTTAATTAGTAAGATTTTGTTTAACCCTTATGGTTTATGAATTATGCAAAAATCGTTTAGAATGAAGAGGACTACAGACATAGTCACAGAATATTTAAGATAAGCGTTTCATTGATTCTGAAAATATTTCACACATTGTGTTTTTTTTATAAAAACCGTTATTCATTTTTGAGAAAATCAAAATATTCCAAAATATTTCCAGGTAAAGGGTAGTCTGGACGGATGTTTTTTATAAGTCCTCATGGCACATTCTTGGAAGACGTCTAACTTAAATACCAAGTTTTGTATTTAACGGAGTTTTCGTCTTTGAGTTATACTCACACAGAAATACAGTGGTAATATTTTTTTCAAAAATGATTTTTATTCAGGAAACCTCGGTGTTTATTTCCAGTGAAATCTCGGAATCGTAGTTTTGGAGGGAATGCAATACTTTATCTACCCACTATGTACGGAGTAGAGAAAACAAAGACTTGGTAAAAATAGTTTGAAATGCATGTGAATGTAACATCAGTTTATGTATCTATTCTCGCACTCGCACACATTACTGCATGCCATTCGATCTCTCAGTATTTTTTACACAATCTGAATTTTCAGTAAAAAATATGAAAACAAAATCGAAAGTGCTACAAACGAATTACGCATACCATGTGCACATATGTTTACAAATCATTTCAAACAAAGCAAGAGTTTAGTTACATACAAAATCCAGAAACGAAAATGCAAATGTTTGTTGTAAACAGAGAAATAAATAAATGGACTCTTTTGACAGAAAATAATTCACAATTAGAACATTTCAAGCGACTTAGGTCAGATGAAACACTTACATCTGGTAAAATAACAGCATGGGGAATTTCTAAAACTGCTAACTCTGTGTAGAAATAATCTAATGTATAATTTATATTAATACTCAGTCTATATAATATCCTTTATTTTTCTATTTTGTCTGGGAATGTTAAATAAATATTGTCTGTGTAAACTAACTAATTTAGAATGATTGAATGAATTTGTTTTTCTGACAGTTCTATATAATATTTCTTCATAAAAAGCTTAAGTGTAGAAAACATTGTGAAATGTACTAATCTCGAGAATCACTGGATGGATCTGTATGCTGTTTTCACGGTTCAGTGTTTCTTCAGGAATGTTTAAGTATATAAAACATTAATGCCTGCATGTGAACGTCCAGATAATAACTAGGCAGATTTGTTTATATGATGTGTATATAAGGACGCTCAACTACATGGGCATCAGCGCCCTTGAAAAAACTAAATTATGCCAATAGCCAGAGATAAATTTAAGTATAAATTAGAAAAAAATCCAATTGTAAATAAAATAAATATCCACAATTAAGAGAAAAAATAATAAAAATGTACAATAACAATAAATAAAAGGCCAATAGGCATAAAAACAATTTTGTTTATTAAATTCTATAACTTAGCTTGAAAAAACAATTTTAAGACTTTTTACATACAGATATTGGAATAAATTGGCCTCTTTTTTCGGTGTTGTGCTGGCACTTTTTTCAGCAGGTTTATCTTGCTTTTGTTTTCAGCTATTCTAGCAGTGGGGGCAGGATCTTCCTGCTCCATATCCTGTATGGAGAAGGACCACTTTCCAGTTGAAAAAATGTCTCTCTATATGAACGTGCCAATCTCGAGAATCACTGGACAGATTTATCTTGTTTCCACAGTTCTGTAGATTTTTTCCATAAATATTTAGGTATATGAAACATTGTCTGTGTGAACGTGGTAATATCGAGAACCACTGCACAAGTGTTTATTTCTTCAGGAATATTTAGGTGAATAAAATATCTGTGTGAATGTGCCAATCTAGAGAATCACCTACTTCATTTTTATGGTAAGTCTATTTATTATGAACTAAAAAAGAATATAATATTTTAGTATATGGTGAGCAGTATAGAATCCAATGGCATATAATTTTTCTCATATTTTATTTGTATGAAACCTATTTTATTACTTTCTCTACCACGTACGGCCGCGGCGTGGCTCAGTGGTTAGGCCGTTTGGCTCTCGCCAAGGCGGCCCGGGTTCGATACCAGGCGGCCGCAAAGTGAGATTTGTGGTGGACAACACGGTGCTGGGGCGGGTTTTCTCCGGGACCTCCTGTTTCCCCCACCATCTCATTCCACCGGTGCTCCATCTTCATCTCATGCATCATCAGTGTCACCGCCTGCTGTGCCGTATGTAGTAAAAGCGGGCGTTAAACGCTACACACTACACTACTCTACCACGTACACAGTAGACAGAGGATAATTACATTTCACCCAAAAATTGTATATTCAGATTTCATTGAAAGTGCACATTTTGAGATGCCTTGATTCTAAGAGAAAAGTATTTTTAGGAAAAGATCCGCTCGCCTTTAACTGTACAATCCTTTTCAGATTATTTTGTTGAATGGCCAGCGAATGTAAGGTGATGTTACTACAACGGGGTAAGGCGCCACATACGGACGAAAGTTCCTCGCCGCCCGTCCCATTGTAACTTGGTCGGTGGGACTTTCGTCCGTTTGGGTCGCCTTCCGAAACTTTGAGAAGTCGACGCACTAAAGGTTGGTGATTATCACGTTTATGGTGTTGGCGCTGCTGTACAGGAAATGTAGGTAATTTATGCATATAAGAAGACTGTAACAGATGCTGCCTGATAGTTTGATTATGCACGAATAATTGGAACTAACCTAAATATTAGGTTATGTATGTGTTTGCGCGTGCATGTTTCCTCTTCACGCAAGAGAGTATGGTTACAAAGTACACAGCGATTAGTGATTGGGTCCTGCTAATACCACAGGGTTTTATGTCATAAAAATAATTTATTTTTGCTTTCCCTCCGTTCACTATTGCACGAACTATTCCTATTATCGCTTACATGTATTTCTAGTGCATGTTAATGTAGATAAATCTTAGTAGAAATAGTTAATTCCTTGTAGATCCTATGGAAATAAGGGGACAGGCTTAAGTGACAGTCAACTATTTAAGACCCGATAATTATGTGAGAGCTTTACATGACCAGAAGTGAAAGAGAGAAAGTAAACTTAGGGCTGTTCAATAATTTTTCACGATCGTAATTTTTCGCACTAAAATTCAATCTTATTATATTCTGTCAGCTCGCTGTGAAACAAACACGCCGTAGCAATTTAATCGTTGGTAATTCTGGTTCCCTCCTGTGAGAACTAGGCAAGTTCAGACATGTTCAGTATCGCCTACCGTTGCAATGGAGGTAACATGCAGTTAAAGTTGATGTTAGGGGAAGATCCGGAGTTTCTTTCAAACGTAATCACTGCTGATGAAACTTGGCTTCATCATTTTGATCCTGAGGGCATACAGCAAAGCACAGTGTGGAAATCTCCTTCATCACCAACCCCCCCCCCCCCAAAAGCAAAAGTGGTTGCTTCTGCTGGGAAAGTTATGGTCATCTCATTCTTTGATATTCATGGAATGGTTTATCAGCATGTTGTACGTGCACACACATCAGTAACTGGACAATACTCCAGGGATGTCCTGAAAACAATGCAAGTCCATATCAGGCGCAAATGACCACATTTCCATGAAGCAGGCTGAATGCTGCAACACGATAATGCGCGGCCGCATATTGCCAATGTTGTTACTGAATATCTTACAAAAATCAACGTGAAGTACATCCCTCACCCTCCCGATAGCCCGGATTTAGTCCCATGTGATTTTTTTCTATTCCCTAACTTGAATAAACGCCTTCGTGGGAGGCATTATCAATCATCAGAAGCAGTGGTGAAGGCTGCGGAGGCGATTTTGAAGGATGTCTCAAAAATTGTTTCCATCATGTCTTTGAAGACTGGCAGAAACACTGGGACAAGTGCATCGCATTCAGGGGAGACTATTTGGAGAAAATCATCAAAATTATAAGGATGAGTAAAGGTACATTGTCAGAATAAAAATTGTGATCATTGTTTATTGAACAGCCCTCGTAATAAGTACTTCCCTTTTGAAAACACTGTATCTGAAAGTTCCAACCAATAACAAGTAATATTTCTTTCTTAAAGAGAAAAAAAGAACTGTCAAATGTTGGGTACATTTTTAATAAGCAAATGCTTAAGTACTTAAAAGGAATAATTAATGAATTAGTACACAAAAACAGTTTAGGAGACAGCTCAAAATAAAAAAAAGTAGTATTAGATATCGAAATTGCAAATGAAAAAATAAAGTAGAGCTTACAAACCTTTTGGGATAAAAATTTAAACTGGGAAAAACATTGATTAAACTTTTAAAACGAAGTATCTTCAAGCCTCTTTATACTAAGACAAATGGCAAAAGCTCTCAGTGTAAACGTTAAAAAAGTCTATTGTGGACTTCTGTACCCAAATTTATAGTATGGCATTAGGATATGAGGTCAAAGTGCAATGGTACATACTAAAAAGTTATTCACTACAGAAAGCAGCCATCAGAATTATTGTAGGGTTAATTTTATTCATTATATATAAGGTAATTATGATTGTAAAGTGTGGAAAATGACCATACACCAAATAATTAAATACATGGACATAATACAAGATGGAATAAACATTTTCATTTATAATATCATTAGATTGTTAATTTATATAAATAAATTCTCAACAGTTGCATGTATATAATACAAATAATAGCCAGAAAATATAAAATATATAAGCTGTACTAACAAATTTAAAACGGAAATAAAAGTAATGTTTAAGAGAGCCTCGTCTTGATGGATGAATTACTAAATAGGAGGTAATTTCTTTTATTAATAAAATTGGTAAATACCGTTCAGTTGAAAGGTAATGTAAAGATTTAGTTATGTCATTAGGATATGAAATAATTACGAGTAGATGTGTATTTAAGAATAGACTCATAAGGAAAACTTAGATTAAATAAGTATTCACTTAAAACTTGTATCTTTATAATATGTGCCAGGTGGTTCAACTGGTACTTATGAGCGGACTTGTTCTCCGAATGACGAGACAGTTCCCAGGATTGAACTAGCCTATGTAGTCCGCTCAGACCACTGCCGTGCATTTAACTGGAATTTCCCCTTTGCGTTTTGCAATTGTTTCAACGCACGAAGGGATATCTGCCTATGCGAAGGACGGGGCAGTTGGGTCACCTGATGTATCTATGTATGTTTATAATGTGTGTTTGTACAGGTATTTTATATGCTATTGTGACGATGCTATAAATTACTATGTAAGTTCAACAGCGGATAAATAAATAAAATTAAATTAAATTAAATTAAACGTTGTTTTTTTTGCGTTAAGATTTTGTCTATACGAGGATGAGGTGGTTGGCTCGCTCAACCAGCCCGTCACTCACACTAGCCGCCACTAGGATACAAAATCGCCTCAAGAATTGGAAGAATGCCGAATACTAACCCAATGGATCGGTGTTGTAATGAAATGGGCATGAGGAAACTCACTCGAAGACCATTACGAGCTGCACTCGAACGATAATGGAGTAACGGAGCAGCATCCTGTCGTACATGGGTTTGCACAAATCTACGAAATTGATATTCTGATGGGCTGCGAAACACATCTACAGGATGGTATTAACTTCTAGCTGTCAAGTTACACCGCTCATCGGCAAGATGAATGGGCTGATAAAGGGCCGGTACAACTATCTTTATTGAGAATCATACCACAAACGAGGGGGGCACAAAAGAAACCGGACTCCGAGGGCGCTGCCACTTGCAGACGTAGTGCAGGGATCTCACGCTAGATGGTGTTAGTAGAGACTTTCATGAAACAGCTGTGCAGACGGCTTCAGTGTAGAACTGAACGTGCAAGTGTGGTATTGTTTCTCTGACTGTTGGCGCGTTACCTCTGCGAAGTCGCTATGGCAACTTTAAAAGAACAAAGAGAATGTGAAATTTTGTTTCCTGCTTAAAGAAATCGCAACGGAGACACAACAAATGCTTCAGGAAGCTTTCCAGGAACACGCTATGAGCCGCACACAGGTTTTCGAGTGGTTTGGGCGCTTTAAACGTGGTGAGATGTGTGTTGAAGGCCAAGCTCGTTCTGGACGCCCTTCAACCTCGCGAAATGAGAACATTGAAAAGGCCCGCCAAAAATCAACGAGGATCGTCGCCAAATGATCGAGCAAATTTCAGCAGCGACAGCAATCAGTTGGAGCTCGTGCCAGGGGATTTTGAGGGAGGATTTGCACATAAGACGTGTTGCTGCTAAATTTGTTCCGCGCCTTCTCACACAGGAGCACAAAACCATCCGCATGAATGTGTGTCAGGACTTGAAAGCAGAGATTACACGTGATCCACACTTCTTGAACAAAGTCATTATAGGGGATGAGAGTTGGTGTTATGGGTATGACCCAGAAACTAAGCAAGCGTCAAGTCAGTGGAGGACTCCCAACTCTCCCAGACCAAAGAAAGCAAGGCAAGTGAGGTCAAATGTGAAGACGATTATCATTGTCTTTTTTGATTTTCGTGGAATTGTGCATCGGGAATTCGTACCCCCTGGCCAGACTGTTAACCAGAACTTTTACTTGGATGTTTTAAGGCGTCTGCGAAGGATGCGAGGAGGAAACACCCGGAACTTTGGCGATCAGGTGACTGGTTTCTGCATCACGACAACGCTCCAGCACACACGGTTTTACGAGTGACTCACTATTTGGCATCTCAGAGGTGGTCTGTCGTTCCCCACGCTCCGTATTCGCCGGACCTAGCCCCGTGCGACTTTTTCCTATTTTCACGAATGAAAAAAACGCTAAAGGGGAGCGTTATGACGATGTGGAGGCGGTAAAAACAGTTTCGCAAAGGACACTGGACACTATCAAACTTTAGGAGTTCCAAACATGCTTCCTACAGTGGGAAGACAAGTGCATTGCATGTAATGTAGTGTATTTTGAAGGTGACTGAAGTAATTTTGTAAAAATGTTCATCAATAAAGTTTTTATGACAACAATCCGGTTTCTTTTGGTCCCCCCCCCTCGTATGTACGTATGGGGAGCCCTGCGCTATTTGGCTTGCCATTGTCTGACTGGGTATATTGTTGATAGTGGCATACGACCCACCAAGAACATCCGCCTCTATGAAGCTGACTAGACCACCCTTCTGAACCCTCAACCAGTAGTGTAGCCATACGAGGAGGCAGAGGGGGCCGTAGGCTGGTTGTCCTAATTATCATGATTACCAACAACAAAACTATTTCATTTCGATCTCTCAGAGATGTAAGAACTGAATTCCGACCCTAACTCTGTCCTCTTACACCTTGGGGAAGGGATATCAGATATCACATGAAAATTAAGGGTCCGATCTCCAGTACGGTTAAAAGATGAAGAGCAGTTAAAGATAGTGAACATTTTATTTCCAGAACACAATTAATATATGGTCAGAAATAAAGTGAAAATACTGGAAATTCAAGGGCAGGTAAATTATAAACGAATTATTTTTTAAAATTTATTTTATCAACAATCAAAAATGCTCATATACAGATTACTTTTCTGCATAGCGTCCTGCATTCGATACACATTTTCTCCTTGAATTGGCAAGTTTTTGATGTCAGCCTTGTAGAAAGAAGGACGCGTACAGAACCATTTGTGCACGAACTCTACTCCACTTGCGTCATCATCAAAGCGCTGTCCTCCTCGGTCTTGTTTGAGTGGTCCAAACAAATGGTAGTCGCAGAGAAATAAATCTTTACTATAAGGAGTGTATTCCAGAGGTGTCCAAAGCATTTTTCCGGTTTTTCCCGCGTTAAAGTGGCAGTATGTGCCCTCGCTTTGTCATGGAGAAGAATGGCGTTTCGGATCGGTTGTCGGCGTCGCTTTGTTTCGATATGCAGCTTTTTCTTCATCCAAGATGTGACAGTAATAGGCTGAATTAATAGTCCTTTGTTCGTTAAGAAAATCCACCAGCAAAACGACCGCGGAGTCCCAGAAAATGGTTGCAAGCGCTCTTCCATCAAATTGCCGTGTTCTGAACTTGACCGGACCTGCTTCGTCATCTCGTCGCCACTGCATGCTTGCTTGCTTGCTTTGAGTCTGGGGTGCAACGATGCACCCACGATTCATCACAAATCACAATGCGATTCAAGAAATCATCTGCCTCCTCGTAGCGATGCTGGTGTCTCTGACAAACTTCCTGGCCAAACGCGTTTTGTTCCTGGTTGAGGGACGAGGAACCTATCTGGCAGACAATTTTCTGTAATGAAGTTCATCTAGGATGTTCGTTTGAACAGTCCCGTAAGCTATTCCTAGGGCAAAACCAATTGCGGATAAATTGTTTCGGATAAATTCGGATTTATGCGCCGATCTTCTTCAATAATGTCACGAATAACAACAATGTTGTCTGCAGTAATGCTTCTCCACGATCTCCTGCTTTGAGGTTCATTTTCTACAGCTTCTCTTCCCGCCACAAAAATTTTAGCTCACTCATACACTCCAATCTGCGAAAGTATGTTCCCCAAACTGTGCGCGGAACTGTCACAAATGTTCCGATGGTTTGGTGCCCTTTTTTGCAATAAATCTGATGCTTTGTGCAACAGACGTGTGCACCTCTTACTCAGTCATGGGGTACTGACGCAGCTCCATTTTCCGCGGTACGTGCGGGTGCAATAACCCCTCTCGAGATACCCCCACAACATACTGACAACGTCTCTCCTCAAGATTATTATCATCAGCCACGTTTATATTTGATGTACCTTCGTACCTCTTTGTCAAAAGAATGAGATTATAGAAGCTGGTAAATGCATAAAAGCAAAAAAGACAGGGGCACCTGACTGAATTCCACCAGAGTTTTTAAATATTATTGCTATATAGAGACCTAATGGCCTTGTAGGAATAAATGAAAAAATAACTAAGGGGAATTTTCCCAAAGATTTAAAATGGCTAATATTAATTAAAAAATCCAGGAAAGGATCTGAAAGTATCACATACAGGCCATTGTGTTCAATAAACTTTACTGGGAAACTCTTGTACAAATTATAAATAACGCTTCTACAGGAGATTTAAATCAGTGACTCTCAGAAATAGAATTTGGTTGTAGAAAAGATTTTTCAACATTAGATGCACTTGAGACTAAAAATACTATAAAATCAGAAAAAAAAGAAAAGAGGAACATAGGAACATGCCGTTATGGCAACACTTCATGTAAAAAATGCATTCAACTTAGCAACATGACAGGGTATAACAAATTAATTTAAAATAAGAAATACAGCTCTTTATTTAATTGAAATTATATGAAATTATTTGTAAGATAGGCAAATCCATGTAGGAGAAAAGCTGTGTTTGACATGAGTTGTGGCGTCCCACAAGGCTCATAACTGGGACCAAGCTTTTGGAATATACCGGGTGTCCATAAATGAATATCGGGGTTTTAACGCTTTATAACATTAATTTTATTAAACTTACAGTAATGAAATATATGTCACATGAAAGAGCAACTCAAACAGTTTTATTCGTTGGCACCAGTGCGCATGTGCGTGAAATGTTTACGCCGCGATCCGCTAGAAAGCGGTAGTAGCAAAGATGGCGACTAGTGAGCAGAAAGCGTTTTGTGTTTTGCAGTTTGCAAAGACCGAATCTGTAGTTACTGTGCAACGTGCGTTCCGCATTAAGTTCGGGTGTGATCCTCCAAGTGACAATAACATCCGTAGATGGTTTCATCAGTTTGAAGATACAGGCTGCCTTTGTAAACGGAAGAGCACGGGACGACCAAGAGTTAGCGAAGAGGATGTTGAGCGAGTGAGAGAGTCGTTCACTCGTAGCCCAAAGAAATCAGTTCGGAAGGCTGGTCGTGAATTAGAAATTGCTAAGTCGACTGTTTGGAAAGTTTTAAGGAAACGATTGCAACTACGTCCTTATCGTTTACAGTTGTTACAGGCTCTAAAGCCTGCAGACCATGGTTTACGTGCCAACTTCGCTAACGTAATGCTGTTTAATGACGATGAAGATTTTCTAGATCATGTTGTTTTCAGTGATGAATCGACCTTTCACCTCAGTGGACATGTTAACACTCATAATGCGCGGATATGGGGCTCAAAAAATCCTCATGAGGTCGTACAAGTGCAACGAGACTCCCCTAAAATCAATGTTTTTTGTGCTGTATCCCGGCGGAAAGTTTACGGACCTTTCTTTTTTGGTGAAGCTACTGTAACTGGTACTTCCTACCTTGATACACTAGAGCAATGGCTCTTCCCTCAGTTGGAACAATATGAACCAGAGAATTTCATTTTCCAGCAAGATGGCGCGCCACCTCACTGGCACAACGCAGTACGCGAATGGTTGAACGTAACTTTACCCGACCGCTGGATTGGCCGCAAGGGACCCAATGACAGAGCTTGCTATGCGTGGCCTCCACGTTCACCCGACCTAACGCCATGCGATTTCTACCTTTGGGGTTTCATCAAGGATCGTGTGTATGTACCTCCATTACCAGCTGACCTCCATGAATTACAAAACAGGATTGAAGCAGCTGTTGCAACAATTACTGAAGACACACTGCTCAACGTCTGGGAAGAACTCAGCTATAGACTTGATGTGTGCCGTGTGACAAATGGTGCTCACATAGAACACTTGTAAGCTCGTATATAAAACTGTTTGAGTTGCTCTTTCATGTGACATATATTTCATTACTGTAAGTTTAATAAAATTAATGTTATAAAGCGTTAAAACCCCGATATTCATTTATGGACACCCTGTATATTATGACGAGGTGTTAAAATTGGACTTGCCAAGAGGAGTCAAAACAATAGGATAGCAGATGACCTGGCTATGGTAGTACTTGGCAAATGGAAAGAAGTGGTAGAAAAAAGAGCGTGGTGTATGGAGAAGATTGGTATATGGATGCTCCAAAATGAACTATGACTAGCATCAGATAAGACAGAAATTGTCTTAGAGGTAAGGGGAACAATAAAATGAATATGAATTTTGGAAAAATTCAAACGTAAACCGTACACAAAATATCTAGGAATACAAATAGGATATTGAGTATGTGGGTGCACAATAGGTATGTTACTAGCAAGGCTGGAAAACCCATTACAATATTTGGTAGATTAATGCCAAAACTTGGAGGTCCTAAAGCCGCTAAAGGGCAGATACTGGGGAGCGTGGTGAACTCAATCGTATTGTACTGCGCACCTATTTGAGACACTTGGCTACAGAAAACATGTAACAAATTGATAGAAAGGGTTCACTGTAAAGAATTGCTAGTGCTGCTTATAGCACGGTCTCCACAAAAGCAATCAAAGTTATTGCGGGTACTATATCCATGCATTTATTGGTTACAGAAATCACATATGGCATAGAAAACGAGAAAAACCCAAAAGAAAACAGCAAAGTAAGACACTAAGTAGCAACAAGTGTGGGAAACAAACTGCGGTGGCAAAATGGACGGAGCGGCTTATATCACAGTTAAAGCCATTGATTACCAGGAAACACGGAGAACTATGTTTCTATTTAAACCAGTTTTTTCAGGACATAGGAGGTTTAAATCTTATTTGTATAAAACGGGTATAGTAAATAGCAATGATAGCGCATACTGTGGAGAAATAGATACCTAGGAACACACCATACTTTTTTGCTGCAAACGGGATGACACAAGAAATGGAATGCACTAGAAAGATAGGAGTAAACCTGAAATCTGAAAATACAATTGAAAAAATGCTAAGAGAGTAAAACGGTTGGAAAATTATTCAAAAAATTATAGTAAACATCATAAAATCAAAGGAAACAAATGAAAAAAGTAGACAAATAAGCGGTTGCAGTCTTTGAAGTAATGCCGAGAAGTAGTTCGACAAAGCTGCTGGAGGGGTTTTAATGTGCGAGAGTCCTACAGTTGCCAGTGAGACTGGCCTGCATAATGCATTTCCCCTCCAAGGAAGTAAGAAAGCTCAGGTTGGGGTACAGCCGTCCTTGAACTGCACCGATCCATCGATCTGCGACTATGCATCGATAACATCAAGGCGTTGGAAGTGGCGGCGGCGAGTTTTCCAAACAGATTTGAAATGCTGTGCCAGGGAACACCTACCACAACCCAACCGACAATCCAAAACCCATAATCATCCCTAATGAACTCTGGTTGTTGCCGGAAGCTCTGGCAGCGCTTCCAGCATCCTAGGACAGGAGCAGTATACCAGCGACTGGAGACCTGGCAATGCGATTACTCCGTACGCATACAAAGGCAGCCCAGGAAAATGAACTCTAAAATGTCAACATACAGGAGAAAACTCGCTGGTGAATAATTAAGTCTCTAACAAAGGTCAAAACCTAATAAGAGCATCCTCTACACGGCATCCGCGGGAGATTTGCTTTCGAGCCACGCGAGAACGGCACGATGTTTTTAGAACATCTGAAGATCAATTGGAACCACCGAAGAGCCCCCAGGACGCAGAGGTGACTGAACTTGTGAAAGCTAGTTTAGAATACCTCTTTATATGGGGAGCCACAACCGCGACACGAGGAAAACCATCTTCCCATGGTCACACCGAAAGTGGTAGCTTCCAGACACGGCCATGCTGACACACACCCCGAGTCGTTACGACTACAGGACAACTCGCAAGAAGAGAATTGCCGCTTGCCCAAGGATATCTTGGACCCTCTTGCGTGAAAGAGGCTATTACATTCCCATAAAGAGAGTGCGGAGTGGAATCGCATCAAAATACATATTACCACAAAGATAACTGCAATAGCTTCGTGCATTCAATTGAATGCAAGATGCGTTCAGATCATGATCACATGTGTTCTCGTGATATTTGGACAGAGAACTGTGCATTCTTCAGAAATCATTACATATAAGTAGAAAATTTATTGATTTCTCAAGGATCTTATTCCATATTTTGTTTTACAAGTAACTCGCTAATTTGAAACGCAATCATTGTTTCAGATAAGAGTGCTGAAGAGCAAGAACATAGTGATGTGGCAGAGGCAGGTGATTTGATTCAAGACGTGCTACACAATGTCATTCTGAGCTTTGTAATGACCATAAACCTGCATCTCTATGCACAGTCGAACCCGTATCTACGATTGTATACACAAAAGAAACTGATAGAAGAGCAGTGTGAAAACCGAGAGCCCGCGGACACAGATAACAGGCAGATAAGGGTCTGCCGAAACAAACAAACTGAGATAAATGGAAATTTCTAGTTACTTCTGAACTGATAGAAATTGTTCGCGTTCTGGTTTATTTGCGAATCATATAGAAATTATCTGTGAAGTATTTAAAGAGGCGACGATTGGCCAAGAAGCAGTGGTAGAGTGAAACAGTTGATGTGTAAACGAGGCAGCTGGAAGTGTTATCGTAACGAGAGCTAATGATGTAATCTGCTGTCACTTGTTATTGTGATCGACCTTGGTAGACTGATGGTGTATGTAACGTAATGCTGCTGTAATCTATAAGAGTATTTCTACGAAAATAAAGGAGATTTTTAATTTCTGCAACTCGGCCTTTTAATTCTACGAACCCACAAAGTTACAATATATATATATATAATTTAAAGTAACTTACTGAAGAAAACGTTATGTATTCCTCCCTTGTGGAATTATTGAATATCTAATGTTTGAAAACCTTTTGTTCCAGGAATTACATGACAGCGTTCAGCACTTAATGATGAAATTCTCGATAGCAGAGGCGTTGATGAAGTAGATATTGTCATTGCAAAGCAACATACCTATCCTATAAAGATTTTCTGGCTGTTGATCTGCAGAAGGTTACCCTTAAGCGTTTACTTAGGACAGATGCGAAACTCCTCAAACACACTCTACTGTAAGCAACAATACTGTAATTATTCTTAGAACGGACATATTAAAATAACTTCTGACATAAAAACACGAAATTGTTTCAACACTCTTTATGTCATTTAAAAAATGTAATTCTTTCCAGGAGGCCAGCTATTTCATTGACAAAACATCTTTTCTAAGGGAGACAATGTGTAATGTTCCAGGTCTGCTAGCAAGAGACCATTGGAAAAACAGGAACAAGGGCAGCTTTGCAATTCTCCAAAGGAGGCTGATAATGCTTCAAGATCGAATAATCAACGTCGAGACCTCGAAGAAACACGCAGACAGCATAGCAGCAACTTTCGTGCTCCAAGACGCTTACAATTCGAGAGGTTCTAACGTGAACGTAGGACCAATCTACAACATCCCAGCGCACTTCGTCGAAAAACCAATATTGAAAATTTTGTGCATATGGCATCACCATACTGGGGAATAATTTGAAAAAGTTTCCGTATATTCCAAACGTCTTTGAAAGCGGAGAAGTGTCCTTTGCAGTGTTTACAGTGAAAACATTCTCATATATAATTTTTATAGAAGAACAGGTTAAAGAGTCAGATATTGTTTTAAATATTGATGAAACGCTTTTAAATTAGGATAAAGTGTGTCAATTTAAAAAAATTGAATGCTATGCAGATAGATATTTGTGGAGCTTAGCCATTGCAAATGAAATTACGTTTGTAGGGACAATGTGGAGGAGGAATGCACTGCAAATTAATAATGCTGATGATAAAAACGAAGAAGAAAATAAAAAAATTACCTGCTGTACAGCTTTTTTCCATAAAACACCTTATATTTTCCTTTTATTCCTCTTACATTACTTTAAAACCTATTAAATTAAAGCCTATATCACACTTGTCAGGAGCTTGTACGTAACCGCTTTCTCATGAGTTACTAAACAACACAAAGACGTTTGTGCAGGACACTAGTTTGAGTTTCATGTGTAACATTGACAGCTCCATTTATAATCTCCTCAAGCTAGTGTAAGAAGTCTATGGTAAAAATATTGGTGGATGTTGAAGAAAATCCTATCTCCTATAAGAGGTAACTGTTTCTCACATAATAGGAGTTTTGGAAATATGAATAAATTTCATATAATTTTGCAAATCTGGAGTTTCCAAAGTCAAAGTTCATAACCTGAATGGAACAACATATACTATTGAGATAGTCTCAAATGTTAGAATGATCAAACTCGGAGCAGTCCTTAGATGCACTATTCACTCTCAAAGGCTGGGAACAATAAAAAGTATTGGTTTTAATGTTGTTGCAACATTCCACGTGAAGCATCTAGTTTGTGGAACAGCAGGTTGAGTATGCAGATACATAGTTCTGAGGGCGGTATGTGCTGATCTGTCCGACTTCTCAGTCTTGGGGATTTCTACCTTTTCAGCATCACAAAGGCGTATTACAGCCACTCTCAGTGCAAGCTTAATTTTCTCATTTAGGTGCCAAAATACACTTCTTAAGAGTCCTTGGATTGAACGAGGACCGTCTCAAATTCCCTACTGACGATGGGGTCCCTGAGGCCATCTACAAATCACAGAACCATAGATAGTACTATAGCGTTGAATGCTCCACTCGCAGAATTCATCAGGGTAGCACCATCCAGCATTGAGCAGGCATATGGTTTCATAGGGTTGAAGGCAGCATAGTTGATGTGATACTTGGATTCCTTATATCTATAGACGATCTATTTTGCTCAAGAATATCGTCATAACTACCAGTTTCTCCGCAGTACATAAATCTTCAGCTTGACAGGGGATTCTAATCTCCTCATTAGTGTCCATAGCCCATATCATAAAGTAGAAGCACATGTTCCTCTTTTTAGCAGTCTTGTCCTCAAATGTAAGTGTTTCGTCATTTTGCAGATATTCGTTACTGAATGCTGAAGCTCAAAGCTTCGAAGAACTTCAGATTGCTTGATGTTAACAAGCTGAGTTCAAAGGCAGGCGACACTATGGTCTCTTATATACTTGCTGGCGTCGTTTTCTAAAATCCATTGTGATTGTACTGAATATGAAGCTTTGTGCTTATATCGTCATTTCTAAATCTGATGATTTTACCGTTCTTGTATACTAATCGGAGTGATTTGGATTATAAAGTTGGTGTTTATGATAGGCAGGTAAATGGGACTTGAAGGCTGTTGCAAAATGTGATGTCCAGGCAGGAAAGGAGGGAAAAATTCATAGTGGAGCCAGCTTTCACCATCAATGAGAGCATTTTGCAATACTGCACTCGATTCGTACGATGTTCTTCTTAAATATGTGTACTAGGAAATGAGATTCGATCAATTGATTAGCAGGGATAATTTATTTTCATTGAATCCTAAGAAATCCTTGGAAAAGTCGATACTAAAAATACATTTGGTTGGCCCTGTAGCTTAGTCGGTAGAGCACCTTCCTACCGGGCTAAGGGTCTCGGGTTCGGTTCCCTGCGGTAGGGGTGGGGAGTTTTCTCCGACAAAGATAATTTCCCATCTTCTCCAGAGTCTGGAGGTATGAGAGTGCGAATGTGTGCGTGATCTAATGATTAAAATCCAACGAATAACGAGTTAACACCTTCGATGTTACAAAGGAGAACACCCACCAATATGACCATTGGAGTTAAAGGCGAGGTTATAAATGAAACAAAAAAGTACATTTAATTTTTAGCCTTCGATCCATTACACTAGGGAACGCGTTTTTTGTACCCGAAACAAAATAGGCTAATTCTTATGCAAAATGACTCGCTGATTCCAAAAATGCCTCTGAAAATGCTGTATCACGTAACGTTTTTGAGATATTCTTATTCTTTTGTATAAAATTACAGAAATGAGGTATGATACCAACTCATATTGACTTAATTTAAAATAATAGCCATTGACTCTTCTAAATACAGCTTAAATTCAGTGTTGCTTCATAATGGCAATTTACTACCTTCAGTACCTTTATTTCATGCCATAGGAATGAAGGAGACATACGATTCCATGTCCATAATTTTAGATGCTATTAGTTATCAAAACCATGGCTGGGAAATTTGTAGTGACCTCAAGGTAGTTGCATTGCTAACGGGACTGCAGGGAGGTTTCACAAAATATTGCTGTTTTTTGTGCTTATGACAAGCATTTTATAGTGAAAGAGTGGGGGAAAAGGGGAGACTATACCCCGGGAGCAAGCAATGTTAAGTATGTGCCTCCAGTAGACCCAAACAAAGTTCTTCTCCCGCCACTTCACATAAAGCTCGGGTTAATGAAGAATTTTGTTAAAGTTTTGGACAAAAGTGGAAGTGCATTTGAGTATTTAAGAAGTATCTTTCCCAAAATAAGTGAATCTAAATTGAAGGAAGGTATATTTGTCGGTCCTCAAATAAGACTACTTCTTAAAGACAGTTTTTTTTTTTTAATCAAAGCTTAAACGTGTTGAACTGGCAGCATGGAAATCATTTAAATCAGTGGTGGAAGGCTTCCTGGGCAATAACAAAGAAGAAAATGATGAAACTTTAGTCTCAGAACTATTAAGGAGCTACAAAGAAATGGGTTTCCGTATGTCACTTAAAATTCACTTTTTGTACTCTCATCTTGATAGTTCCCTACAATCCTAGGAGCTGTAGTAAGTGATGAGCAAGGTGAGCGTCTTCACCAGGACATTTCTGAGATGGATAGACGTTACCAGGGTATCGCTGGGATTCAGCCATGTTCGGAGACTATTGTTGGTTCCTCAAACGGGAGACGGGCCCAAATGACCTTGTTGTCGACGGGCCCTAAAACGCCACAAACTCACACTCAAACGGGAGAGTCAATACAAAAAAAAAAAAAAAAAAAAAAAATCAACAGTGAAACACTTCTGAGATAATTCAGGTATTGGTTTTCATCATTATCTTGTGTTTATTTATTTTAATAATAATAATTAATAATATTAATTATTATTTTTAATGTTATTTGGCAATAAAATACCTATTATTTTCAATTAATCAAATATGAGTTATCTCATCACATTTCTGTAAGTTTTCATAAAAAATTATGAATACCTAAAAAACGTTACGTGATAGAGCATTTTGAGGGGCATTTTTGGAATCAGCAGATCAGTTTACATAAGAATTTGCCTATTTTGTCTATTTGCCTATTTTGTCTATTTGCCTATTTTGTCTATTTGCCTATTTTTTTGTTCCCCAGTGTTGTTATTGTTGGTAGTGGTGGCGGCGGAGGCGGCGGCGGCGGCGGCGGTGGTGGCGGCGGTGGTGGTGGTGGTGGTGGTGGTGGTGGTGGTGGTGGTGGTGGTGGTGGTGGTGGTGGTGGTGGTGGTGTTTATCATTTATTATTGTTATTATTCCACAGAAGATTTTGAGCCACGGATGTTCTACGTACGGTTGACTTAAACACTGAGGTACCATGGCAACGTGCCAGAATAATATTAAGTTGTTGAACTGACTCGCATTTTTCCCGGTAAACCACTAGTAGATCCCATATGCACATGATGTGTCAATGACGACACTGTAAATTCCCGGCGTTATGCTTTAGACCACTATTAGAGCAATTAAGGGGAATTAATTATTTTTTCACACTAGTCGTGTGTAGCTCAAGGTTCGGAAAGGTAGAGTCAAACTGAAAAAATTCAATGCCATGGCTGGCATCTATTCAAAGTCTTAGCCTATACACGCCTAGTGTGAAGGAACGATTAATTTCCATCAATTAAATAATAAGAGTTTAATGAAGCCTGGGACTCAAGTACTTGCAAGAGTACACAGCCATAAATGGCATAATACGAGAGCCCCTAGTGGTTTACCGGGAAAATATGAGTCAAATGGAGAATTTAATGTCATGAAGGCACGTTGGCCATGGCAGCTCAATGGGTAAGACGACTGGATGGAAACCAGGAGATCCGTGGTTCAAATCCTGCCAATGGAATTGCATTTTTCATTTTGACTCTATCTATCCAAAACCTTATCCTATATACGCCTAGTGTGAAGGAACGATTAATTTCCATCGATCAACTTCAATGTTTATATATGAATAGTCTTTAACTGCAATGATTTTCAGCGTCCCATTTAATATTGGGGTGAAAGACCGTCTAAATTTGCTCACATTAATTATCAGGATTGAGGTTCTATTGCGTGCTGTAAATCTACCATACGGAACCACCGGCATTGCTTCGCTTCCGAGCAAAGCCATGCTAAGGATTTTTACGTCAGAAAGTGTCCGTCGCCCTCCACGTGTTTGAACCCGTGACCTCGGAAACAGAGGCTAGATCATGGAGGCCGACAAGCAAAACATTCTTTTCAACCATAAGCTAATATATGCAGTGTTTATTTTCTAGAGGAAACAATAAAGGTCAAAAGCAGTGCAACAAACTCACTTTTGGTATTTACAGGAAACCGACACACACAGATAATTACATTAAGAACAACAGTTTCAACCCAAAACAACACCAACATGCCATTTTCAACAGTTTAATCTTTCTGATGATCAACTTTCCACTTAACAGAGAAGATTATCAAGAAGAATACATACACATAAAAAAGTAGCTATATCCAACGGTTTCAATCCAAATTTAGTAGACAAAACAGTTAACAGACTCAACAAAGCTAAGAAAATAAAAGAAACCACAACCCTAGAACCTACAGGAGAAAAGAGAAAAAACTTTTTAAAAAATTCACCTTCCACCCATCAGCCTATAACAAATTCCAAAAAATCTTCTCAAAACACAACATAACTCTTGCACCCCAAAATAGGTTTAACATCAGAAATTTGTTAAAAGGCCCTCCCAAAAATTCAAGCACTACCAAAGAAAAACCAGGAATCTATGAGATCAAATGTGAAACTTGCCCTAAAATTTATATAGGAAAAACAAAAAGAAATATAAACATCAGAACTAAAGAATATTGTGACTTCGTGGGTTCGTGAAATAAAAAGTCCAATTACACCACTCAACAATGTTCTTTATTTCCACCGACTTACAGTTTAACACTTGCCAATTACACAAAATTACTTGCTGCACACAATTACAATTTACCAGTTCGTCCGTTACAACTTCACTTGTACTCGCGATTACATAAACTCCGATACTCATACACAGTTCGTACAGTCTTCCGTTGCACAATCCTTTCGTTCATTAACACGTCACTGACTAACTCTTACACCAAGAACTGCGACTGTCTTCTCGCTCACACTCACTAACCAACTGATTGACCAACTCAACACAGCACAACAACTGACTGACTAAACCAAAACCAACTCAACACAGCACAACAACTGACTGACTAAACCAAAACCAACTCAACACAGCACAACAACTGAACTGACTCCGTCTGTCTGTAACCCTCTTTATATCGGAATATCGCCGGTTTCTAGTGACCAGGAGAATGTTCCAGTAAACGAAAGGTCGAGAAACAGGTGTACAGAAAAAACAGGCGACCAGTCATGTTTTACCCTAACCACAAGTCTGTCACTACTACAAGACAAACGAGGAGAAGGTGTGGCTAACGCGGTCCTCCCCCCTGCCTTCCGTTCGCAGCTGGTACAGGGTGCTCCAGAGGTCCGTTACACTGCTCCCTCCTCAAAGCTGTTCGCCCACGAACAGCCCCATCGTAGCGTGCGAGGCGGTCCAGGTGTACCACCAGCATCTGCTCGGAGTCTCAGCCAGAAGTAGCGCTGCCGTAGTTTGTGAATCATTCGGTTCGCTCCCAGGTGTCCTCCTGAAGTACCGGCGTGCACTTCCTCCAAGACTTCCGGGACCTTGCTCCGGGGAAGTACCAACTGTTCTCTCTGCGCCTTCCCATCGGGCGACTCCCATACCCGGAACAGCACGCCCACTCTGGTCTTCAACGAGTCCCATTTTGCCCAGTGCGACTTGTAGGTGGCGCTCCTCGGTGCGATGTCCTCCCAGGTTGGCCTCGTCCCTGCGTCCACTTCCCTCAAGAGTGGCCCCAAGTCTGCGTCCGCCAGCTGCTCCCTCCTCAGGCCTGCGCTATCCCAGCCTTCAGCAGGCACTGCCACAACTACTCGGACTGCTGCGGCACGCTCCTCCTCTTCCACTCTTGTGCGCTCGTGGCCGTCCTGGATCTGCGGTAGAACACCTCCAATGTAATGGTCGCTAGCGTCGGTGTCCACAATGAAGGCGCCACCCGGTTGTGGGAAACCCAAAATTGAAGCACTGCACAGGGTCTCCTTCGGGTGCTGGAAAGCGTCTTCGGCGTCCTCCGTCCACACGTAAGGCCGGTTTTCCTCCGTCAGGCGGGCGAGGGGTTTTGCGATGTCGTCGGCCTTTTCCTCTAAATCATTAAGGCGGTCGTCTACTTGACCCTTCCGCTTGCCCAGGTTCGTGACGTCATCCCTCATGCCGGCCAACCGTCCCTCAAACTTTGCGGCGAGAGCCTCGTTCGCCGCCTTCATTTCCGTTGTCAGACTGTCGTTCGCTGCCCTCATTTCCGTGGACAATTCGCTCTTTATTTCTTCCATCTTCTCTGTTATTTCGGCCTTCATTTCCATCATCTTCTCCAAAAAATTTTCCAATGCCGCGTCCATGGTTGTAATGTTCGGTGATGTTATCTTCCCGCTTCCTGACACCAGTGTGACTGTTGTTATCCCACTTCTGACGCCAGTGTGACTTTGTGGGTTCGTGAAATAAAAAGTCCAATTACACCACTCAACAATGTTCTTTATTTCCACCGACTTACAGTTTAACACTTGCCAATTACACAAAATTACTTGCTGCACACAATTACAATTTACCAGTTCGTCCGTTACAACTTCACTTGTACTCGCGATTACATAAACTCCGATACTCATACACAGTTCGTACAGTCTTCCGTTGCACAATCCTTTCGTTCATTAACACGTCACTGACTAACTCTTACACCAAGAACTGCGACTGTCTTCTCGCTCACACTCACTAACCAACTGATTGACCAACTCAACACAGCACAACAACTGACTGACTAAACCAAAACCAACTCAACACAGCACAACAACTGACTGACTAAACCAAAACCAACTCAACACAGCACAACAACTGAACTGACTCCGTCTGTCTGTAACCCTCTTTATATCGGAATATCGCCGGTTTCTAGTGACCAGGAGAATGTTCCAGTAAACGAAAGGTCGAGAAACAGGTGTACAGAAAAAACAGGCGACCAGTCATGTTTTACCCTAACCACAAGTCTGTCACCACTACAAGACAAACGAGGAGAAGGTGTGGCTAACGCGGTCCTCCCCCCTGCCTTCCGTTCGCAGCTGGTACAGGGTGCTCCAGAGGTCCGTTACAATATATAAGAAACATTAAAAATGGTGAAACAGAAAAATCAGCAGTGGCTTTTCATTTTTTGAATACTAGACATGACATCAACTTGGAAACATCTCTAATAAAATACGTTAATCACCCCATAGACCTTTCCGTATGGGAAAAAATCTTCATTAACAAAAATCGTCATAGAGTCATGAATTTTGAAACTCCACCACCGGACATCTTTGACAAGTACGTCACGCCATCTATTGACAATACGGAGAAAGAAGAAACCACTACAACTTACACTAATCGAGTATCAGCTGAGGATAGGAGCAAGAGCTCTTGAAACATGTCCTGTGAATAAACAGTGTAAGTGAAGCAATGTGTCAATATCTTCTCGATTCACTTTTGTACAAATAAGGAACTTCATCACAACCAGAAACCAAATTTGTGTCGTTCGAAAAATGAAAGTATCATCATCATCATCATCATCATCAATCGGCGGTCGGCGATCGGCGATGGGCGATGGGCGACGGGCGACGGGTAGTGGGCAGTGGGCAATGGGCGATGGACAACGGGCACGATCATTATTGTGGTGGTGGTTACTATTATTACTAATAACAGTACTACTATTATTATTATTGTTATTATTACTATTGTTATTATTGTTATTATTGTTGGGTAGACTGCTAGGCAGGATAATTCGTCTCCAATGGTTGGTGGAGGGTAACGCCAGTGTTGATCAGCAGGTAAGCTTGACCTTTGCTTTCACTAGGCTAAACTAAACGATCATAGAATTTTGTCCCCCTTGCCTCTCCAACCACCTCATCCATGGGAAACCATTTGCACGCGTGAGTACATACAAAATATTCCTACATATGCTTATTTCTGTATCAATTTCATAGAGATAAACATTTTAACCAATTATTTTATTGCTAAGTTCCTTTCAGGTACAAGGAGAACGTAGGAATACTTAAGGTTTCAGCTATATTCAAGTCTTTTAACAGGTGGCTGCTGTTTGATTACTTGGAAATTGCGCTCCCTTTGCGTGCCCAAGAGATTCAAAAAATGACTTCCCGTTTTATAAAAGTATATGATAAGCATTGAAATGATCTTACAAATAAGAAAGAATATCTCTCTAATAGTTCATTTCACGAAAATATTGAAATATTATAGCATGTTTCTTAAGATCTACATTGTATAGTAGGATATTGTCTAGCTCTTACTTTTACCAGTCATGCAAAAGTAACACAGAATGAAGGCGATTTCTGGAACATTCTTAGAAATTTAAGATAGGCACTTCATTTTTCATTAAAATATATTAAACATATTTTAATAAAAATTGTTAGAGCCATTTTTGAGAAAATAAAAATTCTCGAAATATTTTCCATGTAAAGGATAGTCTGAGATGGGGTAATTTTCCTAAAAGAACGCTGTGTTCAATTCTTGGAAGATGCTGCACTTATATACCAACTTTGGGATTTAATGGACTTTTGTTTTTGAGATATGCTTGTCCAGAGAGAAGTGGACCTTTTTCCAAAAATAATTATTTTAATCAAGGTACCTTACCGAGTGGTTCAGGCTGTTTCGTCTGTAGCCTTCATTCGGGAGGTCCGGGTACGATTCTCATGCCGACTGCCTGACAAATGGGGTTTTTCAGGGGCTTTCCCTGGTCGATAGGCGAATACTGGATCATTATCATTATGATTTCACACCATCTCTCATCTGGTGGTCTCTTTCACTGTTGAAATGTCGGTAGGTGTCTCGGCATGCATGGCAGGATGATATGCTCTGATTGAAACTTCCTTCTCTGGTAGGACGGTCTCCGGGCTGGCCTGGTGAGCCATTTCAGGACCACGGTGGGTGGGATGCCTGCTGCACTGGCTTGCCGGGGAGATTCCAACTGCTCAGTTGTATGGAACCTACCCTCTGCACTGTAGTGACTCCTTGGGACGGCCGCCCTCTGTCTCCTCTCGCCTCATCCTTTGCCCCGGGGATATCTCACTTGGGATATAGGTACAATAGAACAATACTGGAAATCTGTACCAAGTGTCCTCCGTAGCCTAATCAAATCTAATCCAATCGTCAAAACCTCAAAAAGTGTATTTCCACTGAAATCTGGGTATCGAATTTTTGGGCGAAATGCAATACTTTCACTATTTTCTGTAAGTACGGAGCGGAGAAATTGGAAAGAATGTTACAGGAATTTCAAGTAGGGCGCAACCAAAATGTAGATATAAACGTCCGAACGGAGACATTAAAGGTTAACGCCTTACAAAACATTCAAACCACAAGAAAAAGCCCTTGCCACAAGAAAACAGGAATGTCCTCCGGGAAATAACTATGTATGTCTCGCCGAGATAAGCGGGCTGTGATAAACTCAGAATGTCTAGTGTTGGCTTGTCAGGTGATATGCTACCACTAGTTCTCGATACTCCATATCGATGCTCTGTAGAAACTGTAAATGCGATAGCTTATTCACTAAATTATTTTCTTATTAGTAGTTTTTTGTCTATAAACTCATACGACCATTTTTTTTTTTTTTTTTTTTTTACTGTAAGTTAATTTTGAAATTCTTTCTGTTCGAAGTTCTTCAATTGAAACCGGTTCTTTTTTTCCCTTCATAACGTCGCAAGTTATTATTATTATTATTATTATTATTATTATTATTATTATTATTATTATTATTATTATTATTATTATTATTATTATTATTATTATTATTATTATTATTATTATTATTATTATTATTATTATTATTATTATTATTATTATTATTATTATTATTATTATTATTATTATTATTATTATTATTATTATTATTATTATTATTAGTCAAGGCTAAGTAATACGAGGGTGGTCTGAAATGTTTCCAATATAATAAAGTTACAAGACATTTTTTTCAGAAATTAATTGTTCTTTCACACTAGCCCTGTGTAGGACGCACTGTGAAAGTGTAGAGCCAGATTGAAAGATTAAATGTCATAGCCGGGATTTGAACCACGGATCTTCTGGTCTCCGTCCAGCCGCTCTAACCATTTGAGCTACTATGGCCAACGTGCTAACATGACATTAAATGGTTAGAGCGGCTGGATAGAGACCAGAAGATCCGTGGTTCAAATCCCGGCTATGACATTGAATTTTTCAGTCTTGCTCTACCCTTTCATAGTGCGTCCTACACACGGCTAGCGTGAAAGAACAATTAATTTTCATTAATTGTACCTAATAGTGGTCCGAACTATAAGGCCCGGACCTTAAAGTACTTACAGTACAGTAAGTCGCCATTGAGGTAGTTGTCTCGTGTGTTTATGAGAACTCCTAAGTGGTTTACCGGGAGAAACACGAGTCAGTTGGAGAATTTAATGTCCTGTTGGCACGTTGGCCATAGTAGCTCAAATGGTTAGAGCGGCTGGACGGAAACCAGAAGATACGTGGTTCAAATCCCGGCTATGGCATTGAATTTTTCAGTGTGGCTCTACCCTTTCATTTTTTCAGAGTTTTTTTTTCTACATAGTCCCCTTGTAACTCTACACACTTCTCCCAGCGATGCTCCCATCTCTGTAACATGTCCAAATAGTACTTGGCGTTTATCTATGCAAAATAATTGTTCACGAAGGGTATTGCTTCTTCATTTGACGAAAATCTCTGCCCTCTGAGCGTAATTTTCAAATGAGGTAACAAAATAATGTCGCTTGGAGCTAGATTCTGGTGAGTAAGGCGGATGGTCAAGCAGTTCAAACCGTAATTCGTGGATTTTCGCCATTGCAAACGCCGAGGTGTGAGACCCTTCAGCTTTTGAAGTAATGATGTGCAGTATGCTCCTGTGAAGGTTTTTACTTTTTGAAGATAATCTCCATGGCTGTGCCAAAAAAATAGTCTCAGCCGAAAAAAAAAAAAAAAAACAGTTTTTGCTTTTTTGCAGCCGGTTCCCCCTTTGCATTCTACTGTTTGAACTGAATTTTTGTTTTGGGCATATAATGGTGTATCCAAGTCTCATCTACAGTAATTAATCGGCGCCAAAACTCAGATTCATTGCGCCTAAACTACGCCAACAGAGTGTTGGAAATGTTCATTCGAACACGCTTTTGGTCTAACGTGAGCAAATGCGGCACCCAACGCGGATAGCTTTCTCATGTCTAAATTTTGATTTAATATCTGAGAAACACGTTCTTTTGACATGTTCATAGCCTCTGCCATCTCTCTTACCTTAATTCGGCGGTGAACTTTGGCGATGTTTTCGTCGGTAGTTGCAGTTTTTGGACTCCCGAACGTTCATCGTCTCCCAAGTTCTTACGGCCACGTTTAAATTCTGCTGCCCAGATTACACTGTGGTAAATGATGGTGCAGAGTCCCCATACACAGAATCCAGTTCAGGTTTTATTTGCGTAGGCGTATGACCTTTCAAAAAGAAATATTTAATGATAGCTCGATACTCGATTTTGTCCATTTTCATAAAAAACACTCACATAAACTCATTCAAACGAATGTTACATAACTAAGCGTCCAAAATGGCTGAAACTTTGGTGAGTAACTGTCATTGCATGAAGAATGAAATTGACTAGCTTTTATTTACGAGTGTTACCATCTTCATGTTGAGGTCGGAAAGTTTTCAGACAACCCTCATAGTATACGAGTACATTACTACGCTCGCTTCAGTAGCGTGTCTGATTCACGTTCAAGAGGTGCCGAGTTCATATCTCGGTCAGGGTGAATTACCTGATAAGGCGTTCTGCGCGGTTTTCCCTTATCCTGAAATATGAATGTTGGGTAGCTCTAAGCTCTATGGACCTTGGACTCATTTGAGCATTATTTCACCTTTTTTTGTAATTTACGTCCTCCAACGTTAAGTCATATCGGACGATGAATGGAATGAATGAAATGATGCTCAAATGAACCCGCGGTCCATGGAGCTTAGAGTTCCCCGACATTCGTCTTTCAGGATAAGGGAAAACCCCGGAAAAAACATTATCCAGGTAGCTCAAAATGACCCAGATTCGAACTCGGGACCACTTGAACGCGAGGCAGACACGCTACCATCTACGCTACCGAGGCGGGCACCATTTCATTGATCGTGCGACATGACTTAACGTTGCAGGACGTAAATTGAAAAAAAGAAAAGGAAAAAAAAAATTCGACAAAAGGGTATCTCGTGATGATTCTGGTTACCAAGAACGTAATATGATGGAATGTGAACACGTAATGCATAGAAGAGACTTATTGAAGATACTGAATCCATTCTAAAGAGTAGTATGTCTGGATTAACTATGACTTGTTCACTGAACCCTCATACTTAATTCGGACACCTAATCTCGAAAAATTGGATTCAATGTACTTTAATTCCAATATCAAGGAGATCCAGCGATCATCTAATGGCGATGATATCTTTCATGCATTGGAAAACAAGAAATTTTAGAAAACTTAGCCTTTTAGAACTCATTTGTACTTTAGGATATGTAGAGCTGTGTGCATTTTTGCAGTGAAGGGTTATTGTTAAATCGGTTACAGTTGTGTTCTTGAGAAAAGTGTAAAGTAACCGAAAATTTAATTGAAAAAATAACGCACTTCCAAAACACTACCTAGATTGAATTTGGCTGTTTGTGGAGGTCGCTGGTGTAGCACTGCTCGGTTTAGAGAGCTCAGAGAAGGCGGGAATATAGTACAGTCTGACCATCAAAACACAGCACAACGTATTGTGACTTTGTGGGTTCGTGAAATTAAAAGTCCAATTGCACAAACTCAAAGTGTTCTTTATTTCCACCGAATTACAGTTGGAACACTTGCCGATTACATAAAATTACTTAGCGCACACAATTACAATTCACCAGTTCGTCTGTTACAGGTCCATTCCACGCTCACAATTAACGTAAAACTCCTCTGATACACGTACACCGTCTTCAAGTCCGTTCGCTAATTCGGCGCTCCTCACGGCTGCTCGCCAAGGACTGAACTGACTCATCAACTGCAGCCCTTTTATAGGAGGATCGCTGTTTCTGGAAGTCTCGCGATTCAGTGAATCATCCCGACTGTTCCAGACGTCAGGGGGAGGGGAAAGAGATGACTAGTGATATTTTTCCAACCATCCCCTCGTTAGCGCTACAAGATAAATGGGTAGGCGTGATCTGAATGCTTCCCGTCTGGCCACTACCTGCCAGCTGCTGGTTCTCTCGGTAATTCCGATGTTCGGGTGACAGTATTGTGACTTTGTGGGTTCGTAGAATTAAAAATCCAATTTGCCGAAATTCTAAATGTTCTTTATTTCCGTAGAAATACACTGTTCAATTCTCACGTAACATTACATCACATAACAACACAATCTTCCAAGGTCGATGGCAATAACAAACAGCGTTCAGTTTACAACACTCTTAGCTGTTCTCTGCTTAGCTCTCGCGGCTCCCTCGCGACTCTCGTTATACAACTCGTCACTTCCTTAAATACCTCATTCATAATTCGAGACTGTTCTGTACAATCACTAGATGTCTCTGGAATAAACAAGGCATCTAATGACGTAATCCGAATATTCTATCACCTTCCAGAAGCGTGAAACCCTATCTGGGCCGGCAAGTCCTTTATCTCTGTGATACATTAACCGTCTGTGTATTTGCCGGCTCTTTGTTTCCACACTGCCCGCCTATCAATTCCTTTGTGTAAACAAGCCGCGCCATCGTAGATAACGGCGTTCGCGACAGTATGTAAAAGACGCATACTTTTCTTCTTGCGAAATCGATATCCCAAGTCCTTAAATATTTTCCAGAATGTGACCTTCCACCTTCAAAAGGGATCCTTTCTTTAACAGCATTCATAAACTATTCATAATAAATTATTCATAAGTTGGCGTACTGTAGGAATTTCTCTTCTCTGTCCTGAGAAACGTTTTGTACACAACGCATTTTTCAAACTCATCGAGTTCGAACTTTTTCGGATTTACACGATGTTTATCAGGTGTACACTTTGAATGTTGAACGTCTTTTACTATATCATGCACAGTTCGTTCACTTTTCCCCACTGTCGTTGATGTCTCAAATGCTACATTTCAGTATTGCCGAACGTTACAGGGAATGGTGATGTAATACCGCTTATCTGTTTGTGTATACACAAGCTTCTACGGTTGGCCGTCTGCATTCATTCTTCAGATAGGATGAATATTGTGACGACCTGATCTTAGTTTGTGAAAATTAAGGAACACGTGAACAGGCTGAACACGGGGGCAAACACTCAGAGTAGAACTACATGCCTTGGTGAGAGGTTGAGGTTTTTCTATAAAGGTTTCATTTCTACAAAGGTAGGGTAAGGCTAATTAAATGTGGAATTCACTTAATAATAATATTTACTACAACAAGCAGATTACAAAGGCGGCCATAACCGCCATTTACCTGCCCAGAAGTGGAGTCGCCTACAGATACATGTTACCCAGCCAAGAGCTGATCCAAGAGAGAGTGTCTATCGCTTACACATTATTCAACCAGTCATAAAGGAGGGGAGGGAGGGACGTCACACATACTACACAAGTCACCAGAGTGTAATTAATACAGTCATTTGTGACAATATATGCATATGAATGTATTTTCACGTGCTTTCTGCCATCTAAATGAAATTTTTTGTTCGGCTTAGTAAGATTATGTCTGTCTAATTCTCAAAGTGACGACAGGGATACAAATTTTGTAATTCATAGCAGTCTCATTGTCGTGTTAAAAAACAAATCAGGAAATTAACCTGTCGAGTTGCTATGTTTAGGTGAAACTTAATATTGTACAACTCGATTCACATTAGCTTTTGAAGAAAGTAAATGCCAAGACTAAAGCTGGTTGCTTTGGAAGTTAACAGCATTGCAAACACTCAATAGAACGTCTATTGATTAACTCCTACATCAAGAAAGAATACATTTTGAAAAGATTGTAAGTGTCGGTGGGAGTTTCAGCGTGCATGGCAGAGAATTCACTCTCTGTAAATCCTAGTCCTCCGGATCGGGGGAGGTCTGTGAGTATCGGATGTGTAAAGCAGTTAAACGAAATGCCACTGGGGAGTTTCAAACTATTGCTTTTAGTGACTGCCCATTGTAATTGTAATTTCACACAGTCCTGACTGTTCCAAATAACTGATGTAAAATCCTCCAATATTTACCCAAAAGGATGTGAAACATCGGCTTCCTTAACTTCTCTCCAACAGTTCTGAAAATGCTGCATGACGTTTGTTACTCTTTGGTAGAAGTGGTTATGTTCAAGCCATAATTATAACAGGTTAAATATTAAAAAGGTGTACCTTGTTTTTGGTTCTGTAGTTATTTAATAACATAACCATTACATACCTTTTCCTAAAGTACAGAAATCCTTATATTTTTGAAAGGGACACACGGTCCGCGACCATCCATTAAAATAATCTCCTTCTTCTGTAACTGCCCTCTTATACCACTACGTGGTGTCAGGGTATTGTTGTTCCTCTTAACCCTTGTTGAGGAATGGAATCTCTGGATCAGTGAGAGAAATAATGCAGTATGGGTGATCAGCCCAAGGTGAGGAAAGTGGATGACGGAATGAGAGCGAAATGAAATGATAAGAAAGACGATTGGGCAATTGACGGAACGCTGGCGTGGGAAATCGGAGGAACCAGAGAAAACCCACCCCAGCGCCTTGTTTACCACCACAAATCTCACTTTGCGGTAGCCAGGCATCGAACCTTGGTGAGAGCCAAGCGGTCTAACCACTCATCCACGGTGCGGCCCAATAATCTTCTTATTTGATATAAAATATCGATTCTCTGATTTCTAATTTTACCACTTCTTTCTTTTGTACAATTATTTAGACTGCTCAGATATTGAATTCAGCCACAACATAAATACAATAGAATTAAAGCAAAACTCTCCTACATGTGTAGGCATGGAATCCATAAAATTCTGTGCATACATATACAGAATTAGAATAAAAGTTATTTTGAGATTTTGACATTGTTACATTACAGTATTTGATACATGTCAATTAAAGAAAGACATAATGTCGCTTTTAAGACTAATTTTTTGTTTGCATATTCCTCACAATGAAATGTAAACCAGCTCTACTCCGTGGAGTGAAGTAAATGTTTATATATTGTGGAGAAACAAAACTGTTTTCTTCTTCATGGCAGTCTGAACTAAAAGTCAAATCCCCTCTTCGCAAACATGTAACTTTTGTTACTCTAAAGTGCAGTGGCCGCCGGAACATTAAGGCACAAGTTTACGTGACCTCCTACTTACTGTTAGCTTTTCTATTTTACAATCAATTTTTCAACCCGAGTGTTTACAACGTTTTCAAATAAAATATTAAATGTCTTCTTTAAAACGAAATGTCGCTTAAGAGAAGCGAAACCCGCCACATTTTGGAGCATTGGAATTTTGCAGACAAAAGTGGAACTCGCCATTGAGCGAGGTACTGCATTTTGTGACCGGGATGCTATAATCCTTTGAAATAGGATTTCTACTGCTTGAGGCAACGTTCTGTGAAAAACAAGTTAAACTGTTAAGGTCTAGACAAATGCCTATCACTGAAGACAAGGACAGAAGAGAAAGAGAGAGAGAGAGAGAGACATACCCCTTCACACCATCAGGTCGGGGTTTCCCTTTCCTCCCATTATGCATAATACAAATAGAACTATTTACTGTGAGTGACT
Organism: Mantis religiosa; assembly: GCA_030765055.1. Classification (NCBI taxonomy): domain Eukaryota; kingdom Metazoa; phylum Arthropoda; class Insecta; order Mantodea; family Mantidae; genus Mantis; species Mantis religiosa. The sequence goes on from CM060950.1 coordinate 403,542,340, forward strand.
GTGACTCTTGTCCTTGAATGCTATGCGCTAAAACAAAAATTCAAATTTTGCAAAAAGTAATCCACCAGCAAGGTGGCTAGTAAGGTTTCTAACATAACCGTAAAATCCCCATATTTTTAGCTGAAATAGTTTTCATTATACAAATGAATAAATTATCAATGCACTATAACCATGCATTGCGACATAAGCACTGTAATGACCATCATTATTGGTTCGTATGTGAGCACACATATTTGTAATTATTCAGAACTTAAGTATAAACAATTGACATGATGTGCTACCAGAATTACTTAGAACAAGCCAACGTGTTTGTTAAACTCGAGAGAGAGCAAGAAGTTCACTTCCTGTCATATATCGCAGCCAATCCTCAATGGTAGAAGCGAAATAAACTGCCCTTTTGCAATCGGAGTGATCACTTTCAACTTTCATGACATAGTGATTAGGAGTGATTAACAGTTTATGATCATTAGGGATTGTATTTTTTTGGTTTGCATTCTAATGCAAACTTGAAACTGAGTTTTATGCTCTGGATATTCACACGGATTCAAATATTTTATTACACATATTTTCTGATTTATAATGAAAATAAATAAGTTTGGGTATTCATATAACGTACAAAAAATTATTTAAAATAATTTTCACATATTTACATAAAGTCACATAACAAATCCAATGCTCTTTAATGCTCGATTACATAGGCCAGATGTCGCAATTTGCTATTCACTATTGAAAGAACTGATGTGCCGGCTATAATATCCCTTCATTTGGAAGAAAACATAAACATCCTGCTTTATGAGCCCGCAAGATAAGCACGGGGAATTCCGCCACTGTCACGGAATTGATTAAACAGCTCTTATCACATATCCCGCGCCTTTAAATTGGTACTTGTAGACGCCCATTAAACTGTAATAAACATAACGCAGGTAGTTCACGCTTTACAAGGAAAAATTGTTCGTGATCCAGTTCCAACTACTTCAGCAGAACTTTCCCAATGTTCACTTTAATGTGAGGTTTTATGCAGTTTCAGCTAATATGCCCATTTCTTAGGCGAATCCATATCACTTGAAAACATTCCTGACGAAATATTAAAAAATGATCACACCTGTACTCAAAATTTGTGCTAATGAAAAATGTGGGTGAGCTTAGATGAAACTTCAGATTCTACTGCGTAACAGTTGTTTTGATTTAGGTCCCTAGAGTTGTAAAATTGTTTAAATATGCTTAATGGTTTAAGAATCGATAGGGAAAAGTTGAAATGAATAAGAAATGAAAGTGTGAAATCCAGTGGTTCACGAGATGATGCAATGTTAATGTGACATTGTGTAGCATTTTTGGTATTGGTAGTTGTAAAAAAATGAGATTATTTAATATAGTGATCTGGACCAGTAGAAGATAAGTTATTTGGTTGCGATGGCAACGTGAACAGAAAGAGCAGGAAAATTTAATTGGCAAAGCGTCCTTCTATATGTGACTTTTAGAGAAGAAGGACGTATTATAGTGTCTCTGCGAGATTGTACAGAAACAATTTTGAATGTGCACTTATGAAGCACTACTAGCGTGTGTGCAATAGAAGGATAATTAATTGATACATCAACCATTGTTTGTAAAAGGACAACATTAATATTATTTAATTTGTATCAGAGGTTAGAAAAGTTTCGCAGGATTAAAATCCTCATTTTTCCATACCAACGCCATTGTACCATTACCGCTACAACTGGCAGGAAAATTGAAAGAATGACGCTGAACTTTCAGTCATCTTTTCTACTACCTGCCAAGACATACGTGCTGCAAACCACGTGACTCATGCCATATTATTTAATGAAACAATGGAGATATTGTGGGCAGATGGTGTACAATATAAGAGTGTTTTGTTACTTTTGACTGATTCTGCACTATATATGAAAAAGGCAACAGCAGTTATCCTAAAATGATTCTGTCGCGGGTTGTGCATAGTTTGCTGAGTGTGTGAGGAAATTAGGAGCATGTTTTCTCACATTGACAAATTGATTTATAATGAGTAAAAATTTTACATCAAGTCACCCAAAAGGATCGAAATTTTTCAAAACAAAAGTCCAAAACACCCCGCTGCCTCCTGCATCCGTGGTTATTATTTTTTTTTAACTAACTACTAAAGGATAGAAGGTGAGAAATGAAGGAAGGCATTTAGAGTGGCTTTGTGGGATCCCGCATTGAGCACTCCCGTTAAGGTGCAGAGCTAGCCGTCAATAACGGCGAGCGGGTGAAGAATGCCAGGCGTCGAACATGACCAAAAGGCCCTGAACGAGACGCGTGGAGAGTAAAGGTGAAAAATGAAGGAAGGTATTCGAGGAGTGGAAATTGGAGTCTTTATTGTAAATATAATAAGTACATTGGAGGACATAATTTCCGGGGGGAGTGTTGTTGAGGCGTCATCAGGTGTGCGATTGTGGGCGAGGTGGTCTCCAGATGTTAGGGAACTGAGCCTGGATCCTCCTGGTGTTTCGTGCGTCATAGTCGGCGATGATTTGTTCTGCAAATTTCAGGTCATTCAGTCGTGTGTGGAGGCTAGTGTCCATTTCTGTAAGTTGTGAGTGGAGCTGATCGATTCTGCTGTTGAGGGTGGAAGAGTCCGTCGGCTGGCAGAGAAGTGTGTCGGTGAGGTGAGTCTCCACTCGGTGCATCTTGCGTTGTGCTGAGGCAAGTATGTCTTTCTGTTCGCTGGCTAAGTGTTCGGTGCGTTGAATTTGGGAGTTGATGGTCTTTGTTGTCTGCTGTAGTTGGGTTACTGAAGAGGAGAGTTGGTCCAGTGGAGTTAAGTCCGTTTGTTAGTAGTCTGTGTGTCAGTAGTTGTCCGTCTGTCTTGGAGGTCGATGAGGGCGGCGTGGTTAGACTTCTGTTGATGGGCAGCGGCGGTGACGGATTCTTCCAGGTTGCCCAGGCACTGGTTTAAGTTAAGGACCTCTGAGTGGAGGTCCTAAACTTCTTCCGCTGGAGTCTGGTGGTTGGCGGCGGTGAGTATTGTGAGGAGCTCCTCAAGGGAGAGGAATCTGCTGGTAACTTGCTGCAGATGCGCTAGGAATTAAGGTTGGCTGCAGTTGAATACCACACAGAAAACCTGACTGGCTTTGCTGCTGTCTTAAATGAAAGTTGAAATTAAAGAACTTTTAAGTGACACTATGTAAAAAAATGGAAATTTCTGCAACTCTTTGTTAGAAACTGGAAACAGTAGACATCTCAAGTAGTTCGGGATGCAGAGAAGAGCAACTGAATATTCTTAGTGGTCCTGCAGCACAGAACTTAAAAATAAAATGCAAGAAAGTGTTGGAAAATAATTGTGGATTTAACATAGTGTATAAAATTTCACTTGTGTTAGATGGGCAACACGAAGAAATTATTGATGTGAGTGTGAGTAACATACCGTGTTATATTTATACTAGACTTATTTCTTGTGACGTGGAGGAAATATTTTGGAAATTCAAAACACTTCATCGTGACAATCTTCGATATTTCGGGATGGAAAATTTGAAAATAATATGGTCGGATACAATAACTCTACAGTACTTGATGATGCCTTCCAAGAGGAATCTGTAGTGAGTACCACTACTTATAGCTATTAGCTCAGTCATGGTATTCAAGGTTAGGAATGCCTCACTATTCAGTATTGAATGGTCTCGCAGAACGAATCATTCGAAACTAAGCAGCTGTCAAATTGTCCGCGGATGTTCGCGAATACATTTTGAAAATGTATCCAGAGCAAATAAAATATTATTTGGCATGCCTTTTTTTTTTTCTCCTGGAATTCTTGGGCAAGCAGTACTTCCAGCACTTCATTGCACGGTTCGCCACTAGATGTATGTCTGTACCTACAACGCAACTGTTAAACTTCATCAACAGAAAGTTTTGCATTGCATTCCAATCCAAGATAAAGATTTGGATGCAAGTGATCCTCAAAACATCCGACTGCAGTACGAAATCATAAATTTGAAACACAAAGACTTATTGAAAAGGTTATTATCCATTAGTTTTGTGGGATTCTGACTTTGGACTCAAATATCTTTTCAAATCAAACTTCCTATAGAACAAGCTTAAAAGATATATAAGTAATTGGATTCATCCTTGTAGGGGAACATGGGGATTATCGGGGTAGTGAGGAAGAACGGGGTATACGTGTTTTCTCTCTAGTATGTGGCACAATCTACCGGAATCTGTCAAAACTACGTCATCTCAATCACAGCTAATAGTACACGTCAGTTGGCTGCCATAACAGACTCTTGTGTGCGAGTTGTGTGATGGATATAGTTTGAAGCAGTTTTTACAAGATTCGTGATCTCTTTCAAGGTATGTAAGTACATCATATCTACATTTAAATAAAAACAATGATTACTATGGAATATAACACTTAATTTACTTCTAAATCCATGTTTCTCGCTAAATTATTTTTGAATATCAAACCATCAACAAGCATTAACCTAAGTTTGTGTTTACGGTGCAATATGGGTGGGGCATATTATGTCCCTGGTGTAAAACTGTTTTGTGTGTTATTCATATGATTGACTGCTCATGTTTCACGTGATTTCGGAATAGTGCGTAATTACGTAAAGAAGTCACAGAGGCAGGAGTGGTCTTTAGTCTCAATGGAGGGGGCTGTGAATGCTGTATTTGATGGTTCAATGGGGTACAAAAGGGCAGCTAGTCAATTTCAAGTGCCCCAAACAACTCTTGAACGCAACGTTAAGAAGAAACGAGATAATCCTGATTATGTTGTTAAAAGTGTTCTCACAGGCTGCAGCTGCTAGATGTTTCTTTCATGAAACCACTAATCAAATATTATGAGGATGAAATTCGCTCCTGGGTTAGATCTAATCCAAGAAAATTCGTGACACTGTTTCAGTTTGCATCATTGTTTGGTGCCAGTTATATGCGAGCCTCAACAATGAGCGCGGCAGTCAATGTGTTTCGAAAAACAGGAATATGACCTGTGAACATCAATGTGTTTGATGATGCTGATTTCCTACCGTCCAAAACGACAGATATCGAGCTTTCTTCCGGAGTTTCTGACAATGTTAATCCTTCAACTTCTGAGATGCCCGTTGTCTCTGGTTCACCTATGGGGAGAGAAAACACTGAGATGCCAAGCTGCAGTAGTTTCCAGAGTTCCAGCCCAGAAAATATCACCCCTATTTCGAAGGTAGATCAGAAAAACATGGAAAAACATGGGGAAAAGCACAATACTGACAACATCCCCTTATAAAGAAGCGCTATTGAATTCGGAACAAGAAAAAATAAATAAAAGACCTGTAAAAAGGCGTCTTGCTCTGCCAGAAAGCGAAACAAAACGGGAATCATCGAAAGGTAGGCCTAGATGTCCTAATCCTCCTGTATCCAAACGTCCCAGAAGTCATCTGTCTGCTGGTAACAGGAAAGAAGAGGCAAAAGACGACGAAGATGAATGTCTTTACTGCCACGATTATTCAGAAGGAGGGTGGATTAGACATCCATGCTGCCTGCAGTTGGCTCATAATTCTTGTGCAGATGTCGAAAGTGATGATCTGCATATTGTGAGAAGTGAACTAAATGTAAAAAAAGTAAAATAACTGATCAAAAATTGGTCAAAGAAATAATACCCCTTACTGCCCCACCTATGGGGCAAAGCGAGGCAAATGTACTAACTTTGTTCTTGACGTGATAGCTACTCCCATTTATTGCGAGTGTCTATTCAATTTATGTTTTTCAGGTAATTATGCAATAATAAACACATTTACATTACCAAAACACAATTTATAAATGTTCAAATGTGAAATATAGATGCACAAATATTAAGTACCGTGTCCTGCCCCATGTTCCCCTACGTAGAAAACAAAAGCTGAGCCATATAACAACGTTCTCTCATTCTGGACATTTTAAAATGAGCTTTAAGTCTCCAACCACTCTTGTCATATTCCCGCAATGAACCTTCAGTGAATAATCGCCTCGTTTAACTCATCAGTGACACCTCTTACCTCTGACAATGCAATCTAGGGGAGTCCGAGCCGGTTTGGTAGGGGTCTCTACGTCACATAAATGCCAGTAATCTAAACCCTTCTTAGCCAGAAACGTGGCCAGCTTGTCAAATTATGCCATTCTTACACAGCAAAACTTGTCTATAACGGACCCCTTATATGCCGAAAACCTGGGAAAATGCAAAATAAATTTCAGAACTGAGCTATTTCACATGTAAAATTATAGTCTAAGCTGAAAAACTACCTAACGCGGAAACGGAAATATTTTTCGGAAAACTTTTGCGTAAATAACCTGATGAAAACGATTACTTTATGTGATTAATTAACTTATTAATTATGGTTACAACGTACGTATTTTAAAAAGTGCAATAATTTTGAGGGCGGCTGTGCTTGCACCGAAGTTTGTGAACCATGGAGTCATTGCCTGTAATCATTCGAGGGAAAGGGTAAAGAAACCATTAGCTCTCTCAACTCTCTTCCAACACACTTGATAAGGGTACAACTGAAGACATGCCCGGAAAAACGGGTTAACCCACATTTATTTAAACGGAGAAAAACAGTGTTTTGTGAATGAGGCTGAAAGATATCGTTAACATTATTTTATTTCATCTCTGAGAATACAGTATATTTTATCAGTATTATCCTTAATAGACCCCAAAACATGAATGATGTAATAAAATTAATAAAAATAAAATAAGGAAAAATAAAGTGAAAACCTTTGTCAGCTTTTATTCAAGTTTTATTCTAGATACATTTAACACACATTTTAGGTAAAATTAATAATTAATAATTAAATATGTCTTTTGGCATTTTTAAACATTATACGCTTTGTTTTAGTCCACTTTTCAATAAGTATATCATTTTGAAAAGTAGGTGCAAGCTGTTTAGCTGTAGTCTGACTGATAAAAAAAGGTTCATCAGTAATATTTGAGGAGCTGTGGCCTCATATTTAAGAGTTTTATAGTACTCATGATAATTTGGTTAGGCATAATTCATCAGATCCTGTAAGTCCTTTAATTTTGGAGGATTTATAGGTCTTTGACCATTCTATTTAGGACGAAATATCATGTAAGCGAAGGTTTGCCAGATATTTTCCTTCTAATGTCCAAAATGTCATAATTCTCATAGCACCGTAAGTGTATTTAAAATATAACTTAAAGATGCGTGCCAGCTCGCTCAGGAGCATCTTTTGCAAGAATTCTGAAACTGCTCTTTTTTGTAGTTCATCCAGAAAAGAAGAACATGTTAGTTGTCATTTTGACAACATGAAAAGGATTATTTACCCTGGTTTTTTTTTTTTTTCACTAGCTCCATTCACTGATCTGAAACATAAATGTAAGCTGCTTGCCTCTTTCTCTCTCTCTCTCTCTCTCTCTCTCTCTCTCTCTCTCTCTCTCTCTCTCTCTCTGTCTGTCTCTCTCTCTCTCTCTCTCTCTCTCTCTCTCTCTCTCTCTCTCTCTCTCTCCCTCCATAAGACCGAAGTCACGGTCACAAGGTAAAAATCTTCGATCGGCCACTAGATGGCAGGCACAGAAAATGAACAGTTTAGTCCATTTTTGAGATTATACGAGTAGCATATCACGAAACGCAAGACAGCTGGCTAGCATGGCTCCAACGTGCACAGAATAGAGGACTTAGGTCTATATATTCTGTGGGACCTTATTTTCCTACCAGATTGCTTCACGAAGCCTCAAGTCTTCCATACGTGGAGGACGAAATTAAGCGCCGGGTATCAAAATTATACGCAAGTTTACCCACCCACAGAAGCGCCCTTGTCAGGTCCTTGGGAGATTATGACCCCACTAGACGCCGTTCTAGACAGCACCGGTTACCCCGCATGGCTTGCGGGCATCCGAGATAACCCAGGAGCTAATCCGAACAGCAGCTAAAGCTGAGCTCCACACAATCCTTCCAAGCTGCTTGGCATCAAAATTATTCCCCAAAGTAAAAACAAATAAATACACCAGGGTGCAAGGCATTGCATCCTGTCCTTCAACACCTAGGTACATATTTGTAACCTCATAAATTACACCAATCTAAAAACACACATTTCACCCTACAACATCCCAAAATCTACCTTACCTGCGGTAAAACCCTTAACGGGTGGGCAAAACGTAATCACTGCTGATGAAACTTAGCTACCACATTTTGATCCTGAGAGCAAACAGCAAAGCTCAGTGTGCAAATCTCCTTCATCACCAACCCCCCAAAAACAAAAGTGGTTGCTTCTGCTGGGGAAGTTATGGTCATCTCATTCTTTGATATTCATGGAATGGTTTATCAGCATGTTGTACCTGCACACACATCAGTAACTGGACAATACTAAGGGATGTCCTGAAAACATTGCAAGTCCGTATCAGACGCTTGGAGCTTCCCTCGCCTTGAAAGTCACTCTTGCCGCTGCACACACAGACAGACAGACAGACAGACAGACAGACAGACAGACAGACACACACACAAACACACACACACACACACCACACACAACCACAGACAGACAAACACACACACACGCACACACACACACACCTTCTTCTAAAAATCTGATGTGTTGCACTCACAAGAGAAAATCCCTTCACACAAAACTACCATTCACATAGAAATATATTTCAAAATGTTTGAAATCCTCTCAAAATGGCTCTAATGATTTTTATTAAATTCTCATATGTATTTTCATGACAAATTAAATGTATACAGAAATAGAATTTTCTGGAAAACGTTCTGACGTCTTCATTCTAAAAGATTTTTAAATTATTTGTAAATAGTAACAAAGAGTCAAACTGCTACTAGACGTAAAATGTAATTGTCGTCATTAGCAGCGTTTGTACGGCCCTGAGCGTTTTGGCGCATGACGTTGTAGGATGTATTACGTCGCGTAGCATTTAACTGTGTTCTCCCGCGGGGTCCTAAAAGTCCTAACTCTGGTGACCATCCAACCAATACGGAGAGGAAATGTGGTCAGCATCTCGGCATCCCCCAGCCGGAACGCTGGTTTTCGTGACCAGGGCCGCTTACCTATTGTAAGCTCCTCACTTTCCTCACGATGCTGAGTGGGCACCGGTCCTATACCCGGGACCTAAAATCCGCACCTCATGGGTGGGATCGATCCCGGGCCGCTTTTTGTGATCAGTGACCAAGGTATGCTGCCACGACGCAGGACTCATTACGTGTAAAGACTATATTTTATCTACTTATTGTAATTATGTCCCGTCCTATCTCATACGGTGTTTATTGTTAACTAGTTCATTTATCCCGTCTAAGCTGCCCAAACTTTCAGATGTGAATTTGTGAACACCAAACAGAATTAGTGAAACTGAATCGAGATCTGGATTCAGATTGCAGTTTTAATTGCAAATGTACCTATCCGAAAAGTATTCGAAAACAGCACTTAGGACATATGTACGCAAACGAGAACTTTGCACTCATCCGAGAGTGTATTCGAATATATACGAGGGTGGTCTGAAAAGTTTCCGACCTAATGAACATACAAGACATTTTTTCAGACATTTATTTTTATTTTTCAACATAGTCACCTGGTAACTCTACACACTTCTCCCATCGATGCTTCCATCTCTGTAACACGTCCAAATAGTACTCGGCGTTTTTCACTGCAAAATAAATTGTTCACTAAAGTGATTGCCTCTTCATTTGACAAAAATTTCTGTGCTCCGAGCGCAATTTTCAGATGAGCGAACAAAAAGAAGTCGCTTGGGTCTAGATCTGGTGAGTAAGGCGAATGGTCAAGCAGTTCAAACCGTAATTCGTGGATTTTCGCCATTGCAACCACTGAGGTGTGAGACGGTACGTTGGCTTGGTGAAACAGGATTTTCTTTTTCTGCAAATGTAGCCGCTTTCTGCAAGTTCTGCCTTCAGTTTGTCAAGAAATGATGCGTAGTATGCCCCTGTAGTGGTTTTACCTTTTTGAAGACAATCAATTAAAATAACTGCACGACTATCCCAAAAAACTGTAGCCATCACTTCCCCAGCCGAAAAAAAAAACATTTTTTTTGGAGCCGGTTCCCCCTTTTCAGTCCACTGTTTGGGCTATATTTTTGTTTCGAGCGTATAATAGTGTATCCAAGTTTCATTTATAGTAATTAATCGGTGCCAAAACTCGGATTTATTGCGCCTAAACAGCGCCAACAGAGCGTTGGAAACGTTCATTCGAACAAGTTTTTGGTCTAACGTGAGCAAACGCGACACCCAACGCGCGGACAGCTTTCTCATGTCTAAATGTTGATTTAATATGTGACAAACGCGTTCTTTTGACATGTTCATAGCCTCTGCTATCTTTCTCACTTTAATTCGGCGGTCGTCTAGCACCATTTGGGGAACTTTGCCGAAGTTTTCGTCGGTAGTTGCAGTTTTTGAACGTCCCGAAAGTTCATCGTCACCCAAGCTCTTGCGGCGACGTTTAAATTCAGCTGCCCAAAATTTCACTGTGGTAAATGATGGTGCAGAGTCCCTATATACAGAATCCAACTCATTTTTGTTTTGCCTAGGCGTATTGTCTTTCAAAAACAAATATTTAATGATAGCTCGATACTCGATTTTGTCCATTTTCATAAAAACACTCACATCAACTCACTCAAACGACTGTAACATAACAACTGAGCGTCCAAAATGACAGAAACTTTGGTGAGTAACTGTCATTGCATGAAGAACGAAATTCACTAGCTTTTATTTACGAGTGCTGCCATCTTCAACTTGAGGTAGGAAACTTTTCAGACCACTCTCGTATTTAGGTTTCCAAAACAACTCGAAAACATCCAAGAATCGAATACACCGACATTTTGTATTCGAATAGTCCCACACTATATGGAATATATGCCACACTTATTTAAGCTTGATCTTACAGCAATGATGCGACACGACTTTGAAGTACCAGATTATTCGGTTCCAGTATAGTGTTCACATTGAAAAGCATATATATACACGCAATTTAGTTTATATCTCTTATTTGGCAAGCAAACAGTTTAAGACAGCAGTTATCCAATTTTTAGAAATAAAAGGCTCCGTTTTTGTTTTTAGAAAAGAGTGGCAGGTGTGAGAAATTCTACTACAAATACCCTTTCTGATTCAGGGAATCCCAAAAGATGTATTTTCGGTGAAATTATTAAATGTCTGGGGAATACAATCATTACTTCCTCCACTTAGAATTGGTAAGCAGTTCAGAAGCAGAAATTCGATCTGAGATTCTACCAAAAATACATGTTTTGGGGCCCTCTAAAACGAAAAAAAAAAAAAAAGAATTTGTTGTGTGTGTTTGAACAGAATAACTGAAAAACAGGTAATCCGATAAATACCAAAGTGATATTCAAGTTCATCTTTGAAAGACAACACAAAAATGTATAAGTAAATTCTCCATCCATAACTGCTGAACCAAGAAGATGTTTTATCGTCAAGACTTTTCTTCTGGACAACGACTTGCGGCCTGTATTACGATCTCGGGTTACTAGCCCAAGTTTGTTACCTTACAGTTATCGATAACTATTGGTTAGGTTCAGTGCCTCGTATTACGAACTCGATTTACCTGTAGGTTTGTTACCTTGTGCATTATGCTGAGTTGTGAACGGCTGGCAATATTTTCCACTAGGATTTTACCTTGTTAGCAACGCTATGTTGTGTTCAGAATGTGTAAGTAGCAGGAAAACCAAACACATATAGTACCATCAGGCATCTTGTTTTAACTTTTTATTAACTGTTTTCTGTATATTTTCGTGATATTTCCATTAATAGTTTATTTGTAATAAGGTTTAGCTTAGCCTGTATGGCCTTATAGTTCGTTTACAGTTTAGACTTTTCCATAGCGTTAGACAGATTCTTCTTAATAGCATTAGGTTAGTGTTATACGTTATGTAGGTTGCGTTGGGTTAGTGTTGTTATAGATTATACATGTTAGATATATGGAGAATATATGGAATACTTTACTAATTTATGAACACCAAGAGATTTCCAGTCAAAAAAGCTTTAAAAATAGGGCCACACCACTGTTATTAATTCTGATAATAGTATTGCACAAATGCTATAATTTAACTAAATCAGTTGGTTAGTAGTTTATCCTCAGGGATAAATCACCTCTTCTTAAATGAATTATTTCAAAGAAGTATATGCAAAGAGGGAAGGTCCACAATTTATAAGTCATCCATGAATAAAAGCAAGGTTATAAAATATGCATTCTGGCACCAGTAACTTGGTACCTAAAATCTTTTGTTTTTAAACATATTTGGCTAGTTATGAAGCAATAACTATTGTTTTCTTTTAAGAAAACAGGTTATAGAAAACTTATATTTCTTCTTGACACTTCATAATCAAATGACCCCATTTCAGTCACAGCATTGTGCCCTTGATTGAAAAATGTTATTGAACAAATAAATGGCTTCATTTAAATACCACAGGATACATGATGAACAGGTTTTAACATTTCTTTACGTGTGCAATTCGCAGCAAATACATTTATGTACTGCCTTGGTACGGCAAGAATCAGAAGTAATACTTCAACTTGCATTGAGACAGCGCACACACTGCATAAACCAAGTATAATTAGCAAATTGTATTCATTAAGATACACTGTAGGACAAAACCATTGGTATTGTACATGTAACTACATAGCTACATTACATGTGTGAACAGTGTTTGTAATAGCGGTTTGGACATCAGTACAAATTGCATAACCTAAAAAATTTGTTTTATTCACTGTTTGCTTTACAGCTTGTTACTTTCCTCTGGTAATGCTTTAACGAAACTCAAATTAAACATTGCGCCCATTATTAGCAAAATGGAATATTTACTACTTCAGCATGTTTCTGATCTTTTATACATACCTATCCATATAGTGTTGTGTGTATTTGCCGGTATAGATTTAACATGCTTTCTTTATTACATTTATGTTCGTTAAAACACGTTGCAATATGATCGCATAAAATGCTGTATTGCTTGCAACAAGTCACTGACAGCATGGGACACTAGAAATTATCATTCCATAACCTATTATGTCAAGATATACCTAATACTCATGTGGTTTATTTCATTTCATTTTCAACATGCCACAGGTATGCCATTTTCCTTTATGTGTGTGAAAGTAAACTCCAAGTTATCTCACTAATCGCTACTCGGGGTGAGGGTTAGCTTACCTCCAGGAATAACTCTCAGTTAGCCCTTAACCGAAGGTCGTAATACCAACATCTGCGTGTAACTCCAAATTAACCGTTAACCAACACCTTAACCTTACAAGGCCCTTAAAGTTCTTATAAGGCTCAACATTGGTAAAGGAAAGATCAGCGACGCAGAGGCTTCATTTTTCGTCACAGAGTACTTCTTTTTATTTTGTGTATGTGTATGTGTGTGAGTGTGAATTAATTTTCCAGTCTATTTATGTAATACTATAGCACATTGGTAATGCTTTGCACGAGCCGCCACTTCTTAACATTTTTAAATGTTCCAGAAGCATCGACGTGTCTGCCGACGGCCCATAAGTATTAAAAAATGGAAATGCTCGTGAGTAACTATAAAAATATACAATGTGAAGAATTGCATTTTGTTAACCCAGTGTGGTAAACTACTTCAAATGTCTTCATGTTGAAGCGAATTCGTGCCAAGAGAAATCATAATATTATTAAATAATAAGAAACTCACAAGAATCATTTAAAAAGTATAGTGTATAAATTGTTGCAGTCACCTGACTGTTCTGTTCACTCCTGTACAAAATATTCTTCAAAATCTTATTCTTCTATCTACTGATAATTTATTGTTAAATCAGATAAACTTCCTTCACTCATCTATAGATTTTGATGTCGGTGAAAAAGGAATACATTAAGCTGAAGTAGTTGTCAAATGCTAGTTACTATATATTGCATGAAATTCTACTACTCTCTTTGCATGGACATAAGAGAAAAAAGTAGAGAGGGAAAGTGGGAGTAACAAACGAAGGAAACAAAGAAGAGGAGAAAAATTATGGCTCTTTACACTTGAGAAATGAATAACTATTTTAAAATTCAATCACAGAATATCTCGAAAAATTTCAATACCACAACAGAATTTTATTTAAGATAAATTGTGTACTTTGACAAAATCAATGGTTTTATAAGTATGAAAGATAATGAGTACAATTAAAATTGTGTCGTGTTCTCAATCTTGTATTATATATATTCTAACATAATTGTATAAATCGTCAATATCTGATACACTATTGTCTTACAATAACATTTAATTTTGATACCTGCTTCTACTACAATTGTATATTTGTTGAAAAAGCAGTCACACATATCCATAAATGTTATTTCTGTCGTGTTTTAATCATGATATTTTTTAAGAATCTCCTTATTCTGTCGTTCAATTTCAGCCATTTTGCTCATGGTAGACGTATAGCCTGGAGAATCCCGGAGAGATGTTGAGGGTTTCTCAACCTCTTCTACGTCAAAGGGCTGCGAGATCGGCTCAGAATCCTCTTCTAATTCCTTCATCGCTTGACGAATTTTCGCCATGGTTTCCAGCGTGTTCTTGTAATCCATCTCCAACGGAATCTCTGCAGCGGTTACTAACGAATCGCTGTCCATACGAATCCTTTCTGGACCTGCCAAGCGTCCACAATATTTACAATATTCACGGCGAGCTGTCCCCCTCATTTTTCTCCTGATTCGTTGTTCAATGTCCAGACGGTTTGCCCTGTCCTGACGATTTGCAGCCTGTGTTCGAAACTGGGCTATACCAGGAAAGTTAAAATCCATTTCGATTCGTTTTATAACTTTTCTTTACTTTTCTTTGCTACTTACGGCTACATGTCGCCTTGTATCATGTGTTCTAGAACGCGCATAATTTTGCAGAACTTACATCTCGAGGAGAAATCTTATATAAACTAGTAATTTGGAGAGTAAAGATTGAAATCCCACTAATAATTTTGTTTTCTTAACTGGTTGGTATGGATACCATATTTTCTGTGATAGTCATTTGTTTGAAGTCATTGATTTTATTCTCGTTGCTACTAAATGCTGGATAACCTTATTCTGTAACACGAGTTATATAAATCCTTGAAGCATTCAGTTAACGTTAGTATTTACGATGTCATACATATTTTTGACAATATCTAATAAAATTATTGCAATTTGTTTACAAACTAATCTTCTTTAAAACATATTCAGTGTGAAACTAGAAAACGATTCGCAGTGTTTATTACTATTTGCTGGAAGTAAACATCTTAACATAAAGATGCCATGGCACATTTGGCTCTCCTAAATTAATACTTTCTTAAGCAGAAATTCCTTTTGCTTTTCTACTATGTACATATCTACGTTGTAGACAGAAAAAGTAGTGCATTCGTCCAAAAAGTCAATACCGGTATTTCACAGTAAATATATACATGTTTTGAGACCCCCTGAATAAAATAAGAAAAATAAATTAAAATTTCTGTATATATGCCGGGCGCGTCCCTCTGTAAACTCTATAACTAAAAACTAAAAGTTGAATATGCAATAAACTTTTATTTAAATTTCCCATCTTCTAAGGATACGATCCGAAAATTGTCAAAGAAATCCGCTTTCTCATCATGGAACGTTTTTAGAAATCTTTTATTTTCTTAACACGGTTCTTAATGTTTTGATTAAAATATCTTAATTGTAAAATATTTTCATGGCAAATGAAATACCTTGAGTATCGTTGGCATAGCCTAAGTGACTTTTCCATAACTGGTAAACTGCAGGAGACAGACTTCTCTTCTCTTCTCTTCTCTTCCCTTCCCTTCCCTTCCCTTCCCTTCCCTTCCCTTCCCTTCCCTTCCCTTCCCTTCCCTTCCCTTCCCTTCCCTTCCCTTCCCTTCCCTTCCCTTCCCTTCCCTTCCCTTTTCTTTTCTTCTCCACGTTTTCTTGTGAAGTTAAGCATTTCTAAGATATTACTTGTTAGATTCGCCAATACTTATACTTTTGTGAAAATGAAATCATAGTTTTTATTTCTTCTATCCTGGTCATACAAACACTGACCAGCTCTTGCTATCCCTAAGTGTGGTGTATTCCCCTAATCCCATTGTACCTACAACGAAATATTCAATAAACAATATCTGCAAATATTTATCTTAATAAACATGAAGTAAATAGTGGAATAAACCTTCGTAAGGATAATATCTGTATGAGTAAATAGAGAAAACCACGTGAGTACACATACCACATTTTTGTGACGTTTTCTAGTATATTCTTATAGAAGGTAGAAGAAGGATGCCATTTCAACAACAAATTCTGTATATACATGTCACCATAATACCTGTTTTGAGGTACCCTTAATCTTATAAGCATCATAACTTAAAAACTGATGTGTTGCACTGACACGAAACTATTGTTCCAAAAGTTTATTCTATGTACTTTATATACGGCGACTATAATGTCGTCCAGTCATACCTGTTTGTGTATTGTTACTAATTACTTTGGACGTACAGCGTTGAAAGTTGCTCAAAACTCCAATAATACCTACTATCGAAATTTGTATGTAACACGAGCACGACTGATTTGCATGAGTCCATGAACTTCAAAGTTCATATTACAAATCACTCCCTTATTATTTACATCATTTGTTATTCTAAAAGTCGGGATAAAGCCAGTCATTACTTGTACCTAGAGACAGGAGAACGTATTAGTCCTAGGGAATGTTGAGCTGGTCGTACGTGATGACTCCTTCTCCTTGCATAACCACGACGATTATTTAAAAATATATATAAAAAAACTTCCTATACGAGAGAAGTATAAGTATCTGTTTGAAATATGGGACAAATTACATGTATATCTTAGAATTGATTAACTCATAAAAGAATACATGTATCGAACGGGATGACTTAGGCGCTTTCGTGTGTGGGCCGCATTCGGGAGGCCCGGTTTTGATTCGTATGGCCGACCTACCTCACCCATGGGTTTCTGACAAGAAGAGCTGGCCACCGAAGCGCAGTCGGTGGACCACCTATCTGCTGTCCTGGGAGTGTGGACTTTTCTCCAAAATCTATAACTCCCCATCATCCCCAGAGTCCGAATATGAATGAGAGTAAATGTGTAAATTTAAAATATAAAGTACAAGCCAATATAACGTACAACCCAACGTATAGGAGGAGTTAGCACCATCGATAAGAGCACTGCATTTAATGGCGGGGTATAAATGGGAGGAGGAGACAATGACGCGATGTAACTAATACCTAGCAGAAGTGTTCAGCGTGCTTTGAGCGCAAATGCTCGTGAAACTGCGCAAAGCGGACGGATGCGCGCGTGAAATGAAATGTGTAGTGTTTAACGCCCGCTTTTACTACATACGGTACCACAGGCAATGACACTGATGATACATAAGATGAAAATGGAGCACCAGTGGAATGCGATGGCAGGGGAAACCGGAGATCCCGGAGAAAACCCGCACCAGTGCCGTGTTGTCCACCACAAATCTCACTTTGCGGTCGCCTGGGATCGAACCCGGGCCGCCCTGATGAGAGCTAAGCGATCTAACCACTGAGCCACGGCGCGGCTGGATGCGCGCGTATTAATTTCCTTAGAACCGTGTAAGTACCGTCGTCGATGGTTAAGTATGGCTTATACACGTATCGTGTTTACCTTTCCACGCTACTTTACAGAGACATAGAAGCGCCCTTGTTAGATCATTGGGAGATTGTGACTCCCTAGACGCCGTTCCAGGCTGTTCCGGGTACCCCGCATGGCTTGTGGGCACCCGAGATAACCCAGGAGCTAATCCTAACAGCAGCTAAAGCTGAGCTCCACATAATTCTTCTAAGCTGTTTGGCATCAAAATTTTCCAACCAAATCCCAAATTTTAAAATGAAAACACCATGGTGCAAGGTATTGCATCCATTCCCACAACCTGAAGGTACATAAAAGTTGTAACCTCAAAATCACAACACATCCTACAAAATCCCTAAAAGAAAGACCTTACCTGCGGTAAAACCCTTAACGGTTGGGCACGCAGTAAAAACCTTCTGACTAAATACAGCCAGCCAGCACTTCGGTCGTTCGGTCGGTCGGTCGTGTTTACCCGTAATAAATACAGTTGTGAACGGTACCTGTAAAGGCAACAATCAATATACTACTATAATGTGCATCAAACTAGAACAGTCGTGTAAATATATGCAAGGTGAGAAAGAATGAAACAGACATACGTTGATTGATTGGGAGAAATAAATGGGTGTTTAAAGAGGCGGTCCGCGGCGGACGCGAGCGCGCAAGCGCGTCTGTAAACAGCATATCTCAAAAACAAAAAACTGTCTAAATACCAAACCTGGAGTTCGTCTTCCAAGGATGTAACATGATTTTTAAGAAAATCTCTCTGCTCTAAACTACCCTTTATACAGAAAGTGTTTCCAAGATTTTGATTTTTTTTTCAAAACAGCTGTAAAGATTTTTATTAAAATACCATAGGCTTAAAACATTTTCATAACAAGTGAAATGTATATCTTAAACTTTCTGTGGGAATGTCTTCAGAACTCCTCTTCATTCTGAATGACCTCTGCATAACTGGCAAACTGTAGGAGTTCTTACAACATAGAATTGCAAATCTCGTTATCGTACACAACTTATGTAACACTTTTTCTGAAGTCAATTTCAGAAATATTTCTTTTTGTGTGTTTGAACTTTCCAATTATATATACAGGATGTTAATGAACTACACCGAAATAATTTTAGCGATGGTACACGTGACTAATATAAGCAAGTTGACATAGGCTGCGGCTGAACATGACGTAGTTAATTGCGTTAAAACTAATTGGCTTCAGATGTTGACAAGTTGGTATTTAAACAAAGTGGGTGAAATTATTACATTAGAATGTCTTTAAAACTGCTTCCTGGGTATAGAAATATTGAGTTTTAGTAGCTAGTTATTGGCGTTCACAAGATTTAATGCCTCAAAGATCTCTCAAATTTCGACCTAATCACCTGCCAGTGCGGCACTAAACAGCGATTGACGGCCTACTTGCATCATACGGCCTACGATTTGAATTTCGTTACGGAGGGGATTCGGTACGTAGGCACCATACTGGGCCAATTGTTCCTATGCCCCCAAGTGAGGCACCTCCGAGAGAAAGGATGAGGCGCAGGAGCTAGAGAGCGGCCGACCCAAGGAACCATGACAGAACAGAGGGCAGGGTTCATACAGTTTACTTGGATAGAGACTTTCTCCGACAGGCCAGGAAAACGAACTCGTTCCCCTACAGCGGGACGGCAACGAGCCCAGCAGCCGAGCCCTAAATGTCTCAGGCAGGTGACCCGATCCCCAAAGATACAGATGTATTATTTTATCTTGACAGAAATCATGCGCAGTAGGGATGAGTAGCAAGTGTGGTGGGGGTAGTGCACCTATCGCCACAATGCGTCACACGCGTAAGAATACGAGAGGGGAGTTTGGTGGATAAGATGTCTAAAAACAAATCTCACTCTCGAAGCCAGTATTGCAGCTCTTATAAACTAAGTTATAATTCTTACTATGGTATTAATCTCCACGCCTTTTTGTTGGATCTTAAATAGTACATAGGCTTTCGGAACAAAACCATGTTCTCCTCCAGCAGGCATGATAACCAACTGTCCACCTCGATATCGCTGCAGAGTTCCTGTAACGAATTTCACTCCAGGCATATGGTCTAGTATGTGCTGAATTGATATGTTTCATCCATATAAACTATATAAACTTCACTTCGATATCTCTGAATACTTCGTAAATACTTAAGCCTTTTTGCCCGTACGGTACTATGTTCGATTAAAATTTGTCTGTCACGCTTAGTGTTTTTTTTTTTTTTTTCCATATAAATCCTAGCTTCAAAGGAACTCTTCTTAATGTTCAGATACTGCCTTGGAAGTCAAGAGAATTTTGAAGCTTCATAAGCAGTTTCTTCAGAGCTGGTCTTTGCTTTTCTGTGCTTTGAAAATTATTCATAGTTTGCCTAGCTACAGAATTAAAACATCCAAGTTATATTTTGTGCACGTTCTTAATCTTTGTTTTCGGGGCATAGAGAAGGACGTTGAGGCACTAGCACTAATGGCTTTTCTTTCCTTAATAACTGCAGACACAACAGTTGCCTCAGATGCCTTTCCCAGATTTTTGTAGCAGACCTAGAACTATGATTTTTATTATAAATCTATAGATATAGGTTATTACTTCTCGTGTTTTTAAATATAGCATTTTATTTTCTAATCTTCTGCTAGGAGGCACTATTCTAACTGCTCCCTTGGAACCAGGAGACACGCACATTTTGAAACAAGTTGTAGTATTACCGAGTAGCTCTGCACGTGTTTACTCGCTCGCAACTGATACACAACTGACCTGCCCTCCTCAGCAGTTGCAATCATTCTGAGGTGGACTCGTCCAGATACCACTGCGCATCGCTCTCCATCTGTCAAGATATAAAAATATATCTTTACCTGGCTGGCGGTCACGAGACCGGCAACCGACCTACCGGCGGAGGAAGTAGTTTTCCTCACAGTATAACATCCCGCTATACACAGCCGAGACACCCGCCGACACTTCTACCCTGAAAGAGACCACCAGATGAGAGATGATATGAAAAGATAATGGAGATGAAATGAAGGGACAGGAAATTCGGGCAATGTAATTAGCCTACCCAGCATTTGCCTAGTGACCCAAGAAACCCTCGAAAAAGCTCATAGTTCAGGTAGGTCGGCCACGGGAATCGAACCAGGGCCTCCCGAATGCGGGCCACAGACGAAACCACCTGAACCATCCCGCTTGGTAGCATAGGGCCTACTCTAGTGGCGGTTTTGTAACTGTTCTGGTGGCCGAAACTGTAACGCCGAAAACTGGTGTTCCAAAGGTCATTGGTTCGGTTACTGTCACGTGTTGCTTTTGTTTTCCTTCATTATTTTAATGCATAAGTTTTAATAGGAGGAAATGGCGTGATTCGCAACTAAGAATGTGAATCTGATTGGCCAATGCTATAACACTACTATGATTTCCTTGATTCGGGACAATGCAGTTAGTGTGTTGAGGATTGCCTGTTGTACAACATGGAGAAGGTGTACAACTTTTCTCAACTAGCAGATATACATCTCATTTATGGTGAATCACGAGGTAATGGGTTATAATGCACGAGATTTAACTTGGCACTTTTTGTACTATCCTTGTCTAGCACGTTACTCCTAGACTTCCTCCTTTCCGCCCAATGAATGCAAATCCTTGACTGAATATTGTGACAGTGAGCAAATGAGGGAATCGATATTTTTATTTCTATTTTCATTCAGTTATGTCATTATTAAACTAACATGATATTTTGTGATTAGTAATACAATAAAATTATATTCACACAGTTTTGTATATTTAACAATACATTTAAGTCATGTATATATCACGTCAGTGGCACATGTGATCACAGTTCAGAAGTTTAGTTATATTAGCATACACTTACTGTAGTTACAGAAGCTATAACAAAAGTGCAGCAAGTTTTCTCTTAATGCCAGAGTTTTGTAACTGTGAAAATTAAAAGAATTGATGATTATTAGGGAAATGTGAATTACGGAAACAAGAAGCACAGAGGATGACATCTATATGATAAGAATGACACTGGCAATGAGACCTGAAATTGCTAAAGAAATCCTTGATATTATGCCTTTGCCAGTTGAGAAAATCCTTCTGTTCAGATTGATCACACTAAAAAGTAAATTACATCCACATCCCATTGTTGTATAAGTGATTTAATAACAAATTTGTAGTGAATAACTTAGTTGGTTTTCTTTCTTCTTTCAATTATGGAAATAATAGAAGGTGGAGAACAATTTTTCTTTCTTTGAAAAATATTAAAACAAATAATTACAGAGGTACACATTTAATGCATTACTATCATTGAGGTAACTTTCATATTATGTACCCTTGCTGCATATAATAACAATAATCATCTAACCCTTCATAACAGACACACACAGCTTCCAAGCTCTCCATCTATGTTGCTTTACCTACTGTACACCTAGATACAAATATTTCGCTGTTCTAGTAAACAGATAACTGGCAAATCAAACACCACACAAAACACTTAAGATATCTTTAAAAATGAAATTTATGGAGAAAAACATTATGTGGCATCAACCATTTCCAAGATGTTGGTTATTATCAGTTTGAAGTTGCCAATAGTTTTTTACAATGAAGGGTTTGGAATGTGAAAGCCTAATGTAGCGAACCACACAAAGGATTAATATAGATAGTAATGGTCCCACCAGCAACACAGAACACTGCTGATGCACATTGTCACTGTATATGCGAGATGACTCTTTGATGATCTGCTGTCCCATACAACCATTATATAGCACAATGGAAAGAAAGTGTTGCAGAAAGTTGCAACAAAGCAACAAGTTTCACACAGAGGCATTCACAGTTTACTCTCATCTCCACAACCAAACATGTTAAATGTTTACAAATGATTTTAGTGTCTTTCATACTAGAGGAAGAGAGCACAGTCATCAAAGTATAATACACTTACCTCGGTAGCATTAGGTGGTAGCGTGTCTGCCTCATGTTCAAGAGGTCCCAAGTTCGAAACTCGGTCAGGGAGAATTACCTGGAGTATTTATTGAAGGTCTTCCTTTATCTAATTTCTATATACCCTGTACTCATTTGAGCATCATTTCACCCATTTCATTCATCGTCAAGATTGGAGGATGTAAATTAAAAGAGAGAGAGAGAGAGAGAGAGAGAGAGAGAGAGAGAGAGAGAGAGAGAGAGAGAGAGAGAGAGAGAGAGAGAGAGAGAGAAATCATAGTACTATTAAATAATAAGAAACACACAGCAATAATCAGTTAAAAAGTATAGTGTATACATTGTTGCAGCCACCTGACTGTTCTGTTCAATCTTGTACCAAATATTCTTCAAAAACTTATGTTTCTATCTACTGATTATTTATTGTTAAATCAGATAAACTTCCTTCACTCATCTATAGATTTTGGTGTCGATGCAAAAGGAATACATTAAGCTGAAGCAATTGTCAAATGCTAGTTACTATATATTGTATGAAATTCTACTCTCTTTGCATGGACATAAGAGAAAAAGTAGAGAGGGAAAGTGGGGGTAACAAATGAAGGAAACAAAGAAGAGGAGAAAAATTATGGCTATTTACACTTGAGAAATGAATAACTATTTTAAAATTCAATCACAGAATATCTCGAAAAATTTTAATACCACAACAGAATTTTATTTAAGATAAATTGTGTACTTTGACAAAATCAATGGTTTTATAAGTATGAAAGATAATGAGTACAATTAAAATTGTGTCGTGTTCTCATTCTTGTATTATATATATTTTCACATAATTGTATAAATCGTCAATATCTGATACACTATTGTCTTACAATAACATTTAATTTTGATACCTGCTTCTACTGCAATTGTATATTTGTTGAAAAAGCAGTCACGCATACCCATAAATTTTATTTCTGTCGTGTTTTAATCATGATATTTTTAAAGAATCTCCTTATTCAGCTGTTGAATTTCAGCAATTTCACTCATGGTAGCTTTATAACCTGTAGAATTCCGGAGAGATGTGGAGGGTTTCTCACCATCTTCTACGTCGAAGGGCTCCGAGATCGGCACAGCAGCTCCTAATTCCATCATCGCTTGACCAATTTTCGCCATGGTTTCCAGCGTGTTTTGGTCATCCATCTCCAACGGAATCTCTGCAGCGGTTACTAACGAATCGCTGTCCATACGAACCCTTTCTGGACCTGCCAGGCGTCCACAATATTTACAATATTCACGGCGAGCTGCGTCCCTCCTGCTTTTCCTGATTGGTTGTTCGCTCTCCAGAGGGTTTGCCCTGTCCTGACGATTTGCAGTCTGTTTTCGATATTTGAAATTGTGTCGTGTTCTCATTCTTGTATTATATATATTTTCACATAATTGTATAAATCGTCAATATCTGATACACTATTGTCTTAGAATAACATTTAATTTTGTCACCTGCTACAATTGCAATTGTATATTTGTTGAAAAAGCAGTCACACATACCCATACATTTGATTTCTTTCGTGTTTTAATCATGTTTGTTTTTCAAAAATCTCCTTATTCAGCTTTTCAATTTCAGCAATTTTTTGCATGGTAGCTTTATAACCTGGAGAATCATGGAGAGATGAGGGTTTCTCACCATCTTGTACGACAAAGGGCTCCGAGATCGACAGAGCAGCCTCTCCTAACTCCTGCATCGCTTTACCAACTTTCGCCATGGTTTCCAGCGTGTGTTTGCTATCCATCTCTAACGGAATCTCAGCGGTTACTTACAAATCGCTGTTCATAGGAACCCTTTCTGGACCTGCCAAGCGTCCACAATATCTACAATATTCAAGGCGAGCTGTGTCCCTCAGTTTTTCCTGATTCGTTGTTCAATGTCCAGATGGTTTGCCCTGTCCTGACGATTTGCAGTCTTTCTTCGTCACTTGGCTCTGTCAGGAAAGTTAAAATCTATTTTGATTCGTTTTGTAACTTTCCTTTACTATATTGTTACTTACGGCTACTTCTCGCCGTGTATCAAATGTCCAAGAAGGCGGATAATTTTGCAGAACTTGTATCTCGAAGAGAAATCTTATATAAACTAGTAAATTTTGAGAGCATAGATTGAAATCCCACTAATAATTTTGTTTTCTTGACTGGTTGGTATGGATACAATATTCTATGTGATAGTCATTTATTTGAAATCACTGATTTTTTTCTCGTTGCTACTAAATGCTGGATAACCTTATTCTGTAATACGAGTTATATAAATCCTTGAAGCATTCAGTTAATGTTAGTATTTACGATGTCATACATATTTTTGACAATATCAAATAAAATTATTGCAATTTGTTTACAAACTAATCTTCTTTAGAAAATATTCAGTGTGAAACTAGAAAACGATTCGCAGTGTTTATTACTATTTGCTGGAAGTGAACATCTTAACATAAAGATGCCATGGCACATTTGGGTTTCCTAAATGAATACTTTCTTAAGCAGAAATTCCTTTTGCTTCTTCTACCATGTACATATATACGTTGAAGACAGAATAAGTAGTGCATTCGCCTAAAAAGTCGATACCGGTATTTCACAGTAAATATATACATGTTTTGAGACCCCCTGAATAAAAAAAGAAAAATAAATTAAAATTTCTGTATATGTGCCGGACGCGTCCCTCTGTAAACTCTATAACTAAAAACTAAAAGTTGAATATGTAATAAACTTTTATTTAAATTTCCCATCTTCTAACGATGCGATCCGAAGATTTTCAAACAAATCCGCTTTCTCATCATGGAACGTTTTTAGAAATCTTTTATTTTCTTAACACGGTTCTAAAGATTTTGATTAAAATATCTTAATTGTAAAATATCTTAATTGTAAAATATTTTCATGGCAAATGAAATACCTTGAGTATCGTTGGCAAAGCCTAAGTGACTTTTCCATAACTGGTAAACTGTAGGAGACAGACTTTTCTCTTCTTTTCTTTTCTTCTCCTCGTTTTCTTGTGGAGTTAACCATTTCTGTGATATTGCTTGTTTGATTCGCCAATACTTATACTTTTGTGAAAATGAAATCATTGTTTTTATTTCTTCTATCCTGGTCACACAAATAGTGACCAGCTCTGGGTATCCCTAAGTGTGGTGTATTCCCCTAATCCCATTGTACCTACAACGAAATATTCAATAAACAATATCTGCAAATATTTATCTTAATAAACATGAAGTAAACAGTGGAATAAACCTTCGTAAGGATAATATCTGTATGAGTAAATAGAGAAAACCATGTGAGTACACATACCATATTTTTGTAACGTTTTCTAGTATATTCTTATGGAAGGTAGACGAAGGATGCCATTTCAGCAACAAATTCTATATATGCATGTTACCATAATACGTGTTTTGAGGTACCCTTAATCCGATAAGCAGCATAACTTAAAAACTGATGTGTTGCACTGACACGAAACTATTGTTCCAAAAGTTTATTCTATGTACTTTATATACGGCGACTATAATGTCGTCCAGCCATAGCTGTTCGTGTGTTGTTACTAATTACTTTGGGTACATGTACACCGTACACGTTGGGCGGGAAAAACATTTGCGAGCTCTTCAAAATATGAAAAAAAGACAAGCGTCTCAGTTACTGTTTAAAGAAACGTCTTTGACATCAAGTAACAAGTCATCTTCCTTTTATAAAGAATTATGTAAAGTGTTTGTTAGTGTAAATATTCCGCTAGGAAAATTAAGTAATTCCAAATTACGAGATTTTCTTGAACGTCACACTAGTCATACAATACCAGAGAAAACCCTTAATATAGCTTTGTCCCCAGCACCAACTTTAACACGCTGGGGTACATGGTTAACTACATGTATATACCATTGCAAATAGTGAGAGAAGTAGTGAATAGCTTTGATAGGGCAGATTCTAAGCCAATTGAGAGCGCACAGGATCTGTTTTCTGATACTCTAATCCAAGGTAAATTAGCTTTCATTAAACCAAATATTACATTTTTGACAGAAACTATAACCTACCTTGAAGAAAGTGGCATGACATTGGATAATTGGATTGAGCTAGTAAGGATTGCGAAAGAGAAGATAGAAAATGTAAAAGGTGAGACTGGGGACAAAATTAGACAGAAACTAAAATTTGTGTTGGACAAAAATAAAGGATACCAAACAGTTTGTCAGATTGCCAATAACTATCAGGAGAAAACTTCATAACTGATATTTTTGAACAGGATTTAACAGGCAGTGACATAGTGTTTTCCAAATATGCACCTATAACATCTGTGGAAGTGGAGAGAAGTTTTTCAAAGTATAAAACAGTTTTTGCTCACAAATGCCATTCCTTTACTTTTGATAAGTTGAAGATGACCATGGTGGTGTACTGCAACGCTAAGTAAGGTATGCTTTGGCTACTGGGTGCAGTAACTTATTTTTTCATATGTTATAAAATTGTAAACGACCTGATGAATTTTGAATGTATTTATTATTTAGTAGCAATAACTGCATTATTTACTAAGAAAGTGTATTTTAAAATGTGATTATTCGAACCATATATTCATTATTTGTCTCTGACAGTTATTAATTTATTATTATTATTAAATAAATTCTTAATTTGTTAGGTCATTTTTTTACATTTTATGTGCATTTTTTATATTTTAAGAGCATTTTATAGCTCATTTTTAGAGAATTTTTTAGGTCAACAACTTCCGGGACCTATTAACAATTTTTTGGAGTCACAGGGATATTCATTATTAATGGTTCGAATTGTTCAATACTTTGTTATACTTTATGAAGCCCTGTCGGTTTTACACACCATATTATGGAAAGAGCATGAAACTTTTTTGTCCAGTTCTTCATCATTTTGCCATCGGAATTTCCCTTGTATCTACCTATAATTAACGTGTAATGCAACTTTTTCTAAAAACGAAATTAATTGTTCTTTAATACTGGTCGTGTGTAGGCTAAGTTGTGGAAACGTAGAGTCAGACTGAAAAATTCAATGTCATAGCCGGGATTTGCACCACGGATCTTCTGGTCTCCGTCCAGCCGCTCTAACCATTGAGCTGCTATAGCCAACGTGCCGATATGACATTAAATTATCCAACTCACTCGTATGGCTATGGCATACTAAGTTTTCTAAAAACGGTTGAAATATACAGAAAAAATCTGATGTTTAGCACTAAAATGAGTTTCTCTACTCTTGTACAAATTTCATACAAACGCTTATTCCTCTACTTCACATCAAGATAAACATTACTTGCCATCTGAGAAAAGCATAAGTATTGAAAAATTCAGATTAAATAAAGTAAATGAAACAGAAATCTACATTGTTTGACTAGTGAGAGTTTGTGTAGCTCTTACGGTTTCCGAGTTATTAAAAAATTATTCAGAATGAGAGTACTTCTCAGGACATTCACAAAAACTTGAAGATATACACTTCTCTGGTATAAAAATATATAAAAGTATCTAATATTATTTTACGAGTGGGAAGGCTCAGGTGGTTTCTTCTGTGGCCCGCATTCGAGATGTCTAGGTTCGATTCCCGTAGCTCAGCTACCTGATCCATGGGCCTTTTCAGAGGTTTTCCCGGGTCGCCAGGCGAATACTGGGTAGGTTACTTACATCTTCTGAATTTCCTGTCCTTCTATTACATCTCCATTATCATTTCACATCATCTCTCATCTGGTAGTCTCTTTCAGGATAGAAGTGTCGGCAGGAGTCTCGGCGCTGCATGGCAGGAAAATATGCTCCTGGTAAACACTTCCTCCTCCGATAGGACAGTTTCCAGTCTCCAGTCCGGCCTGGTGGGACATTTCCTGACCACGGTAGGTGAGATACCGTTTGTACTGGACTACAAGGAAGTTTCCAACTAGTAAAGTGTAGGGACCCTGTCCTCTGCACTGCCGTGACTACTCGGGACGGCCGCCCTAAGTCTCCTCTCGCCTCATGCTTCCTCCCGGGGATGCCCCACTTGTGGCATAGCTACAATAGATCAAGACTGCCCACAGCACCAATCCCCTTCGTACCGTAATCCAGTCCAATCCAATCGAATAATATTTTAATGAAAATCGTTAGCCATTTGTGAAAGTGAATTTATCGAAATAAATTTTCGATGTAGGTATAGTTGGTAGTCTGAGCTGGGACTTTCTTGAAAAACTTTGCATCGCATCCTTGGATACTAATAGTTCGGTAACGAACCTAACCTTTTTGAGTTATGAAACAAATGTGTACTATTTAACATCCGCTTTTACTATCTACATACGGCACCGCAGGCGGTGACATTGATGATACATGAGATGAAGATAGAGCACCGGTGGAATGAGCAGGTGGGGGAAACCGCAGATTCCGGAGAAAACCCGCTCCAGCGCCATGTTGTCCACCACAAATCTCACTTTGCGTTCACCTGGGATCGAACCCGGCCCACCTTGGTGACAATCGAGCTGTCTAACCACTCACCCACGCGCGGTCACATACTAAGTTATACTGTTCACACACACGCGCGCGCGGATACATCTGTTGGATTCAGCGGGTCCCTAAACATGTATTTTCAGTAAAATCTCGATATTGAATTTTTGGGTGAAATGCAATCTTCCCCACAAATAAATGAAAGAGGGTAGAGAAATTTACGTGAATGTAACACATCAAACTTTGTTGGTAATTTAGTATATAACAGTGGTTTTTTTTTTCTGCGTTATCTTCAGTAAGTGGAGAATTAAAGTAGTTTCTTTTTAATTGGATGAAATGATTTTCAAATGAGCCCAGGAACCATAGAGCTAAAAGATATCAACATTGATCTTTCAGAATAAGGGAAAGCTCCGGAAAAACCCTATCGAGGTAACTCACCCTGACCGAGATTCGATTCGTGCCCGCCTCGGTAGCGTGGTGGTAGAGTGTCTGCCTCACGTTCAAGAGGTCTCGAGTTTGAATCTCGGTCAGGGTGAGTTACCTGGATAAGGTTTTTTCCGGGTTTTTCCTATATCCTAAAAGACGAATGTCGGGGAACTCTAGGCATTATTTCGCCCATTCCATTCATCGTCCGATATGACTTAACGTTGGAGGACGAAAAAAAAACGGGACCTCTTGAACGCGAGACAGAAACACTGCCATCTACGCTACATAGCAGCACTGTAAGTGCCCCTTTTCATTTTGAATGTATTCGGAACAAAGATGCAAAATAATTCAGCATCTACCATAAAATGATGTTCTGGGAAGGTAGTTCTAGTTTGTGTATCATCGGAGTTGATTTTTGTTTAAAATACATATTTGTGCACTCCTCTAACCTCAGTAACAAAGCTTTGGGAATAAATAATGGTAAATAAGTGCCCAAATTACCGACGCGTTCAGTTAATTTCGTGTACTTCTATTTCTTTTCTTCTTTGTAACATGACTGAATAAGCGTTGCTAAAAACAGTCCATTCTTCTTTGAGGCAGAGTTATCCGGGCTCCACAACTATTGCTCTATAAATTTGTTGATGGATGGAGCAAGACAGATTGACTTTCTGCTTTAATGGCAACTGTATAACTTATTCTTTTGGATGATAAGATGAGGACGATGATTTTTTTTTTTTTTTTTTTTTTTTTTTTTTTTTTTTTTTGGCAATTTACGTCCTCCAACTTTTAAGTCATATCGGACGATGAATGGAATGGATGAAATGATGCTCAAATGAACCCAGGGTCCATAGAACTTTGAGTTACCCGACATTCGTCTTTCAGGATAACGGAAAACCCTGGACAAAACCTTATCCAGGTAACTCACCCTGACCAAGATTCGAACTCGGGACCTCTTGAACGTGAGACAGACTCGCTACCACCACGCTACCGAGGCGGGCAAGGACGATGATGCTGATGATACTACTACTACTACTACTACTACTACTACTACTACTACTACTACTACTACTACTACTACTACTACTACTACTACTACTACTACTACTACTACTACTACTACTACTACTACTACTACTACTACTACTACTACTACTACTACTACTACTACTACTACTACTACTACTACTACTACTACTACTACTACTACTACTACTACTACTACTACTACTACTACTACTACTACTACTACTACTACTACTACTACTACTACTACTACTACTACTACTACTACTACTACTACTACTACTACTACTACTACTACTACTACTACTACTACTACTACTACTACTACTACTACTACTACTACTACTACTACTACTACTACTACTACTACTACTACTACTACTACTACTACTACTACTACTACTACTACTACTACTACTACTACTACTACTACTACTACTACTACTACTACTACTACTACTACTACTACTACTACTACTACTACTACTACTACTACTACTACTACTACTACTACTACTACTACTACTACTACTACTACTACTACTACTACTACTACTACTACTACTACTACTACTACTACTACTACTACTACTACTACTACTACTACTACTACTACTACTACTACTACTACTACTACTACTACTACTACTACTACTACTACTACTACTACTACTACTACTACTACTACTACTACTACTACTACTACTACTACTACTACTACTACTACTACTACTACTACTACTACTACTACTACTACTACTACTACTACTACTACTACTACTACTACTACTACTACTACTACTACTACTACTACTACTACTACTACTACTACTACTACTACTACTACTACTACTACTACTACTACTACTACTACTACTACTACTACTACTACTACTACTACTACTACTACTACTACTACTACTACTACTACTACTACTACTACTACTACTACTACTACTACTACTACTACTACTACTACTACTACTACTACTACTACTACTACTACTACTACTACTACTACTACTACTACTACTACTACTACTACTACTACTACTACTACTACTACTACTACTACTACTACTACTACTACTACTACTACTACTACTACTACTACTACTACTACTACTACTACTACTACTACTACTACTACTACTACTACTACTACTACTACTACTACTACTACTACTACTACTACTACTACTACTACTACTACTACTACTACTACTACTACTACTACTACTACTACTACTACTACTACTACTACTACTACTACTACTACTACTACTACTACTACTACTACTACTACTACTACTACTACTACTACTACTACTACTACTACTACTACTACTACTACTACTACTACTACTACTACTACTACTACTACTACTACTACTACTACTACTACTACTACTACTACTACTACTACTACTACTACTACTACTACTACTACTACTACTACTACTACTACTACTACTACTACTACTACTACTACTACTACTACTACTACTACTACTACTACTACTACTACTACTACTACTACTACTACTACTACTACTACTACTACTACTACTACTACTACTACTACTACTACTACTACTACTACTACTACTACTACTACTACTACTACTACTACTACTACTACTACTACTACTACTACTACTACTACTACTACTACTACTACTACTACTACTACTACTACTACTACTACTACTACTACTACTACTACTACTACTACTACTACTACTACTACTACTACTACTACTACTACTACTACTACTACTACTACTACTACTACTACTACTACTACTACTACTACTACTACTACTACTACTACTACTACTACTACTACTACTACTACTACTACTACTACTACTACTACTACTACTACTACTACTACTACTACTACTACTACTACTACTACTACTACTACTACTACTACTACTACTACTACTACTACTACTACTACTACTACTACTACTACTACTACTACTACTACTACTACTACTACTACTACTACTACTACTACTACTACTACTACTACTACTACTACTACTACTACTACTACTACTACTACTACTACTACTACTACTACTACTACTACTACTACTACTACTACTACTACTACTACTACTACTACTACTACTACTACTACTACTACTACTACTACTACTACTACTACTACTACTACTACTACTACTACTACTACTACTACTACTACTACTACTACTACTACTACTACTACTACTACTACTACTACTACTACTACTACTACTACTACTACTACTACTACTACTACTACTACTACTACTACTACTACTACTACTACTACTACTACTACTACTACTACTACTACTACTACTACTACTACTACTACTACTACTACTACTACTACTACTACTACTACTACTACTACTACTACTACTACTACTACTACTACTACTACTACTACTACTACTACTACTACTACTACTACTACTACTACTACTACTACTACTACTACTACTACTACTACTACTACTACTACTACTACTACTACTACTACTACTACTACTACTACTACTACTACTACTACTACTACTACTACTACTACTACTACTACTACTACTACTACTACTACTACTACTACTACTACTACTACTACTACTACTACTACTACTACTACTACTACTACTACTACTACTACTACTACTACTACTACTACTACTACTACTACTACTACTACTACTACTACTACTACTACTACTACTACTACTACTACTACTACTACTACTACTACTACTACTACTACTACTACTACTACTACTACTACTACTACTACTACTACTACTACTACTACTACTACTACTACTACTACTACTACTACTACTACTACTACTACTACTACTACTACTACTACTACTACTACTACTACTACTACTACTACTACTACTACTACTACTACTACTACTACTACTACTACTACTACTACTACTACTACTACTACTACTACTACTACTACTACTACTACTACTACTACTACTACTACTACTACTACTACTACTACTACTACTACTACTACTACTACTACTACTACTACTACTACTACTACTACTACTACTACTACTACTACTACTACTACTACTACTACTACTACTACTACTACTACTACTACTACTACTACTACTACTACTACTACTACTACTACTACTACTACTACTACTACTACTACTACTACTACTACTACTACTACTACTACTACTACTAATAATAATAATAATAATAATAATAATAATAATAATAATAATAATAATAATAATAATAATAATAATAATAATAATAATAATAATAATAATAATAATAATCAATTAATTGGTCAGTTCAATAGTGCCTGCAGTTCGAAGCAGTATATCCCAAAATGTCTGCTATTCTTCGTTTGTAGACCCTTCAAAACTATTTCCATTAAATAAATAATATAATTTTCATGAAAGGATGGGGCGCAATCACAAGGGAAAACAGTCGATATGCGAATGCATTATCTAGCATTGTTACTTGCCGATGAAGTTCACGGGACACGAAACGAGAACCAGACTGGGATATGAGTTCCATGAAGCAGTGCTTTGGAATATCGAACTTTGACAGTTGAGGGGTCAGAGGTCTCATACATTCGCCTCTCAGTCGACCTTCTTTTGTTATCGCGTGGGCACACAAATATGCCATTTCTGTATCGCCCACTTTTCTTTTATATTTAGCCTAGATAGTGCAAGCTTGTTTTCATTGGCCCCCTGCACGGAAACATTAGCAAGTTAATTCCAGAACTAAATGTTCTGAGAGTTGAAAAGCGTTGTTTTCCACCAAAATTACATTTGAACAATAATTTGACGTCATATTTGCTTTCTATCGTGACAAGTTAACAGGACTTTATTCAAAATTTGTGTTGGTTTAAGCCCGAAGTGCTTACAAACATATGTATAAACATGCAGTTTTGAAAGTATAGGAATTATAATGTTGTATCATTCATTCACTGGCCGAAGTAGAGTTTGTTGCTATCCTGTTTACATCCAGTAGGAATCGATTCATATCTAACTTTAGCCAATAAGTGATATCAGAATATTCCACACGTGGAGTAAATCACGTGATAGGAGGTGGTTCCGCTGTACTTTTGTGAACGCCTTAGTAGCCATGTCAGTCCAATTACACCTTCCAGTTGAGATAGCAGCAAACATTTGTGTCAAATTAGCTCTGTTTCTGGCCCGCATCGGCAGTGTAGATGTTAGCGTGTCTGCCTCACATTCAAGAGGTCCCGAATTCAAATCTCGGACAGGTGGAGTTATCTAGATAAGGTCTTTCCTGGGGTTTTCCCTTATCCTGAAAGATGAATGTCGGGTAACTCTAAGCTCTGTGGACCCTGGGCTCACTTGAGCATCATTTCAACAATTTCATTCATCGTCCGATATGACTTAACGTTGGAGGACATTAAAAAAGAAGCCCCACTTTCTTTATTACTACATTTACTTATAGTATTCATAATAAAATTGATTACTCTATTCACGTGCATTAATGACAGTATATTTATGACTAGAAATAATTTAAAATTAAACAACATGGATTTGGTTACATGGACAGTACGAAAAAAAAAAACAGTTTGCATATTGTTAGTCTGTTTTTTGTTATTAGTGAATCCCTGCGCGAGAGAAATACCTAGGAATCACGTAAAAATAAATTTTGTTAACGACGATGCCAATTGCTACGATCACATCAGTCTCAGCAGTGTGCCGGAATTTCGTCCTGCAAGAGTTCTCTGACATGGGGCTGTCACTGTTAAGCACACTTGAATACCTTCGATCTGGGCTGGGTTTGAACCTGCAATCTTGGAAACAGTAGGACAGCACCTAACCAAATGAGGCACTCAGACCTACAGAACCCCACTTAGATGTCACATGGCAATTCGATCTGCAAAAGCTGCAATATGTAATAGCAGTGGATTATTCGGAGGGGATTCGGCACGCGATCAGACTAGATCTATTGTACCTATGCCCCAAATGGGGCGTCCTCAAGAGGGAGGATGGGGTGAGAAGAAACAGAAGGCGGCCGATCCCAAGGAGTCACTACAGTACAGAGGTTGAGGTCCCTACACTTTACCAGATAGAAACTTCCCGGCGGTGGACTTGGGACAATCTCACCCCCCCTTCCGTGGCACCGAAATAGTCACGAGAACGGTTCGGAGACCAGAGGCCGCCTCCCCAGAGCAGGATACTCCAGGCAGGCCTGCACAACCGGCATCCCGCCAGCCGCGTTCCTGAATCGACCCAATAGACCGGCTCGGAGACCGAAGTCCATCCTGCAGGAGGGGAAAGCGTTTTACTCAGAGCATATTATCCCACCATGCACCGCCGAAACTCCTGCTTACACTTCTACCCTGAAAGAAACAACAAGATGAGAGATGATATGTAATGATAATGCAGGTTAAATGGAGGGATAGCAAATTCGGGGGATGTAATAATTAACCTACACAGCATTTGCCCAACGACCAGGGAAAACTCTCGAAAAACCCATGCTTTAGGTAGGTTGGCCACGGGAATGGAACTCGTGTCTCCCAAATGCGGGCCACAGATGAAACCGCCTGAATTTCCCGCTCGGTTTCAATATGTAACAACGGATATTTTGAAAATGCATAATGCTAAAAGAAAAATGTAGATCTATTTGGTATAGTAATTCTTTAGTCTCTCTTGTGGTTCGCAAGCTATAAATTCATTCTTAAAAAACTTTGAAAATACTCCCGTGAGTCATGTCGTGGTAATTTGGATTTAAGAAATGCAATGATCGCTTCCTTTATTTGCTCTAAGTAGATGCTACAGAAAATAATTGTTGGCCCAATTGGGTAATACTAGGCCAATATACGTATTTTGTTTCTACGCAGGTTAGAGATGATAGAATTCTTAAAACAGAAACAGCGAATATGTTACATTATTACTATTCAGCAGTTCCCTTAAAAGTTCAAATTGTGAAAATGTAAACAGCAGCAAATATTTCCAAAATGGTTACTACTAAGTATAATTTTATTTTTATAAATGGCGTATTTTGAAGAAATCTGCATAAAGGAATAAGCAAACGCTTACTGCGGGGGGAGGGGTGGGGGTCCGCAGTAAGCGTTTACTTATTCCTTTCTTTTTTTAATTTACATCCTCCAACGCTGTTATAGTGGACGAAGAATAAAATGATGCTCAAATGAGACCAGGATCTGCAAACCAGTTACCAGACATTCATCTTTCAGGATAAGGGCAAATCCCGGAAAAAAGCCTTACCCTGATAGACAAGTGTCGGGTAACCTCACCGAGATTCGAACTCGGGAACTCTTCGAACGTGAGGCACACACGCTAATATCTACGCTACCGAGGCGGGCTTATCTCTTTGGATTTACTAATTACGTAAAATACTTTATAAAGGTTAACACAAAATTCAAGATAAATATTGCCTTATGAAAATATCTCAAGCGCATCACATTTTTACCTAAATTATTTAGAGCCATATTCATAAAAATTAAAAACAACAACAAAAAAGCAACTGTTGTTTCTCTATAATATATATATATATATATATATATATATATAGGAAATATTGTATTCCACCACAAAATTTGGTATAGAGATTTCACCATTAATATGTATTTTGAGGTTTATTGAATAAAGTCTCCTTCATCTTCCATAACAGGCAGCTTCCGAGGCTCAAATTAAACAATTAAAGATACCATCAATGAATGCCATAACTGATACAAGCCGTTGGTTGGACTATCCGAAATTTATAATATAAGATGTGAGGATTGCCACGAAATATATATTGGAAAAACAAAAAGAAACCTAGAAACAAGGACCAAAGAACACGTGCGATGTATAAAATACAGACAGATAAATCAGCCATAGCCCAGCATTTCTGGTCAAAATATCATAATATTTCCAAAGACATAAAACTACCCTTTTGGTACCGGCAAAAAAAGTATTGGGAATTAACAGTTTGGGAAAATATACACATTTTGAAGAATAAAAAGAGAGACATGAACTTTGAAATTCTAATAGTAGATGACGTCATTCTCAAATGTAATATATCGGCTTGTATCAATTATGGCATTCATTGATGGTATCTTTAATTGAAGCCACTGTAGTTTTACATTTTATTAATCCTATAAACCAGTTGAGCATCAGCTTACGATAGGGATGCGGAGTCCTTGAAACATGTCCTAATTTTAAAAGTAAGTGGAGCTTAAGTGTTTTTACAGTTCGAGAAGTGGTTTAAAAAAGTTTTTATTGATGAAGCATACTTCTATTTATAATTTTATTATATCAGACTTTATTCAATAAACCTCAGCTGCATGCAGCTTCCGAGGCTAATCAAATTAAACAATTTGATTAGTTCATTTTCAATGAACTTTGTACATATAAGCCCTAAGAGAGAGGCAAACATTCAACACAAAAAACTTATACTTAGATCGCGTTAAAACAGGCAATTAACTTTTTGTGACGTTTCTCGTTTCCGAGGTATTCGTTGTTATTGTTTTAAATGTTCAAATACTTTAAGCTTTTTGAATTTCTCTGCTATTTACAGGTAAGTATAGGAAGCATTACATTCTAATCAAACATCTGATCATGAGCGTTCTTCGGAAATGCATGTTTGGAGATCCCTGAATCGAATAAATAGAAAACGTCATAATTAAATCTGTCATATTTCAAGGACGTGAGCCACGATTCTCAAGAAAATTCTGTCAACCCAATCTACTCTTTACACATAAACATTTTTATTATTTACCCTTAAAAATTATTTACGATTTTGATAACACGTGTTTAAGATATTATGACAATTAAGATTTTTTCTTGAATTTTCTGGGCATATCATGTGTATGAATTTTACAGAACAGGTGAACCATAACGGGTATCTAGACAAAATGTACTGCACAAAAACATGAGATCATGTTGAAGCTCAGTATATATGAATAGTCTTTTTTTTTTTTTCTTTTTCTTTTTTGTTGCTGTTGTTGTGACAACCATTTTCCAGGTAATAGATAATATATGCTATTGATTTGAATTTTTACTTTATATCTAAATGGCTAATTTTCAACTATAAATCGCTGCTGTTACGAAATAGAAGAATAGTTTTCCTAACAACAGTATGTAGAAAAGTGAGGGAAAAAAAATCATATGAACTGCGCAGCGCATCAGTTTTTGGTAATCGACAATTGTTTCTCGTGATCGTTCAAAGAATATATAAATTCTAAGGCAGCATAATAAACGCGCATTTAAACGTTTGACTATTGTTTTCCTGTTGTAAAAGCAAAGAGTAAATAATGGAGGAGTGGGTAAAGAATGTGATGTGAATGACAGGAACGAGATGTAGAAGAAAACGCGATTTTAAATGTACATTCGTTTTGTCCTTGATTCGGGGTAGTAGCTGAGTGAAACGTGATGCACACGTGATACTCCCCCACTCCTGTATCACGGTAGCCGACCGGTTTCTTGCAACACCTGAGTTTCTTGTTACGTGAACGGTACACTGACAAAGAATAATTTAATTTTGGGTTGTTAACGCTGCTAACATCCAACATAGAGTGGAGCGAAGTTTATCAAAGGTCACGTTGAGATAAACGGAGACGAACCTTCGCTCGTGCATGTCACTAACGTGGGACTGTTATACACAAATTGGTGTTGGACGGCTGCTGTGTGCCCCGCCCATTTCAAAACTTGGTAGGTACCAGCATCTGTGTTATAACAATAGACATAATTAAATATAAATTCTTTTTCATTTTTTTAAACTGAAAGTGTGCAACGGTATTTTTAAGGCTTGAAGGGAGAATTTCACCGTTGGGTCATAAAATATTGATATTTATACAATTTAAGTTTGTTATTTCTTCATAAGCAGCGCATCAAATTCTTAGGAATACGATGTACGGCGGACGATGTATTCCTCTAGGACCAGAGAGTACAAACTCTCTGAGTAATACCCACGTTTGGCAAATATTGGTAATATCTAAACTCAAATTACCCTCATCCAACGTTTCTCACTATTTAAGAATTTCTTGGTGCAATTATGTATATATGTATAAAATTTCTTTTAATTAATTTGACGTTTTTATCACAATCCAGAACAAAACATGTCAGAAACAAAATTGTAATAAGCTGCCAAACCATCTTTAGATATGTATTACCTTCTCTAATATGTTTATTAGTGATATTGCACTA
Organism: Mantis religiosa; assembly: GCA_030765055.1. Lineage (NCBI taxonomy): Eukaryota > Metazoa > Arthropoda > Insecta > Mantodea > Mantidae > Mantis > Mantis religiosa. Next base: position 403,581,823 of record CM060950.1, read on the forward strand.
CATACTAAAATTCATTCATTGGAAATACATGATTTGTGACCTGAAAAAGAAAGTTTTTTAATAAAAGGACATGTTTGCATTTTTGAACAACATACTTAAAAAACAAAAAGTTAGTCAAATATGAAACCTAGGATTTAAGTTCAGCATCTCCAAGAATGCAGCATGAAGATTTTCAAGAAAATCCCCCAATCTCAAATTACCCTGTATATGGAAAACTTTTGAAACATTTCCTTTCTCAAAAATGACATTAATAGTTTTGGTTAAAATACATGTTTAAAATATTTTCATATACACATGAAATGTGTACCTTAAATTTTTAGGGAACAGTCCCTGAGGTCCTCTTCATTTTGAATGACTTTTGTATAATTGGTAAACCATAAGATGTAGAAGAAAATCTTACTACACTAAAAAGTAGATCTTGTTAAAGAAACACAATTTCTGTCATTGTTTAAGCTAATCATTTCTGAGATTTGTCTTGCAATTTGATACAAATTTCTCACATTTGTCATTTGCCCCTTTTGATGATGCAAAGAGAATGTAATTTCAATGCCTTTGCATAGTGGCTAACTGTTAAAAGACTTGACTTGCTTAAGCCTACTATATTCCCATTTTCTCTTTGTAGCTACAAGAAAGTATGTAATAAAGCCATTTCTACAACTGTTTAACTTGATTAACAAAAAATAGGTAGAAGAATAGGTACTTTTAAGTATAATTTATTGAAGACTGGCTAGAGAAGTAATGTGAAGGTAATGCATCATAAGTGTTTTTATTCTCTATATCACTTAACTATAGAACAACGTTTTGTATTCCTCTCAACAATGTGATATCAAGACTATATACGTATTCTAGCCACCATCACTTCAGTTCTAGCACTCTCCCATACCATATTACTTACATAGTGTGTCAAAAGCTGTAATGTTTCTAATAAATTAACATTATACATTACTTTCCCTATATAATATCCTCCTACAATTTGTCTTTCTTCTAATATTAACTGCCCATATTTACTGTATTCAAAGACTGCATGTTCTGGGGCATCTTCACATATTTCATATACATCATTGTTTAATATAATTTTGAGTCGAGCTAATACTCATTGCTCCATTTATTGTTAGTATTTACCTAGAACACGTTTCGTTAGGATCTTCCTAACATCATCAGCTGTTGTCGATTAATGGACGTCGGTTCGGTGAACTCCTCGGAGGTGATAGGTGCATCTCTGTTGGTATCTTGATGAACTTGAAATTTGGGTTTTCTTCAAAGGTAGTGTCGAAATTAAACAATTTTCTTTCATATTTCTTTATGAAGATTTTTTCCCACACGGTTAATGCAGCTGGACTATGGACGCATTTTAATAAGTGAATTTCTCATTCTATATCATGAGTCTCCTTCCAAAAATGGTACGCTACCACTAATTTATCTATTTCTTTGTTCCTGATGTTCCTAAAATGCTATTTAAGCCTAATGTTCAAGTTCCTTTTTGTTTTTCCAATGTAAAAGTTGTCACAGCCTTTACGGTTTATCCGGTACACACCTGATTTTTTGTCTGTGGGTATCTCCCTTTTATTACGTCATTTCAAAAGGTGTTGTACCCTAAATTTTTTCTGTGGGGCCAAAGTAATATTGTGTTCTTTGAAGACCTTTTGGAAAAGGTGTGTAGCTCTGGGGTGATATGTAAATTTTCTGTATGAAGTTTCATTGCTGAATGGGGAAAGAGTAGTTACTTGTTTTCATCTTTGTTGTCTTTTGAATTTATCAATTTTCTTGTTGACCAATTCAGCACTGAATCCATTGTATTCTGCAATGTGAATGATATTATTGTACTCTTTGATTGCTTTATTTATCATTGTTTGTTTTATTTATCTTTCACCAATAAGTCTTCAGTGGTTCTTGGCCAGTTATAAAGTGTATTAAGTCTTTGATAGATTATATATAATGTAATTGTAATCTTTCATGTATATTATCAAAACAACTGTAAGCTTTTCGCCCAGCATCCATTTCTTCTCATTCTTTCTGCAATTCCATTTTCAAGTGAATTTTTTTCTTCAAAATTGTATTGCATTGCTTAGCAATTATTTCATTTATGATCTCTAACATACCTTTCTTCATCCAATATTTTGCTTCTGTCAAACCTATTAAATAATATATTGGCCATATTGCAGTTGCAACTAGTAAACCAATTGTAGGTATTGTACTCACAGCTCTTGTGAAATGCAACAATATTTTCCTCTGTATCCTCGTTAACAGCTATCTAATTACATCTTTTGTGTTATCTGCCCATATATCTGCGCCATCTGTAATAACTGACCCAAAAATTGTATTATGGTATGTTGTTATTGTTTTTAATATCTTAAAATTTGGTTGTATTACAATGTCCTGCAATACTTTCCTGGTTTTGATGAAAATAGGCTGCTTATTATTTTTTTTATGTCCTCCAAAGTTAAATCATATCAGACGATGAATGGAATGGGTGAAATGATGCTCAAATGATCCCAGGGTCCATAGAACTTAGAGCTACCCAACATTTGTCTTTTAGGATAAGGGAAAACCCTGGAAAAAACCTTATCCAGGTAACTCACCCTGACCGAGATTCGAACTCGGGACCTCTTGAACATGAGGCAGACACGCTACCACCACGCTACCAAGGCGGGCAGAAAACATGCTGAGTTCCAAAATAATTACAGTTTTTACATAACATGTACATTTTTTATGAAATTTGATGTTTTGATATACTGGACACTATATATAACTGTGATTATATGTGCATATTTTTGTAGCAAAAGATAAATAATAATGTAAATATTTTGCATCTTCAGGCTGTATATATACCTACAAATAAACACTCCTTCTGTGCTTCCCTACCCTTTATCCCATATCTTCCTAAGTGATGAGCTGATAACTGACCAAAACAGAGAAACTGTCAACTGTTGCACAATAAACAGCCATGTACACTCACCCTTTAGAGACTTAGATGTGTTAACATCTCAGAACTTTAGTTGCTTTCTATAACTCGTAGTGATTAGTAATGCCATTTCTGCAAAAGATTCATCATGGCTATTTTGTACTTTTAGTACATCTAATGTAGTGATACACTGTTCACAATGGCTTTCACCTCTTCTAGGAGAAAATGAATGAACAATTCAAATAACTACTGCTACATATGTGGTTCCTTCTTGTTGCAGAGACAGATACAGTTTTTGAAGAAAGTGTATTTTGCATACTTTAATGTTGAAGAGGAAATCAAATTCAAACTTGGGCTCTGCATACTGCTTGCAAAACATCTGGGAAAGAGCTTAGGTAGTGGTACAGTAAAAAACAGAAATTAATGGAGTTCAGGATTCCTATGATATGGCATGAACAAAAAAATTCACTGTGATCATTCTACTTCTGCATGTTTAAAGTATCAAGGTACAACTTGGATCAAAGTTAAAAGAGAAGATATGCTGGCTCCAGGCACCACATTTTCCTGGTATAGGAGACAAAGAATTTACGAAGCTTTTTAAGATGAAAGACCAACTTCATAAATATTGACAGCAGAAGCATTATTAACAGTGAAGTATTCTTCATATTTAAGTTTGAATTTATGAGTCACTATGTTTACACTCAGTCTTCACTTACTTGTTGTTGTATAATTGAAACGTTTTCAAGATCATTCGATCTCATCAGCTGTCACCATCAGTCACCAAACAGCTGATGATGAGATCGAATGATCTTGAAAACGTTTCAATTATACAACAACAAGTAAGTGAAGACTGAGTGTAAACATAGTGACTCATAAATTCAAACTTAAATATAAAGACCAACTTGTTTATTATTGTGATGTACCAGGTTTAATTCAACCACTAGGAAGACGAACATATGATAGTAATGACTGGCATTTATTTATTGACACTTTGAAAAGAAGTCTAAAAGCCATTTTATTGAACAATATAAAGGAATTTCCCTCAATACTAGTTGCATATTCAGTGTTTCTGAAAAAAGTCATAAGAAAATATTCAAGCCAATTTTAGAATTATAAGGAATATCAATGACTATTGTGTGAGACCTAATCATATCCAGCATCTTATTAGTGCAGCAAGGAAGATGCTTGAAATACCCACATGCTTTTTATAACAATAGAATGGTAGAAACAGGATTAAACATTGGACAATGAGAGAATTATTAAATTTTAGATGAGTCGTATTTCTTACACATCTGCTTCACTTTCGTACCTATTTTGAGGACATGTTTCGCAAATCTTCGTTTGCATCTACGGCTCTTGTGCGACTGACGCTAGATCCAGCGGTGTGGGTAATTCTGGGGTTGTTGCTGCCATCTGTTGATTTAGCGATGAACTGAAATGTGGGATTCTCTTCTAGCGGGATTTCAAAGTTCATTAGTTGGTTTTTATGTTTTTCTATGTATATCCTCTCCCATATGACGAGTTCACTATGTTTTTGTACGTATTTTAGTAATTCTGTGCTATCTTCAATTTCATGATTTTCAGACCAGAAATGAGCTGCTATTGCGGACTTATCAATATTTTTGTATCTTAAGTGCCTGAAGTGTTCTTTCTTTCTAGTGCCTATGTTTCTTTTTGTCCTCCCTATGTAAATTTTTTCACAGTCTTTACACTTAATTTTGTAAATGCCTGACTTTTCCTCTGGTTTTATCTTATCAGTATTATTACTGTGAAGTAGGTTTTTAATGTTGTAATTGTTTTTTGGTGCCAATGTTATATTGTATTTCTTGAATATTTTTTGGAACTTTTTTGTGGCCCAGGGGTGGTAAGTAAATTTAGCAAATCTAGTTTCTTGTTTTATTGGTGTGAGAGCTGTGATCTGATTTAATCTCTTTTGAAGTTTGAATAATTTTAGTTTTTTATCTACAATGGTTTTTCCATATCCATTTTTAATTGCAGTTTTTAAGATTTGATGGTATTCGTTTTGATATTCTTGCTGGCTGAGAGGTAGATTTACTAATCTGTGTGTGAGACTGTTGATGGTTGCATGTTTGTGTGGAATTGGGTTGAAACTATTTGCTTTGATGTAATTATCTGTGTGTGTTGCTTTTCTATGAATGCCAAATTCTAGTTTTTCATTGCCTTTTTTGATTTTAAGGTCTAAAAAAGGTAGAGTACAGTCCTCTTCAGTTTCTACTGTGAATTGTATGCTGGGTTCTTGCAGGTTGAGTAGTTTCAAAGCATCATCTATTAGTTTGTAGGGCACTATTGCAAAGATGTCGTCTACGTATCTGTAACATGTTTTAAACATATGAGGGAAGGCTTTAGTAATATGTGTTTCGAAAAAGCTCATGTATAGATTGGCCAAAAATGGTGATAGCGGGCTTCCCATAGCTAGTCCTGAAATTTGTTTATAATATTTTCCATCAAAGACAAAATAATTTTGATGTATACATATTTCAGTCATTGCCAAATATTCTTCTATTGCATTGGCATCCAGGTTTATAGAATTTAGCCATTTTTTCAGTTGAATCAAAAGTTTGTCTAATGGAATGCTAGGGAAGAGGGAGCGGACATCAAAGGATACTAAAGTGTCATGAGGTTTTAGTTTAAGATTTTGAATTTTTTCTACCAGGTCTAAAGAGTTTTTTATACTCAGAGTATGGAATTGTGGAAAGGACTGAAATTTTTTGGTTAGCCATTTTGCCAGAAGGTAAGTAGGAGTTTTTATATTATTTACAATGGGTCTCATGGGTATGTTGGGTTTGTGTATTTTAGGCAAACCATATATTCTTGCAAGGGTAGGGTTGTCTGGTTTGATAGTTTTTTTGTTCTGTAGTTGTTAAAATTTTACTATTAATGATGGTTTTTTGTACATCTTTTATGCATCGGTTGAGTGGATTAGAATCTATTTCCTGGAATTCTTTTTGTTGTAACTCTAACATTTTTTCTTTGTATGTAGCTGTATCTAAGATTACTATTTTGTTCCCTTTATCAGCCCTTGAGAAGATTACATCCTTTTTCCTTAAAGATTTAATTATCTGAATTTGTTTCAAATGTTTTATTGGCTTTTTATTTATTAAGTTTTCCAATATAGGAGCTGATTTTTTCCTAATTATATTTTTGTCCATGGTTTCCAAGCCTTCTACTGCTAATTCTATGTCTGCAATGAATTCATCCGGGTTGCTGGAGTATGTTATACATGTTTTTAGGCCTTGGTTAAGTACATCTATTTCTCATTCTTCATGAGAGCATTGTCTAAGAGAAAAGATTTAATGCCAGGAGAGAGAAATGTCATTCCTGCTAGTCTAGTTGATAAAAAAAAGGTTTTTGCCTCTTTTGCATATAAAATTAGGTACCATGAAACAGTTCATGAAAGTACCAGACATAAATGGTTCGTGTTTCAAATACCTGATCAGTAAATTTTCTGTGATGTCTGAAGCTAAGATAAAAGAGGGTGTATTTAACGGCCCTCGATAAGATAGCTAATGAAGATACTGCATTTTTGGACATCATAAATGATAGAAAACTGCAACTGTGGAATACTTTCAAAGAGGTAGTCAGTAGGTTTCTTGGAATTATAAAAGATCAATGTAAAAAAATTATGAGAAAAATACTACAAAAGCTATGAATGAGCTTCAGAGTGAAATATGAGGTTAAAGCTTCACTTCTTGTACTCTCATCTAAACTATTTTTCTGATAATTTTGGATTCCTCAGAGGTCCCTTTACATAACCAAAAGATAATAATATATTTCTCTTTTTACAATTTGCACTTGCTTATGGTATCTGGGGATTTGGCAGTGAAATAAGTCCTCTTATCTTATGCAGGAGATAACAATTAGCAGTAACCGCAAGCATGTAGCTCCAAGAAAGCATATAGAAGTCATTGAGGTTACAGTTTCAGCATGAATGAGAACATTCTCAATTTGCAATTTAAAAATTTATTTCAATTCAATATGGAGTTATACATGATTAAATTCAGTCAGAAAGCGTTTGCATATAAGTATAAATACACAAGTCTATACAGTAACTTAACGATAAGTGTAGCAATTTGTTTTACACAACTTACAGAATACAAAATACTAAGTAGTCCAATTAAAGGAATTAAGACACTAAAGCTCATTACATTTACCTACACAAACCTTTGGTATGTTTCTGTTGTTTAAATGTTGCAATTTTCTTGTCAATTGTTACTCTTTTCAAACCGTTGTTTTTGGCTGTGTTAACTATATGTTCATATTCTAGATGATATTCTTGTTTGTTCAGGGGAATGTACATCAGTCTGTGTGTTAAGCTGTTTAGTACTGCAGGTTTGTGTGTTAAAGATTGAAACGACAGAAATACAGCAAAGATACTTCAAGTCTCATCCAAGAAGAAAAACAACTGAAATTCAAGAAATTCACTTATCACCCAAAAAATGTTTACAAATTTAAGAAGATTTTCATGAAACACAACATTAGCCTAGCCCACAGAACAAATTTAGAATAGATAAATTACTTTGTAATAGATAAAAGAACCTATACTACAAGACAAAAAAGCTGGAATTTACAAAATCAATTGCTCCAATTGTGATAAAGTATATATAGGAAAAACAAACAGAAATCAAGAAACTACGTTAAAATAACATATGAGATGCTTAAAATGCAAACAAATGGATAAATCTGCAGTTTCATGCCATTTCTGAACGACCAAACATAACATCAAACCGAACATTGGAAATTAATTATTCTTTCACACTGGCCGCGTGTAGGCTAAATTGTGGAAACGTAGAGTCAGACTGAAAAATTCAATGCCATAGCCGGGATTTGAACCACGGATCTTCTGGTTTCCGTCCAGCCACACTACCATTGTGCTACTATGGCCATCGTGCCGACATGACATGGCCATAGTAGCACAATGGTAGTGCGGCTGGACGGAAACCAGAAGATCCGTGGTTCAAATCCCGGCTATGGCATTGAATTTTTCAGTCTGACTCTACGTTTCCACAAACCGAACATTACCCTAATCAAACCAACCAGTCATGCAGCAGAATTGGACACATGGAAAAAGTGGACACCAAGTACCTTTTGGAAGTACATTTCACCATCACATGATGCTGCCATTATAGACAACCACCACAATAGAAACAACAATATCGGTCAGTCAGACACATTCGGAAGATGGGAACACATGTTCCTGAAACATGTTAACAGAGATTAAAAAAAAGTGATGTTAGTGGTACTAGTACCGATTCATCTTAATTAAATACAGATGGAACTGTTATGCAATGTACTATTTGTGATTCAGGAATTTTGTTAGATGAAAAACACCAGTGAGATCACATCAAATGACAAATTTCCAGCTCTAAGCATCAAATGAACAAGACGCAAATAGAGCAACCTCTGTTACAAAATGCATATCAACACAGTTCTTCGAAAAGCCAAAATTTGAAGTAATTTAACATTACAATGTGCAAAGGCTATGATACATTGAAGCTTAAAAGTAATATAATTTTGAGTCGAACTAGTACTCAATGCTCCATTTATTGCTAGTACTCATCTAGAATGTGTTTCATTAGGATCTTCCCAACATCATCAGCTGTTGTCGAAAATGCTTTCTAGGTAAACACTAGTAATAAATGGAGCATTGAGTACTAGTTTGACTCAAAATTATATTAATTTAACGTTGATTTATGCACAGTTTGTACAAAAACTGAAATTCCACTCAGTAAGATGAACCATCCAGCCTTGAAAGGATTTTTTCAAAACTACACAAAGATGTCAATGCCTGATGAAAGTACTTTAAGGCGCCCGTTTTTCAAAAAACCATGCAGAGAATCAAGAAGAAAGTGTCAGATTGTGATGTGGGAATCATTCTGAATGAAACCGTAGACTCAATGGAAAATAAATTTTGAACATTACAGTTTTTCTCTTTACAGGCGAGAAAGTTAAGCCCATGTTGTTAAAAATGTATGAGTTGTAATGCCATTACACTAATGCAGTCAGTTATGAACTTCTGTCGAAACCTCTGGCTTACTGGAATTGAGCTTGAAAAACTTTCTCTTGTACCTACTTATGGTCCAGGCTCCATGCATAACCTTTATTTTCTAAATTGAAGCATGTGACATGCTTGGTTGATGCCCTTCACAGGGTTTTACATAACAAATCAATTCATCTCTGTCCTGAAGAAGTTTCTGCTGAAAGCTCCAAGTCATATTGTTGCCTATATGGAAACCACTGGCCTGGGCCTTCCAAATTTCCTGGTCATTACTTTGTATGGAACTTGAATTGAGTGTACCGCTGTGTTGTGTGATAATTTTGACAAAATTAAGGAGTTTGTGCTTTCTTTGGATCCAGACAATGCAGATGCAATTTCCAAAGCACAGCTACTTTTGTTGTTGCTAGAGAAAATGCATAATTTGCAGACAGAACTATATTGTGACCATAGTTACAAGTACCTGGCTACAGCTATGAAATGATTAGGAGAACAAGGTCTGGAAATGGAAAAACAATGGGATATTTTTACTTCCGTGAAGGAGAGTTAGATGGCTTTGCCAAAGACAAACTTGAGTCTAAGAATCCAGACATTGAGAAATACACCACATCTGTAGAGTTGCCAGTCTGAGTGAATACAAGGTTGCCTCACCAGCACCAGTTTGTGATGTCAAAAGAAGCTTTGGCTTCTACATAAACATTCTATCTTCTAATAGAGACTTTTAAAAATGTAGAGATGCTTAATGTCTTGAAGTACAACAGCATTATATTTTTTTCCTTCTTCTGATGAGTGATAATTTGATATACTTGTTTTTTAATTCAATAGACTAGAATAGAGGAAAAGGAAATTGTTGAATTATTTGAATAAATCAGCATCTTTCTGTCCCATTTATTATCTGAAATTTACACCTGAAAATCTTAACCCTACACTAAGGTTGTATTGCATATCATTTAAATTTGCATAAAATAATGCTTATAACAGAAACAATATTTGTGTTCACACAGGAGCATTGAGCCATGGACAACAAAAAGCCCCAGTTAAGAATCATAACCTACATGTGCCCCAGTCATCCTGTTGAGATGTATGAGCTTATTATGCAATATCTGGAGCAAGAACTTGGTTGTGAAGCTTACCTTATCTATGAATCAAGAGGCGCTGGGCCACTGCCTGGCAGGACAGATCCTTTTACAGCTAATACAGTAGATTTAGGTAATGTATCTATCGAATTAAGCTGTTATAACCATTTGTGTACTATCTGTACAAAAGAAATGCTGATTTGAAACATTTTGGTGCTATGACTTCACCCTGAAACAAAATGATATATGATAACAATAAGCGTAGAATATGTTTATTTAGTTGCATGAACAATTTGAATTTATCCAGTACATACCTTAGTTTTTGTCTGTGGGTTTCTCGTTTGTATTATGTGTTTTCAAAAAGTTTTATACAGTGAATTTGTTCTGTGGGTCCAAAGTAATGTTATGCTCTTTGAAAACTTTTTGGAAAAGGTATGAGCTCTGTGATGGTATGTAAATTTTCTGTATTAAATTTTATTACTGATTGGGGAAATTAATTATTAATGTTACATAAAATGTAAAGATGTTTTTATGTTGAAAGTAAAAATATAGTTCATAAAATCAGTAATTTCCAAATTGGGATTTATAAAACAAACATATTTTCAGGAAAAAACAAATTAAAAGTTGGTAACATATTGATATGCAATGAGAAAACAGTTATGCATGCAAAAAACAGGATTTAATTCATTATGAATTAATTGCAGGGGACTAACCTGTGAAATTGGGGCAACATTGACAAAAAATGCAACTTTTTCTTTTTTGCATATTAATTATATTTATTCTTTGTATAATCATATAGTGAACTTATTTTGCACTAAGTTGCACACATTAAAACCTTAACACATGGCAATTTAAATGACACTGTAACCATGACACACCATAGCCCTTTAAATGGCTGCACTGTTGCTTCTGAGCTTCTCCACTTTGATTCATAGTTTTAATAATAGAATAAATGCGCACAAGTTGTGCTAAGTTACATAAATTACATAGCTTTGTGATATCACACCCTGTTCGTCGCATTTGAGGGTTCACATTGTTTATTATTTACAAAATTCTACCAGTGATTTTACTCGTTTTTTTTTACAGCTGGCCATATGGTAACGGTCACAGGATTCATAGTTTTAAAACTCCCGCCTCTTTGTAGGAGATGTTTTAGGGAAATCTTGAGATATTTTGTGTATTGGCCACGTATTGGCAATGCTATTGAACCATTCTGACCAATGCCATTCTGACCAATAGGAGGCTAAGTGCGTGAAGTCAACAAGAAGCGCACATCAATAATGGGATGGAAACAGTGAATATTTCGTAGTTTTTTTTTTATTAATACATGGTTGTGTCCATTGTGAACAGTTGTGAGTTTTACATTAATATAATCAAAAAGGCATTTTATTTTTTATTTTAGGACTTAGTACGTCAGAATAGCATTGTAACCGTTTTGTGGTTAGACAACTAAATATATGTTGTGAATACTTTTAGGTTAGCTCATTTTATTTAGTTTGAATTTTGCACATACAAGTGTATAATGGCTACCGTGCTTAGTGATGTTAGACAAGTTTTAAATAGAAAAAGACTAAGTAAACGAGTTTGGGCTGCCAGAAAGCGAAATTTAGCACGACTTATTCAAAAAGAAAATGCCTCAGTGGTTGTGAATAGTGAAGTGGTGCAAGCCTTAACAACTACAGATTCTTCCTCTCCATGCAGCAGAAAGTCTTCACTACAGCTGGATTCTATGGAGTACATGTTGGTATGTACTGGCATATGGAATATTCTCAAACTTTTGAATTGTAATGAAGATTTAATGGGCTATGCCACAACACATACAGTGACTTGCATACAATGTAATGGTTTGTTTTGTTCGTTTGACCCCATCACTGAGCAGCGCTCTAGGACATTGAACACATCATGTAGAAAACAACCTTACCAAATCAACAGAAATAATTTTAACTACCACCACCATACATCAAAACATGCTTTTTAAGTTTTTTTTTTTTTTTTTTTTTCACCACCACCAAACAAATAATGTTTGTAACATTCGACTGAAAGAGGAAAGCATTTTATGAACTATTACTACTACACAATATTATACAATTACTCAGCACTAATATACCTGATCACAGTGCTTAATCGACATACAAGATTAAAAAAGGAAAAGAAATTTGGTTTAATGAGTCATGCACAAGCATGTCACATATTCCAAGAAAATGTGATAACCATTTGTTTATGGAGATAACAATACATTAAACCAATACAATGATACATTACATTCCCTTTATTGCACAGGACACTTTAACCCAAGAGCAGGCACACTAACTTTCTTAACATGCGCGAGGTATTATATACTCCACATTCATTTCTCAATATTTTAATAATATTGATACACCTTAAAATTTAAAGATATTTATATTTCAGGCCTGTTTCTTGTATTAACATTTGATTGAATTTTGCAACCAAAGTTGCAAACCATTTCTATGCACACTGCATTTGAATGCAATCGGAAGAAAATCATTACACTGTTGTATAAACGGAATGCATGCGTAATAGTTTACTGACATAAAAGCATGCAAACATAAAAGCATGCAAACATATATAAAAGAACTCGGTAATCATCTCTGATGGAAAGTAGTAGCATATCTCACATTTTTAAGACACTTATTGTCAAAATTGACAGTGGCATTAAAAGGTGAGAATTCATCTCTAGGAATTCTTTCTGAGCGTTTTGGCCCAGGAATATGTTTTACTATGGTCCTCAAATTTATTTTATCACCCCTCAAAAACTCCACTCTTCTCATTTTGCAATAGCTGTCTTTTCTGGAAAAACAGTTTTCAGAACTAAGAGACATAGACTCCTCAACATCACTGTTGTTTGGAATCAGGGTGGTGGTTACTTTATTCAGTTACTACTTCTTCGCTTGATTCGTCGCTGTCTGTTAGGTCATCTTCTGGCAGTTCGTTGAATATCATCATTTTCTCTGGATGTGTAAAATATGAAGCTATTGACAGTGAAGCAAACAAATATATAAAAATATAACAAATTGTAACTTAAAACTTCACTTAAAGAAATGATGATGATTTTCTTATAAATTGTCCGGGATCACGATTTCATGTAAACTTTTTCATATCCTCAGCCGGAAACAAAGCTGTTGTCATCATTACGAATGCTAGACATTAATATGTTCTTGTTAATACTACCAAAATCCGAAACTGAAACAAATTTAAAAACAGAATCGACTGCTGGTATACAAATTGTTATATTTGTATATACTTTCTCTGGAGTTATTTTCCTATGTGAAAAACCATTTTTATTGCTACAGTATAATAGCTACTATAATCTTTTCGCTGTTAGAATTTTTCATATTGACTCTATCTAGATTATAATATTACACACACACACACACACCACACATACACATCGCACACACACCACACACACACACACACACACACACACACACACACACACACCACACACACACACACACACACACACACACACACCACACACACACCACACACACACACACACACACACACACACCACACACACACACACACACCACACACACACACCACACACACACACACACCACACACACACACATCTGTTCCATGGTGGACGGCCGAGCTTACAATATTAAGAAAAAGGGCGAACGCATTAAGACGACGCTATCAAAGAACCATGAACAATGAGCAGCTAAGACTAGAAAGAAAAATGCAATATGGGAAAGGCAACCAAGAGTATAGGGGAAAACTGAGCACCGAAAAGCTAAGATCTTGGAAGGAATTTTGTAGTGCCACTGACGGAAATAATCCATGGTCAGTTGTTTACAAAATTTTGGCTGGGAAAACTAGAAACCAGATCTCTCTTACTACACTACAGAAAGAAGACGGAACTTATACCGAAGACACTCTAAGAACAATTCAGTACATGCTAGACAAGTTTATCCCGGATGACAGTGAACAGGATGATACTCAGCGACAAAGAGAGCTAAGACGATGGGCAACGGAGCCAATTGATACACCAAACGATACGGAATTCACGACTATAGAAATATTGTCAGCATTGAGAAACTTCGACCCAAGAAAATCACCAGGAGAGGATGGAATAACTAGTGATATCCTGCTTCAGGTTTTCAAGAGATTCCCAACTTTCTTCACAGCCTTATACAACAAGTGCCTTAATAGCGGTCAATTTCCAGAAAGATGGAAGCGTGCAGTAATAGTTCCGGTAATCAAGCCGGGTAAAGAAGACAGCCCAAGCGTAACGAAATACAGACCTATCAGCTTGATAAATATAAATGGGAAAATTTTAGAAAAAATTATGATGAATAGGATTCAGCATCACATCAACACCAGAAATCTTATGAATGATAGTTTGGATTTAGGACCCAGAAAAGCACGGTAGACGCACTTATGACTATGAAAACTTTCATTGAGAACAACTTGAATACTTACGGATATATTGCTCTCATAAGCCTTGATGTAAAAGGAGCTTTTGACGCTGCCTGGTGGCCCAACATATTAAATTACTTAAGAGAACTGGAATGCCCAAGAAATTTATACCAATTATCTCAGAGCTATTTCAAAAACAGGACAACAAGTCTAAGAACAAATGAATTTAGCACTGAGAAAGAAGCCAAAAGGGGCTGCCCACAAGGTTCATGCTGCGGACCCGGCTACTGGAATATTTTGTACAACTCCCTGCTCAACTTAGTCTATACAAAACGAACTGAATCAATCGCCTTTGCCGACGACCTACTTCTCATGACGAAAGGAATGAGCATAATAGACGTAGAAAACTTTGCAAATCACGACTTGAAGAAAATTGAATATTGGGCAAGAGAAAATAAAATTACTTTCAATGACGCTAAATCAAAAGTATTAGTGATATCAAGAAAGAAACAAGCTGCAAACGAGAAGATAAACATCTATCTTAATAACAAAATTATAGAACAAGTAGACATCATGAAATACTTAGGCATTCATATCGACAAACAGTTCAAGTTTGATTATCATATTGACCAAGTGCATGATAAAGCTATAAGCCTAATTCACACTTTATCTAAATCAGCAAAACTAACCTGGGGACTTGGAAGCAAAGCACTAGAAACAATATACAGAGGAGCTATAGAACCTATACTGACGTATGGAGCACCCTTATGGGCATCTGCATTACACAACCCGAAGAATCTGAGAAAAATCCAGAGAATCCAAAGGTTGTTTAACATAAAAATTACGAAGGCATATAGGACAATTTCATTTGACGCATCTTGTGTCATTGCTGGCATCCAACCCATTGATATCACAATTGAAGGGAAAGTCAAACTGTACAACTTCACGAAAAATAAACAAGACTATGACGCACCCTTGCCCCCCAGTGACTGGAACCACCCTGCAGAAGTACCTGAAGTTAAAGAAGCTGATGATGACTCTATATTCAAAATCTACACGGATGGAAGCAAATAGGAGAGCAAGTGGGTGCAGCAGTTGTATTATTCAAACAAGGGACTTCAATTCGAGAGTTAAAATACAAGCTAGACAGAAGATGTACTAATAATCAGGCAGAACAACTGGCCATATTGAAAGCGCTACAAGAACTTCAAAACTTTAACAACACACCGGAGGAAGAGAAGACTGTAGCGATATATTCAGACAGTACAGTAACCCTAGCCATTCTGCGGAATAATAATAAACATAACTCCATAGCAGAGAAAACCCTTAATATATGTAAAACCTTACAAAGAAAAATGGAGAATACATTTCAGTTGGGTGAAAGCCCATGTAGGTATATGTGGAAATGAGTTAGCAGACAAACTAGCGAAATCCGCTGCTCTAGATGGAGATCTGCCCAATAGCTACAGTTTGATACCTAAATCTGTAATTATTTCTGAAATAGAAGAAACAGGACATCAGGTCTGGCAGAATAGGTGGAATGCCACGGACAAAGGGGCTCTCAGCAAATTATTCTTTCCAACAATAAAAGATAGACTGAAGAGAAAGCTTCCTTTATCACCAATTTTCACAGCAATAATTTCCGGCCACGGAAAAACCAAAGCTTATTTACACCGATTCCATATAGTAGACGATCCAAAATGCACATGTAACAGCTCCCAACAAACTCCAAACCATTTAATATACGAATGTGTAGACAAAAGTCAACAAAGAGCCAAGCTAATACAAGATGTAACTCTAAATGGAAGCAAGTGGCCAGTAACCAACGAGAGTCTTGTAAAACACCACTTAAAAGCATTCTGTAAATACATAAATTCAATTAACCTGTAAAGATATGTAAATATGTATAACTTGTGAAATCAACTGCTAAAAGATGTAATGTAATATTAACATGTAAATATGTACAATTTGTAAAATCAAATGTTGGAAAAATGAAATGTAATGCATGTAATACTACTATGTAGTGGGGCATGCTGATTGTTATCAATAAAGAAAAAAAAAAACACACACACACACACCACACACACACACCACACACACACACACACACACACACACCACACACACACACACCACACACACACACACACACACACCACACACACACCCACCACACACACACACACACACACCACACACACACACACACACACACACACACACACACACAAAATGTTCGTAATTATGACAGCAAGTCAGTAAAATGAGATTACTTACATGTTCAGGCATCGGAAACTAATACCCCAAGTCAACAATGCTGAACAAACACGACTATAAACAATCCTTCACACTTGCAAAATAGGATGTGACTGTATCAACATACGTTCTTTAAGAACAATGAACGAATAGCAAGTGTAACAGACTGATGGAATCATTAGCAATGTCACATGCAAAAATGTAAGATTGGGGTACTTTATACCCTAGTGCACCCCGTTTTGGGTGAGTCACTAGAATACATTAGAAAAGTCACTAGAATTCACTAGAAAACAATCATCCATATAGTCCTTGTAATATGCCTTGCTGTATAGTTAAATTTTAAATTTGAGGATAGTAATTTTAAGTATTTTGGAAGGGCATTGAATGTTCTGACACATTTATACTGTGCTCTTTTCTGGAAACAAGTCAATCTGGCATTGGGTTTGTGTAAGTCCATTCTTTGTCTAGTATTTATGTTATATATATTCACATTTAATCTAAAGTAGTCTTGAGTTTTGATATGGAAACACATAAGCATAATGATAAATTCACAAGGAAGTGAATATTTCATATACCTCAACTCTTATTAACTGGCATGAAGTTTCCCCAGTAATGGTCGTCACTGCAGTCAGGATTAACTACATCCCATATGCAAGATATTTATGGCTTTTCTGATTACATAATAAAGTATATAATAGAACAATAGCCATACCATGGACCTTTTTAATTAATATGGTGCTACAGAGGGTATTTCGCTACATGCCTCAAGATCTCAAAAATTATACCTTTTTCCAGGAAAGGTGATAAGACCTAACCATCTATTGTCCTGTAACAGTAGTATCCATAATAACCAGAGTTGTAGAATCTTGTATTTTTTGCCAACTTGATAACTATTTTTCAGCCGACAATTTGATTTTCGAAGGGGAGTATGACTGTAAAAGCAGTTGAATATGTAATTGCTGAAACTATAAAAAAATTTGAGAAAAAGGACTGCTAGATTTAACCAAAGTGTTTGACTAAATCTCACATAATATTTCAATTAACATGTGAAATTACTGCAGTCAGGAGTAAAAGTATTAGAATCGTATCTGGGCCAAAGACAACAAATGGTATTGGTAAACAACACTAAATCTGAGCTAGCTCCAATAATAGCAAGTGTACTCCAAGGATCTGTGCTAGGGCCTTTCCTATATATAGGGTGTTACTGAATGAACATATAGAAGTATTTGCTCAGCTTCTATGTGACACATATAGATAGTTTTTACCGCCAATAGAGCCGCATAAAAAAATGCTCCTGAATGAGCGTGGATTAGGCAGTTACAGGAACAACGGCGTGTGCTGTAACTGTTTGTAAACATACCAGCATACTCCGCAGTAGCTTGCTACTATTAAGATGTGATGAACCTGGTAGAAACATGGCTTTAGTTCAACTTGAGGTTGGCAGCTTGCAGTCTTTGTAATATTCTGCTCGGGTTCTTGAGATGAGCTGCGAATGTGCCGCCAACCACAGTGACGTCGAGATATATAAAGCAGGTATTGTAAGTCAGCCACTTCATTACATAGAAAATGAAGCTAGCTACAGTGAAGCAACAAATACAAATATTTGCTACAAAGGCTTCACTTATCTTAAGAAATTGGTGTTAATACTGATCCATTACTATGGAGATTCATTAGAAAGAAGTATTAACACCAATTTCTTAAGATAAGTTAAGCCTTTGTAGCAAATATATGTATTTGTGCAGCCACTTCATTGTTTCCGTTAGACACTGGAAGATGGATGGCCTGTTGCAGATGCCAAAGGGCATAACCGTGAACTGCCAAAGCCCTCGTCCTATTGAAAATGCGATCGTCTCATTTCTGGAATCTAGAACCATCTAATGGAATCCACATTTCAGGACCAAGGTTGAGAACCACTGGACATTGGCAAGTTTATCCATTTCATCAATCTAAGGTAGTCAAAATCAGTCCTTTGGAGTTATAGCATTGTTCAACTTTCTGGAATGCAAGAAGAGGAAATGACTGAAGAACATCTTTTAACCTGTGAAGCCTTACCTGCCGGACCCACTACAAAGAAATATTGGAGAGCAAGAGAGCTAATGGCTTCATTGCCAAAGCCTAGCATTTGAAAACAACAAAAACAACAACTTTCTGGAATGCATGCAGAGGTGTAGTGCACCTTTCTTCTTCACCAGGTCCACAGGGGAGCTTTGGTTTGTGGTAATATTATGGGAAATTGCCTACCTCGTATTGTGCTAACCAGTTTCATTACTTCTCTATGTGCTCACTAATCAGCTGATGTGAAGCCTGTGCTTTACAAGGTTAATACATTATGATACCAGATGTTAGTGTTATAAATCCTAAATGTCTATATTCTTTAGCATACAGAGTCTTCATGTATCATTCGTATTGGCAACAAACTCTTGTAAATAAGTGAGATGTTCCAGATGTTTTGTTCACAACTGCAGTGGACACCTTCACTGTTGTGGTCAAAGTCTTCTTGGAGAAGATTCTGTTGCATCCGAGACAATGACTCTCAGGGATGCTATATTTATACAGGGCATGCTACCACTGATTGGTCTGACCACTGAAAATGTCCAGCAGTTGTGGAAATTTTGTCTCTAACAGACCAAGGTATAGCAGCCAGAAAAATAACTTCCAGTTATAATATCTGACTCTGCTGTCAAACATCTTGCTTCCTGGTGCCAAGAAAACTCCTTTTAACTTGGCCACATTTCCATACAAAGCTAATGTATTTGATCCCCCTTGTACCAATGCAGATTTCCAACCAGCAGTAGTTGCGTAGCTTAGGAAATGCTCATGCTATTATATTCATTCATTTGAGCTGGTTTTTATTTGGCATGTTGCACTATATTTTCAGCTTTCATGACTGCATCTGCTTACGTGAAACTTCTAGACACTAAAAACAAATATGTTGAGCTGTTACCTGTGGCTGCTGCATTTAGTCACCCCAAGAATAAGGATGGACTGAAAGGATACTATGCTGACATCATAATCCATGTTGATGGCAGGTAAAGTTTCCAAGACAGACATGTATCTATTTAAAAGTTAGCCTTTGAGATCAGCTGCAATTATTTTGTATTGCTCTTTCAGAAAACACGTAAAGGAGTTCCTAGACCTACGTGGATGCAGATGGGCATACAGCAATGAGGACTCATTAAGTGGCAGTAAAGTTATTTTGAAATACCTGAAGGAGAACGGAGAAAATTCCAGCTTCTTTGGAAATATGCTAAGTAAGAGATGCACATAACTCTGCACAACTTTCAGAAATACTTACTGTTTCTACTTAGTCTGCTGCTTACGTATAGTAAAGAGAGTGGGTGTTGTGTTTCACTCAAGAAATAAGCCATTGCATGTTTTTATTGCATGCATGTATCTCTGTGGACCACTTAACTCTAAAACAAAATGTCATTTAAATACGAAACTTTCCATCTTTCAAGATCACAACATGAAAATCTTCAAGAAAATTCCCCCACCCCAAACTGCCCTATGCATGGAAAATGTTTCTTGATTTTTTTATTTTCTCAAAAGTGGCTCTCATTTTGATTAAAATAACATGTTTAAGATAGATAGAGTCAACATGAAAAATTCAATGCCATGGCCGGGATTTGAACCACGGATCTCCTGCTTTCCATCCAGTCGCTCTAACCCATTGAGCTACCATGGCCAACGTGCCGTCCTGGCATTAAATTCTCCGTTTGACTCTTATATTTCCCCGGTAAACTACTAGGGGCTCTCGCATTCGAGATACATCGTTTGTGGCGACTTACTATCGTAAGTGCATGAGTCCCAGGCTTCATCATTTATCTCTTATTATTTTAGTTAATTGAGGAAATTAATCATTTCTTCACACTAGCCGTATATACGCTAAGGTTTTTGATAGAGTCAACATGAAAAATTCAATGCCATGGCCGGGATTTGAACCACGGATCTCCTGGTTTCCATCCAGTCACTCTAACCCATTGAGCTACCATGGCCAACTTGCCATCCTGACATTAAATTCTCCGTTTGACTCTTATATTTCCCTGGTAAACCACTAGGGGCTCTCGCATTCGAGATACATCGTTTGTGACAACTTACTTTCGTCAGTACATGAGTCCCAGGCTTCATCATTCAACTCTTATTATTTTAGTTAATTGATGGAAATTAATCATTTCTTCACACTAGTCGTATATACACTAAGGTTTTTGATAGAGTCAACATGAAAAATTCAATGTTCGTGTTGACTCTATCAATCAGAAACCTTAGCATATATACGGCTAGTGTGAAGAAATGATTAATTTCCATCAATTAACTAAAATAATAAGAGTTAAATGATGAAGCCTGGGATTCGATAGTAAGTTGCCACAAACGATGTATCTCGAATGCGAGAGCCCCTAGTGGTTTACCGGGGAAATATAAGAGTCAAACGGAGAATTTAATGTCAAGACGGCACGTTGGCCATGGTAGCTCAATGGGTTAGAGCAACTGGATGGAAACCAGGAGATCCGTGGTTCATATCCCAGCCATGGCATTGAATTTTTCATGTTGACTCTATCTATAAAAAGCCGTAGTGTATATACGGCTAGTGTGAAGAAATGATTAATTCCCATCAATTAACTAAAATATGCTTAAAATATTTGCCTGATAAATAAAATCATAGCTCAAAGTCTCCTCTTAGGAGCATACATGTTAAAAATCTGACAATTGCTGTAACCTGCTGTATTTTTCTTATAGTGAAAAGTGTAAATGTGTTATGAAAATGTATCTTTATTAACAAGAATTAGAAGATTATACATTTTTTAAGAACAGTAGAAAGGAAATATTGAATAGGAAAGTTCGTGTTTATGCAACATAAATTAATTTTTTTGAGGATTCCTTGAGTTGCAAAATGAACATCAGATTTTATATACAGCACCACAATCCAGAGTTCCATCTACAGAGCCAAAGAAAGAGGAATAAAAATGTATGGTAGAGCAGAGTGTGTACAATATTATGATGTTCCTAATACTTAAAAAACCCAGGCCAACAACAGTGAAGCAACAAATACTACATAAAATACAATTATTTGTCATAAACTTCACTTATCTTTTAACAAAATTGATGAAATTTCCATATAATTCAAGAGACTAGTTTCACAAAAATATTTTTTGCATTGTCAGCAGTATTTTCTTCGTTGTCATTGTTACTGTCACTACGTGTTGTATTATTTTGGTTTTTATTACCAGTTTCTGAAAATAAAACAAACTATCAATTATTTCAAAATTCATTATGCAATTTCTACTTCTTAAGATAAATATTTTCTCCCAAACCATTTAATCTATCGGACCATTTAATTGCGTTAATAATTTAATTTCTGGACTTATTTCATGATTAAATGACAGAAATGATCCGCCACGGCCGATGTATCAATCTTTTTATACCTAATATTTCTAAAATGTTCTTTCATTCTGGTTAATAAATCACTGTTGGTCCATCCAAGTAAACCTGGTCGCAATTTAAACAATTTAATTGATAAATGTCAGATTTTTTTATTTTCAGAAATTTTATCTTTTTTTAGAGAAGTGAAGCAAATTATTTACATTTATTTTGGGGAACCAAAGTTATATTTATTAGCCAAAGGATAGTAATTAAATTTTTTTAAAATTATAATAATAATTATTTTATGGGTAAAAAAAAACATTTACATTTTTTATATTTAAATTTTTCTATCTTTTTGTTTATAAAATCTTTATTAAAACCATTAATTAAAGCAGTGTTAATGTCTTTATATTCTCTATTATTCAGGGGTATATTATTAACCGCTTCGCTGACGGCCATTTAAACCCTGCATGGCCAGGAACGGATACCCAATAAACAGAACAAGACATTTAAATTGTTAAATGCAGCAGAAATGCTTCATAAATAAATATTCGTATCTTCCGTATTTATTAAGCTATTTTAGCGAAACAAAAACTGGTTTAAAGCCCATTAAAGGCAGTATACATCTACAGTATCATTAAAATAGAGACTATATTAATAAATCATTGAAATTTCATTAATTTGTATCACTGTAAAGAAAGCCATTCTTTGCGTCGAACGCACCTAATTCTAAGTACTTTTGTTTTACAAACTATATGTGTATATCAGCTGAATAAACGAAGTGTTGGGCTCAAGGTTTATAGGTTTCAGTTTATGCTACCACGTAATAATAACTATATATGTTGCGTTATACACGCTGGAAAGAAAACTCCGTCAGCATCTCTCTAATTGCACAATTGAAGTTTATGTTAGCTGACGTAACTTTTTTCTTAGCTCAGTTCATATAGTAATTTAGACTGCGTCAGAGTTCCAAGCAATTTCTTTAGCTAAAACACAGTTGAAATAGTTTCCTCAGTGCTAATCATGGATTCAACTAGTAATGTAGCAAATCAATTAGCTAGTGTAGGACGAGTGCAGGCTTCTGATATTACATCAGAAAATGTGGAAGACTTTTTGCTGTTAGACAGTGATTTGGACATTGAAGGCGAGTTTTCACATTTTGAGGGGGGTGTTGAGGATATAGGTAGCAGTGAGGAGGAAAATGACTCATTTCTGACAGGTATTTGTGAAGAATCAACATTAAGGAGGTGTCAAAATAACTCTAACACAAATAGACATACCTTCACGAGCACAACCTTTGGTGTACAACCGCATACTCAGCTAACTTCTGACAGCCAACCAATTGACATTTTCACAAAATTTTGTACTACTGACTTACTGTCTCTCATTGTTTCGGAAACAAATGTATATGCGAGTAGGGTGAAGGAAGATCTGATTGCTAAAGGCAATTTAGGACCTAAGAGTAGAATTCAGAAGTGGACAGAAGTAATAATGAATGAGATTTACAGACTATGCGGTCTAATTATGCTCATGGGTGTTATTCGTAAACCTACGCTAGACATGTACTGGTCTACAGATGACATGCTAGCTACCCCATTTTTTGGGAAATGCATGTTAAATAACAGGTTTACTTCATTTTGCGCTTCCTTCATTTCACCTGCACAGAAAATGTGAATGATAAACTACAAAATCAGACCAGTTTTTGATTACATTATTTCAAAATTCAAAGAAAATTATGTACCTAGTGAAAAGATCACTGTTGATAAAAGCCTGATGCTTTGGAAGGGTTGGAAACAATACATCAAAACAAAGAGGGCCAGATTTGGCATAAAGAGTTTTGATGTATGTGAAAGTAAAACAGGATATCTTTACAATAGCTGCATATGCACTGGCCAAGGAACTGATAACACCGGAGAAAAAGATTTGGGGTTATCTGGTTCCATAGTAATGCACCTGATGGAATCTGTACTTGATCAGGGTAGGACTGTATATTTAGATAATTGGTACAGTTCCCCTAAATTATTCATGGCCTTACACAAAAGAAAAACAAATGCAATTGGAACAGTACGCTCAAATCATATTGGTTTACCAAAAGATGTGAATACGAAGGCTCTAAGAAGAGGAGAAATGAATGTGCATCAGCTCCCACCCTTGACCTATGTTGCTTGGCAAGACAGGAGGGTTGTTACAGCATTATCCAATTGCAGCTCTAAGATTTTGTTGATTGATACTGGAAAAATTGATGCTCGTAACAAAATGTCAATTTTCAAGCCCGATATTATCCAGGAATATAATATGCATATGGGTGGAGTGGATCTAGTAGATCAGGTATTACGCGCATATCCCTCTTTGCTAAAAACAATAAAATGGTATAAAAAATTATTTTCACACCAGCTGGATATAACCATATACAATTGTTTAGTAATTTGAAGAGCTCTAAACCCACAGAAGACAATGACGTACCTGGACTTTCGCATATCAATAGCTCGCAGTCTAATTGAGCAGTATAAAATTCAGAGACCTCTCCATACTGGGGGTAAAAAATCCACTACCCCAGCACCCCTCAGACTTGAAGGAAAACATTTTCCTAAAAGGGTACCACCCACAGCAAAAAAGTCGCGTCCCTTTAGAAAATGGCTGGTGTGCCGCAAGAAAGGTGTCCGAAAGGAAACTAGTATGATTTGCCGTGAATGTGGAGATGTGCCCTTGTGTGTTTATCCCTGTTTTGAGGTGTACCATTCAAGAAAAAACTTTTAAAGGTAAGCTTTTACTTCGTATAGAATTTATTTAAATTTACTGTAGAACATAAGGTTTAAAAGAATTATCATTAAATACCCATTAAATGCATGTAAGCACAGGACGTCTATACATGTCCATATTGGTTTGGGGCCTTTTAACTTGGACGTCATATGACGTCCTTATCAGTGAAAGGGTTAACCTATAAATGAAACTTAAAAACAGCAAATTTATGTGTAAAGGGGTTAAAACTTTTTTATTTTTATGTAATTATCAATATGAGTAGATTTCCTATAAATACCAAAGTTTAGTTTATTGTTATTTTTTTATTATGTTTAGATCTAGAAAAGGAAAATACCATTAATTTCAGTTTCTAACTTGAGTTTTGTAGCTTTATCTTGTAAATTTAGAAGTTTTAAAGCATCATTTATGTTGTATTTACTTAAGGTGAGCATGTTCCCGAAACATGTTAACAGAGATTAAAAGAAGTGCTGTTAGTGTTACTAGTAATGATGAGTAAATATAATTATGTAAAGAATAAAAGTTTTAACCCTTTTTCACATAAATTTGCTGTTCTTAATAGTTTAATTTATGGTTATAATAAATATACCCCTAAATAAAAAGGTATGTAATAGACAATATAAACATATTATTAATACTGCTTTAATGAATGATTTTAATAAAGACTTTATACATAAAAAGGTTGAAGAATTTAAATATCAATAAAACGTTAATGACATTTCTACCCTTAAAAAAGTAAAAGGCGATTATAATTTAAAAAATTTGCTTACCATCCTTGGATAAATACAAATTTTCAAAACTTTTTTAAAGAATTTGGTATAACTGTGGTTCCTCAAAATAAATATAATATTAAAAATTTGCTACCTTTCTCTGAAAAAGATAAAATTTCGGATAATAAAAAATCTGGCATTTATCAATTTAATTGTTTAAATTGTGGCCAGGTTTGCGTTGGAAGGACCAAATGTAATTTAGAAACAAGAACAAAAGAACATTTTCGAAATATTAGGTATAAACAAACTGATAAATCAGCCGTGGCAGATCAATTTTGGTCATTTAACCATGAAATAGACCCAGAAGTTAAATTATTAAAGCAGTTAAATGGTCCGATAGATTTAATGGTTTGGGAAAAGTATATATTTTAAAAAATAGAAATCGCGTAATGAATTTTGAAATACCACCAATCGATTGTGTCTCTAAGTTTGTTTCATTTTCAGAGTTTGGTAATACATACAAAAATATTGCAACATCTAGCAATTGCAATGTTCACAACAAAGGAAGTGACTAAAGATACAAAGTTTGTGAAACTCATCCAATCAATGCTTTGAAATTTTCATCAGTTTTCTTAAAAGATAATTGAAGTTTTGTTACAAATAATTATATTGTATGTAGTATTTGTTGCTTCGCTGTTGCTAGCTTCTATTTTTGACATATCAAATTTGGTGTTTTAAGTTCAACTTATTTCAAGGGTGTGACAAAGATTTTCAAAAAAAAAATCCTCTCTTTAGGTGGTAAATGTCCGAAAATTTATTTTTTATCAAAAATGGCTCTGATGATTTTGATAAATTACCTACCGTACATTTAAGATATTTTCCCTACAATGAACTGTATATCTTGAATTTTTTAGGAATAGCCTCTGAAACTCTCTTCATTCTGAATGACCTTTATATAGCTAGTAAACAATAAGAGGTGAACAAAATATTGCTACATAAAAAATGTACCACATTAAATCACACAAATAATGAAATTATTTGTAGAGTTACCCATTACTGAAATATTCATTGTTATTGATTTGAAATTCCCAATACATATACTTTTCTCAGTTCGTTTTCTTTTCATTTTACTTTCTTTTTATCCTTCTTTTTTTCTGGTCATTCAAAGAAAACAGAATTTCAAAGCTATCACATAGCATTCTACTCTTGAAAAGTTTAACTAATGCTTACTGCTACTGTTATACCCTACTGCAATTTGCTTACAAGGAATTATGTGATAAAACCATTAGTGAGTAGAAAGATTCATTTGAGGCTCAACACATCACATTTGTAAAAAGTCTGTTGCTATGTGAGGACTTAGAATTGCATATTTTTTTAAAAACAACTTGGGAACCGATTTAAAAATTTGAAAATTCAAACCAATAAAAAGAGTATTTCAGAAATGGTTAACATCACAAAACAAATTTTATCTGACATAAACTGTGTTCTTTATCAAGATCTATAAAGTAAGATTATAAAGTAATTTTGTGTAGTGTAACGATATGTTTTAGTTGGAACTTTTTATATGAATATCCAGTTGGAAATTCTTGTTTTCTGATATGACGTAGTAGGCCATGTAATGACAATATAAAACAATATATGTGTAATTTTGTGATTGGCCTTAGTAATAATTGTATTATGTAATGCGGTGACATAGCAGTAAATCGGCCAATCACAAAATTAATAGAAGAGTAACGATAGTTACAGAAAATCAATAATCTTGAGATAGATATATGTTCTTTTAGTCTTGTTTCATGACAATGGAAAAATGTCGTGGTGAATATGAAAGTTTTGTAATGGGAAATTTATAATCGTCAAAAAGAGTTATTCTGTATTCGTAATAGTAATGAGTGGACGTATAGAAGAAGAATTTTAAGTAATTAACTGAAATTATAAATATTAACTTGAAAATAAGGATTTATCGATGTGTTGGAGATAACCTACAGTGATTGATTAAGAAAGAAGACTAAAATGTAATCCAGATTATACAATTAAATAATATATTACATAATCGGAGTCATATAAAATTTTATTTCTGTCGCTAAAAATCCACACCTGAGAACAGATCTCATGACTCTTATTTAATCAAATCTCGACCTGGATCTTCCAAACAGTCAACGTGCATCCTATCTGCTGCGAGTGGAGGAAAATGCCACAAATATTGCGCCCGGCTGATTAAGTTGGAGAACCAACATGTGGCTGTGATTAAGATGGAGAATTATATCGCCACAGTAATAAGATTCTGTCTATCACTACAGTTTACCAGTCATACAAGTCATTCAGAATTAAGAGGACTTCAGGGGCTATTCCCAGAAATTCATGTACATTAATTTGTCATGGAAATATCTTCAAAGTATGGTAATTTAAGAGATATTTTTGAAAAAATATCTTGAAAAATGTTTCTGTAGTCAGTGTTGGGAAGATTGTTTTGAAGATCTTTGTGTCACAGCCTTAGGCAACAGTGACTGGACTTGACTATGCTTCGGAGAGGATTCAGCATGGAGGTCCAAACTTGGTCTGTTTTACGTATGTCCCAAGTGGTGCACTACTGGCAGGAAGGATGAGGCAAGAGGAAACAGAGGGTGGCCATCCCAGGAGCCACAACGGTGCAGAGGGCAGGGTCCATACACTTTACCTGTGGAAACTACCCAGCAGCAGGTACACCGTGGCTGAGTGGATAGACCACTTGACTCTCACCAAGGCAGCCTGGGTTCGATCCCAGCCAACTGCAAGGTGAGGTTTACGGTGGATAACACAGCACTGTGGCAGGATTTCTCAAGGATCTCTGCTTTCCCCCAACAACTCATTCCACCAGTGCTTGTGTATCTTCAGTGTCACCTCCTGCAGTGCCACATGTAGTAAACACTATACGCACTACCCAGCAGGCCAGTACAACTGGCATTCCACCATATTGTGGTCCGGAAATGGCCCCTTTAGACTGGTTTGGGAGACCTGAGACTGTCCCACTGGAAGAGGAAGTTTTACCAAAAGCATATCATCCTGCCATACATTGCCAAGACACTCGGCAGTGGATATAACACAAATATAAATATAAATATGGTTTATATTTGTGTTATATCCAGTGATTCAGTTGTGGTTATAACATTTAATAAATCTCCTGATGATGGGAGAGATGCACACTCCCAAAACGTCGATTTCTAATCGTCTTTTCACCTGGCTTGCTTCCTAAGAACAACTTGAGCATATTTGTCGCCAGGAAAGCTTCAGGTCTTATATTACATAAGCATTAATTATAAGTTTGTTTCTGTCCCAATGGATTGAAAGCTACCCACAATTGTGTATCATCATTGTCATATTATTATTATTATTATTATTATTATTATTATTATTATTATTATTATTATTATTATTATTATTAATTTGCAGAATCTGGATCACATCTTAACTCGATCCACATGGTACTGACCAAGCAGGCTGAGGCAGCTTGTGTGGATGCTAACACTCTGGCATATAACAAGAAATATCTCCAGGATGGAGGAAAAGATGTGCTGGTGTTGGCAAGCATTGGGCTGCTACCACCATATGCAATAATTGTTAACAGTCGCATGGATGGTGAGTAAATTTACTTTAATATTTGTCTAGAGTATTCTTGAAGAGAAAGGAAAGCATTCTTCTCTCTTCTTCAATCCATAGTTTTCACCATTGAAGTAGAGCAGGATGAATGGCTACCTTTTCTAGATTTGAAAATCATTAGAACACCAACAGGATTACAATTTGGAATATACAGAAAAGCAACACATGTTGACAATTACATTAAATGCAACCCATTTAACCCAGTACAACATCAATATGCAGTATTCCATAGTTTGGTTCACAGATAAGTCAACATTCCGCTAACAAAAACAGAATATGAACAGGAGTACACTCACATACACCAGGTTGCCAAATTGAACAACTATAACACAAATTTCATCAAAAAATTGATCTACAGACACAAAAGAAACAAAAACTTAAAGGACATTACTACGTTAAAAAAACTAGAAAACCCAAACACCAGACATGGAAAATTTACATTTCATCCAAAATACTTCAAAAAATTTGAAAAGATATTTAAGAGCTCAGAACAAACACAACATCCGCAACTTACTAAACCACCCTCTAAAAAATAGCACACCGAAAACTCAATTATCAGGCATTTACCAAATGAGCTGCCAGGATTGTGACAAGATATACATTGGTAAGACCAAAAGAAATCTAGGAACAAGAATGAAAGAACACTTAAGAAATATTAAATTCAAACACATGGACAAGTCGGCCGTAGCACATCACTTTTGGTCTGAGAATCACAACATAAAACAAGAAATAGAACTGATCAAACAGGCAAAGAAACCTCTGGAACTACAGACTTGGGAAAACATATTTATTACGATGAAACAGGACCTCTTGATGAATTTTGAAATTCCCATCATAGATGACGTCATCAAACTTACCAGAACATTAGTTGGCAGCATGACACCAAGCCAGATGCAGACACCGGATGCATCATCAGTCAACCACAGAACTGACGATAGGGAAAAAGTTCCCAGAAACTAGTCTTCATCAAAAAACTTGTAAGTGGAGAAAAGTATATACAAGGTTGACTCATTTGCCTAATTTTAGTAAGCTACACTCTGTTTTCATACATTTTGACACTGTGGGAATAAAATTTCTATCTAGGCAATTGTCTTGCATTATTTGGTCCAATATTTGTGAAAAATATAATTGTGAAAAATTGGAATGAATGCACAAATTTCAGATAATTGCAAAAAAATATGCAAATTAGCATGTTTATTGAGGATGCCTTGGCTATTAGAAGGTTCATTTGATGAGTGTGACAAAGCATGAAAGTTGCATATTGATATTTGTCACAAATTATTTTCTGTATGCAACTGATGTTACCGCTTATAATTGATGCAATTAATTTGTTTGTGTTTTCACCTGGTATGGTTTCTAATTCCCTAAGAAGGCTCTGAAAATGTATAAGTGCATGTTCTCATGGTACCACAAATATCCAAAGTCTTCCTACAGGCCTTCCTTCAACAATCGTAATATCACTACCAGCTGTGATTGACTTGATGGCCTGTTGTTTTATCAGCTATAATGGCTCTGTAATAAGTTTATTATTTCTTGAAAGATGTCATCATGAAAACTTCCAATATGCATTATAAAAAATTATTGTGTATAGTTCTAAAAGTTCCTTTAAATGCAGTGGAAGACAAATGTAACTTATATTACTTATCCAGTCGAGCCCTTGACTCATTGTGTCTGCAGAATGCGAGTTATAACTTTCCAAAAAAGCACATGCAATTTATTATTAAATTTAGCACATACCTGTTTTTGCCTATTTGCTGGGTTATGCCTTAGGATAGCTCGCCGATACTGAGAGTCAAGTTTATCTACGATGTTTGTGCTGTCTAGTACAGCCAAGTTCATTACATTATTTATATGCTGCTTGGATTTCGTGTGGATCTTATTTTTTTTCCCCATACATCAACTAAATCCATCACACCTTTCTTTGACCAGTGATTATTGCCACCAAATATGTAGAAATTTCTAATGTTTTTTAGCCTTTGCACTGTTTTGTTCTGTATTTAATTCTAGGTCAGGAGTAGGTTTCCTGATGCATTTTACTTTCAGTTTGCTGTTCCTACTTCCTAATATACTTCTCTTTCAATAGTCCAAGGGATTATTGGCAGTGCAGACAGCATTACAAGAAAAAACAATGATTCCTTTAATGTGAAGTATAAACATAGAAAATAAATGCATAAAATACTGAAGCAATGCAAATACTAGAATAAAATATTGTGACTTTGTGGGTTCATAGAATTAAAAGTCCAATTTGCCGAAATTCTAAATGTTCTTTATTTCCGTAGCAATACACTGTTCAATTCTCACGTAACAACATTACATCACAGATACAACACAATCTTCCAAGGTCAATGACAATAACAAACAGCGTTCAGTTTACAACATCAGCTCTTGTTACAACACTCTCAGCTGTTCTCTGCTTACCTCTCCCACGACTGTTTTACAATTGACTCATCACTAGCCATGGCTTCTTTTTATACACCCATTCATGACTTCCAGACTGTTATCGAATTTTCTCTAACATGTCACCAGATAAAACACAAATGTTCTAGAATGTAACTATATCGGTACCTGCAAGTCTTTCATCTCTGTGATACACTATCCGTCTCTTGTTTATCGGCGCTATTGTTATTTGCCGGCTCTTTGTGAACGCTAGCCGCCTATCAGTTCCTTTGTGTAAACAAGCCGCGCGATCGTAGATGACGGCTCGTGACAGTATAATCATTTGTTATAAACAAACCTAGTGGCTGTAACAATAACAGGAATAAACAAATTGATTGAAGATGCAAATGGATATTTGCAAAACTAGTCACTTGAGCTCTGTGAAGAATTTACCAATTTCTTAAAAATATAAGTGAAGTTTGTAACAAATTATTATATTTTATTATAATATTTGTATTGCTTCATTGTATTAACTTCAGTTTTTTATGTATTAATCAATATTTAACTTGAAGTATTCCGTTTAGGTTATGGATAATTCTGCTAATAATACTTATTTGATTAATTTAAAATTTAGTGATGTTAAGCCCAAAATTAATCTGTATTTAAAACTTCAAGGAGAAAAAAAGGCATATGGTTGTGGATATTTGTTTTCTAAATCTTTGTTTAAAGCATAAAGTAACTCCTATTTTTGTTAGGAAAACTATTAAATTCTATAATAATAGAATGTGGCAGAGCAAAAAATAATTCAATTTGAAAGAAATTTCATTTTAAAAACTTAAATAATTATGAACTTAAATTACATGCTTTACATCTAAAATTAATAAATGTTTTAGTTAACTCAGTTTGGCTTAATTTGGGGTCCAAATTATTTGACAATCTTAATTTTAGGATGAAAAATAAAACATAAAGCTAAAAAATAAATTAAATAACTTTTATTTGAAACAACATAAATTAATCATAGATATACAGAATAATAAAAAAGTTAATGTAATTATTCTTTCAAATTGTAATCTTAATGAGAAAGAGTTGGATTTCTTAAATAAAGATATAAAAAGTGTGTAGATTTTTAAAAGAATATGGATGATTGTATTGCAGATATCAAAATTGCTAGTCAGGATTTAAATGAAAATCATAAATCATTGATTAAAATATATTGCAATAAAATCTTAAATTTGTATAAAAACCGCCTTAAAGGAAATAATAATAAACAGATTATTAAATCATTAAATGACAAAGATTTAATGTTTACTAAAGCCAACAAAGGGAATAGGATTGTGATCTTAGATAAATTTGATTCTATTAGTAGAATGGAACTTTTACTTTAGGGTGAAGATTTTGTAAGACTTAATAATGACCCTTCAAAATCTTGTATTTCAAATTTAAATAAAATGCTCAATGAAGTCAAAATAATATCAAATAAACAAAAACATATTGTAAATGCTAATAAACCTGTTTAGAATGTGTGTTCTTCCTCAAATTCATAAGCCTGGAAATAAAATTAGACCCATTGTAAATTGTATAACTTCACCTACTTACAATTTAGCTAAATGGTTACATAACAAATTTAGTATTTTTATAAGTTTGTGAGTTTAAGTATCAACATTTCTCTGAAACTGGTAAAAACAATCAGCAATGTAGTATGATCTAAGAATGATAAACTTGTTTCCTTTGATGTAACTGCTTTAATTCCTAGTATTCCTAGAAAAAACTTTTGACATTTTTAAAAAAGTAGTTGAGTTCTATAGATTTGCCTGAGGACTTTGTTGATTTTGTTAAACATACTAATCTTTGCACAAAAGTGAATCGAGAAGATATTGACACATTGCTTCACTCACAGCTGATGATAAGAGCAAAAGCTCTTGAAACATGTCCTGTGAATAAACAGTGTGAGTGAAGCAATGTGTCAATATCTTCTCGATTGACTTTTGTGTTAAGTTTTGATTCACTGTCTCTACGCTTCTTTCAAGTTTATACTTTATTAATCTTTATTAAATTATAGATGAGTCGTATTTATTACACATCAGCTTCACTTATGTACCTAATTTGAGGACATGTTTCGCGAACCATTGTTCGCATCGTCAGCTCTTATGCAACTAAAGCTTGATCCAGTGGTGTGCGTAGTTCTGGGGTTGCTGCTGCCATCTGTTGATTTTGTGATGAATTTAAATGTGGGGTTATCTTCTGGCGGAATCTCGAAATTCATTAGTTGGCTTTTATGTTTTTCTATGTATATTCTCTCCCATTTGATGAGTTCACAATGTTCTTGTATGTATTTTGGTAATTTGGTGCTATCTTCAATTTCATGATTTTCAGACCAGAAATGAGCTGCTATTGCGGACTTATCAATATTTTTGTATCTTAAGTGCCTGAAGTGTTCTTTCTTTCTAGTGCCTATGTTTCTTTTTGTCCTCCCTATGTAAATATTTTCACAGTCTTTACACTTAATCTTGTAAATGCCTGACTTTTCTTCTGGTTTTATCTTATCAGTATTATTACTGTGAAGTAGGTTTTTAATGTTGTAATTGTTTTTTGGTGCCAATGTTATATTGTATTTCTTGAATATTTTTTGGAATTTCTTTTGTGGCCCAGGGGTGGTAAGTAAATTTAGCAAATCTAATTTTTTGTTTTATTGGTGTGAGAGCTGTGATCTGTTTTAATCTTTTTTGAAGTTTGAAATATTTTAGTTTTTTATCTACAAGGCTTTTTCCATATCCATTTTTAATTGCAGTTTTTAAGATTTGATGGTATTCCTTTTGATATTCTTGCTGGCTGAGGGGTAAATTTACTAATAAAAAAAAGATTAAAACAGATCACAGCTCTGTCACCAATAAAACAAGAAATTAGATTTGCTAAATTTACTTACCACCTCTGGGCCACAGAAAAGTTCCAAAAAATATTCAAGGAATATAATATAACATTGGCACCAAAAAACAGTTACAACATTAAAAACCTACTTAACAGTAATAATACTGATAAGATAAAACCAGAAGAAAAGTCAGGCATTTACAAGATTAAGTGTAAAGACTGTGAAAAAATTTACATAGGGAGGACAAAAAGAAACATAGGCACTAGAAAGAAAGAACACTTCAGGCACTTAAGATACAAAAATATTGATAAGTCCGCAATAGCAGCTCATTTCTGGTCTGAAAATCATGAAATTGAAGATAGCACCGAATTACTAAAATACGTACAAAAACATAGTGAACTCGTCATATGGGAGAGAATATACATAGAAAAACATAAAAACCAACTAATGAATTTTGAAATTCTGCCAGAAGATAACCCCACATTTAAATTCATCACAAAATCAACAGATGGCAGCAGCAACCCCAGAATTACCCACACCACTGGATCAAGCTTTAGTCGCATAAGAGCCGAAGATGCAAACGATGATTCGCGAAACATGTCCTCAAATTAGATACATAAGTGAAACTGATGTGTAATAAATACGACTCATTTATAATTTAATAATTATTTCGCATCACGGCGGTGTTCCAATACAGTTAAATTTTGATTTACTAATCTTTGTTTGGATCAAAATGTTTTCAATTTTAACAGCCAATTTTCTTCAACAAACTTCTGGTTTAGCAGTGGGTAATCCACTTTCACCTTTTCTTGCTGATCTTTTTATGAGCTTTTTTGAAATGCAAATCACTAAACCATTTCCTTTAATTTTTAAAACTTGGTATAGATACGTAGGTGACACTTTTGCTATTGTTGATAAACACATAAATGATGGAAGGTTAGAGTCAGAGGGAAAATTTCAATGCCATAGCCATTGTATTTGAACCACGAATCTTCCGATCTCCATCTGGCTTCTCTTAACCTTTGAGCTACCATGGCCAACATGCCAGCATGACATTAAATTCTCCAACTGACTCATGTTTCTCCTGGTAATCCACTAGTTCTCATAAACACATGAGACAAAATGGTGACTTACTATGCTGTAAGTACTTCAAGGCCTGGGCTTTATGGTTCAGGCCACTATTAGGTATATTATGGAAATTAATGATTCTTTCACACTGTTTTAAATACCCTTTCTAGGTATCATGCTGCAAACAAGTACTAAATGTCTCACGAAGCATATAACTGAGAAAGCAAAATAAGCAGCAAGGGCGATGCATGAGATAGGCTACATTAGTACCCTGAACTTAGAGACGACAATGTCTCTCTTCAGAGCTAAAATAATGCCCATACTAACATATGGAATAGAAGTTATATGGTCGCATCTCACCAGAAAGAACCTATCTGCACTAGAAAGGGTAAAAGCATTATACATGAAAAGAGCACCAGGACTGTCAAAGACTGAAGACTTGTCTACCTCCTCGCAAGAGAGGAGGACCTTAGGACACTTTTTACGCTTCCAAACACTCTAGCTTCGGAAAATCTTTTATCAACATTAAAAGCAAGAAGAGAAGAAGTACGCCAAGAGTTTTATGGAGTGGTGGCCAAGGACCACATCCAACTTCGAGATGAGGTATGTGTTTACTAGAATGGCGGTACACGGTTTCCATCATCTCATCTGCAAGAACACATCATACCATGAGCCAGCAGAGACTTATGAGTGCAACTTATGCAAACAAACGTGTGAACGTTACCACATAGAACTGTGCAGGAAAAGAATGAAATTAATTAAAGACTATGCGAACCAAGGTGCCAGAATGCAAACTTGAATAATTTGTAATTCCTTTCTTGGAAGTGTTAAAAACAGTGTTATGATAAATTAATTTAAAGGGAGTCGATTAATGACACTAAACAGCACTTTTAAATTTTTCCGGAACATGTTTCAGAGGCTTTGCCTCTATCCTAAGCCGCCCCCCCCCCCCCCCCCCACACACACACACACACACACACACACACACACACACACACACACACACACACACACACACACACACACACACACACACACACACACACACACACACACACACACACACACACACACACACACACACACACACACACACACACACACACACACACACACACACACACACACACACACACACACACACACACACACACACACACACACACACACACACACACACACACACACACACACACACACACACACACACACACACACACACACACACACACACACACACACACACACACACACACACACACACACACACACACACACACACACACACACACACACACACACACACACACACACACACACACACACACACACACACACACACACACACACACACACACACACACACACACACACACACACACACACACACACACACACACACACACACACACACACACACACACACACACACACACACACACACACACACACACACACACACACACACACACACACACACACACACACACACACACACACACACACACACACACACACACACACACACACACACACACACACACACACACACACACACACACACACACACACACACACACACACACACACACACACACACACACACACACACACACACACACACACACACACACACACACACACACACACACACACACACACACACACACACACACACACACACACACACACACACACACACACACACACACACACACACACACACACACACACACACACACACACACACACACACACACACACACACACACACACACACACACACACACACACACACACACACACACACACACACACACACACACACACACACACACACACACACACACACACACACACACACACACACACACACACACACACACACACACACACACACACACACACACACACACACACACACACACACACACACACACACACACACACACACACACACACACACACACACACACACACACACACACACACACACACACACACACACACACACACACACACACACACACACACACACACACACACACACACACACACACACACACACACACACACACACACACACACACACACACACACACACACACACACACACACACACACACACACACACACACACACACACACACACACACACACACACACACACACACACACACACACACACACACACACACACACACACACACACACACACACACACACACACACACACACACACACACACACACACACACACACACACACACACACACACACACACACACACACACACACACACACACACACACACACACACACACACACACACACACACACACACACACACACACACACACACACACACACACACACACACACACACACACACACACACACACACACACACACACACACACACACACACACACACACACACACACACACACACACACACACACACACACACACACACACACACACACACACACACACACACACACACACACACACACACACACACACACACACACACACACACACACACACACACACACACACACACACACACACACACACACACACACACACACACACACACACACACACACACACACACACACACACACACACACACACACACACACACACACACACACACACACACACACACACACACACACACACACACACACACACACACACACACACACACACACACACACACACACACACACACACACACACACACACACACACACACACACACACACACACACACACACACACACACACACACACACACACACACACACACACACACACACACACACACACACACACACACACACACACACACACACACACACACACACACACACACACACACACACACACACACACACACACACACACACACACACACACACACACACACACACACACACACACACACACACACACACACACACACACACACACACACACACACACACACACACACACACACACACACACACACACACACACACACACACACACACACACACACACACACACACACACACACACACACACACACACACACACACACACACACACACACACACACACACACACACACACACACACACACACACACACACACACACACACACACACACACACACACACACACACACACACACACACACACACACACACACACACACACACACACACACACACACACACACACACACACACACACACACACACACACACACACACACACACACACACACACACACACACACACACACACACACACACACACACACACACACACACACACACACACACACACACACACACACACACACACACACACACACACACACACACACACACAAGCAAAAGGTTAGAAACAGTGATGCATGAATTTTCTTAATAAGTATGGACTATAACACAATGAAGCACAAAATTATATTAATGAATTAATTTATTTGCCTACGTTTGGTTATATAAACATTTACAACTTTCTTCTTTTTGTAGTGCTTTAAATTTACCCTGAGATGTAGAATCCTATACATCCAATACTGTGCTTATATTGTTTATGGAAACCCTTCTCTGTCTCCAATTTCAATTTGTGAGTGCTTGCTCTTTACCTTACACTTAACTCAACTGTTTTTTTAGCCTTGTCACTTTTGACAAAATGTCTTTGTCTTTCTTTGCCTGTTTTGCATACGTTTTTTTGTTAATTACCAAATTTATCTTTCCCTGATTATACATTATTGCCCTATATTATACTGTTATTTCTAACTCACTCTCCAACTTATTCCTATTTAATTTTTTATAAAATATGTATCTTTTCCCCTACACTTCTAGATATGCTCCTTTTACATATAAGCGAGTCACTCTGAAAATGTTGAGAACGAACACAGTAAATTTTAAAATTATAGATATGAACATTGTATTGTTTTCAAAGTGTTCTCTATTGTGTTCTTTACAACTCGTTTTATTAATCGCTTTTGTTTAAAATAGTTTCTTTCACTTGTTATATCTCACATTCCCATTGATTGAATTTGCTCTCTACACATGCATGTTGGATCACTTATTAACTTAAATGTGTGGAAGGATTCACCAAACTTTCTATGGCCAGTAGTTACAGCTGTAAAATTATTTGTTACAGCTAATTTCATCTTAAGTCCTTTCTTAATGCTAGGAAAATAGGTCTATATAATTGCACCACTCTTTGTGGTTTTGTACTCATTTTCCCACCATCTCAGGCTTTCTTGTCCCAGTTCACTTTTTATTGTGCTAATGGGCATTAGATCATGTACTATTGCTGTAGCTATGTTTTCACTTAACCCATGCAAATTATTGAAAAGTACTGGTTTATGGAAAGAGTCAAACATCAAACAATGATCCTAGTCAATTAGATGCACCAGGCCTTCACCCAAGTTCCCCAATTGACAAGTTTCTAGAGTAATTACGTAGAAAATGAAGCTAGCTAGAGTGAAGCAATAAATATTACACAATATAAATATTTGTGTAATATTCTAGAGAATGTTTTCACAAACACTAAATTTTTTGTCTACGTCCTACGGTTTACCAGTTACACAAAATTCCTTTTGAATGAAGATGACTTTACACACTATTCCCAGAAAATTCAAAATATACTCCTTATTTGTCATGAAAATATCTTTACTATATGATATTTTAATCAAAATCATTACAAAATTTGGAGAAACTTTCTTTTGTGTGACGCGAGAATATTTTCTAAGTCACAAGGTGCATGTATACACATGCGCAAGCAGACAACCTGCAGGTTCTCACGTTGCAGCCAACACGAGAAAGATGTGCAACACTTGTAGCTAACCTTTTAAAAATGCCCTAGACATCTGTCCAGGACCAGTGCAGAAAGACATTTGGATGCAATTAGCACAGGTCAGTTTTGGAAAAGCCCAGTCAAATTTTGTTCCTTGTGCACATAAACAATCTTACGATACTATGATAATCGAGTGCTCTGTAGGAGATACATGTATGAGCTCGCGGACTGTATCTGACCGGTTCAGTTACTGCCGCGAAGTGTGCATGATGTCAAATGACACTAAATATACTGCAAGGGGGAAAATTGGCGGTCCCGGCCACGTCATTCAAATCGACGAGTGCAACATTGGACGATGCAAGTATCATCGTGGTCGCGTCGTAGAGGGCAACTGGATCCTGGGAATGATCGACATGGAAATGAATAAAGTGCAGATGACGATATGTCCCAAAAACAGAAGGGATTCTCTTTGAAGACATTAGGCAGGCCACCCTTTAGTGCAACAATTGCACTTGGTGTTTAGGCTAAGAATAGTTATGTTTACTATATGTGCAAGATTTCTTGAACACTGGATTTACGGTGTAGTGCGAGCAGAGGGGAAGAAAAGAGAGCGAATGCGCTTTTGTTTCTGCAGTGTGGTCAATCTAGAAAAACACAATTCAGCCAAATTGCGGTAAGATAAGCTAAGATAAGCGCCGAAGGTATGAGATGTGGCAACAAATAATTGAACTCCATCCGATATGCTGTATTCTAATATATTTACTGTTATAAAGCACATAAAAGTTAAACAAATATTATGACAGCTATAAACACTCACTCGCTTTGTGATTCTTCGATTTCCAAGCCTACTGCGTCACTTTCATCGCTGGTGACCTCTAATGTGTTAATAATTTCATTAATTGCATGTTCTATTACACCATCGTTTCTCCAATATTGCATTTCTAGCTCTTGGACCTTCTTAGCATATCCTTCCCGATCCGTCGCTTCTATAGCAAGTTTCCGCAGATTTGTGGCTTTCGTTAACATTGCATACTTTGTAAACATTCTTTATTTTTGCCCACGCCAGCTCAGCTGCATTCAGATCACAGTTATACAGAGGTAGGCTAAAAATAGTTTGTCCCCTTTCGAGAGCCATAACACTGACAACGTAATGTTGCTTTTAGATTTGTTGTAAACTGGTTAGCTAATAATTAACCTCAAAATTGCTCAAAATGAAATGGTGTATGTGTGAAAGCTTAGCATATTAGCCACTGTACGTCACAGTGTGTAGCGCATTTCCTGTTTCAAAGTTGGCATCTGTGTTTACGGAAATAGGCGAAACCTACCGAATGAGGACTTGGGAACCGAACGTTCAAGAAATCTTGCACATATAGTACTGTAATTAGTTAGCTAGTTAGTGTAAATGAGGGACTATTGTGTGTGTTTAGTGTAATTAGTTATCTAGATAGTGCAATTTAGGTACTTTGTAGTTTGCTAGATAGTGTAATTTAGGAACAAATAAGACTGTTGACAGCATTGCGTTCAGTGAAGAAGCAAGGATAGTTTGACTGCACTGAATTCTTCAATATAGCTACATACGCAGCAGGTAAATAAATAAACAACTAAGTTGTGACTTCAGTATTGTTAAAAGAATGCCCTCCAGCACGAAATTGAACTAAAACGCAAAGAAATCATATTAAACACCATAGTTGTTTATAAAAACATCGTAATTGTATAAAAAGTGCAAAGGACTTACAAAAAAATCACCGCGTCACATATTAGAAAGAAGAGCCCAAAATTTTCCATATAAATTATAAATTGCAA
Source organism: Mantis religiosa (assembly GCA_030765055.1). NCBI lineage: Eukaryota > Metazoa > Arthropoda > Insecta > Mantodea > Mantidae > Mantis > Mantis religiosa. The sequence continues at coordinate 403,623,840 of CM060950.1, forward strand.
TTAGGAGGTTTTCTTGAAAATTTTTGTGTTGGATCGTTGGAACCAAGTTTGGTATTTATCAAAATTTCTTTTTCAGTTAAGTTGTTCACAGACACAATGCTTTCGAATAAATACGTAAAATATGAAGCTATTAACAGTAAAGCAAACAAATACATACAAATATAACAACTTGTAACTTAAAACTTCACTTATCTTATAAGAAATTATGATAATTCTTATAAATTTCTCCGAGATCGCGATTTCATGTAAACTTATACACATCTTCAGCTGGAAACAAAGTTGTCGCCATTGTTACGAATGCTAGATTTTGATATGTTCTTGTTAGCACTACCAAAATAATAAAACAAATTTAAAAACAGAAGCAGCTGCCGATATTTCAAAATTCATTATGCGATGTTTGTTTTTTAAGATAAATATCTTTTCCCAAACCATTAAATCTATCGGACCATTTAATTGTTTTAATAATTTAACTTCTGGATTTGTTTCATGGTTAAATAACCAAAAATGATCTGCTATGGCCAATTGATCAATTTGTTTGTACTTAATGTTACGAAAATCTTCTTTCATTCTGGTTTCTAAATTACGTTTTGTCTTTCCAATATAAACTTGATCACAATCGAAACAATTAAACTGATAAGTACAAGATTTTTTATTATTAGGTATTTTATCTTTTATAGAGAAATTCAATAAATTTTTAATACTGTATTTATTTTGAGGTACTAAAGTTATAAAAAAACTCTTTAAAAATGTTTCAAAAATGTTTATTAATCCAAGGATGGCAAGTAAATTTTTTAAAATTATAATCATCTTTTATTTTTCTAAGGGTAGAAATATCATTAAGTTTTTTGATATTTGAATTTTTCATTTTTTTTTATTTATTAAGTCTTAGTAAAACTATTAATTAAAGCAATATTAATAATATGTTTATATTCTTTATTAAATTCATCTTTATTCAGGGGTATATTTATTAATCTATAAATCAAACTATTGAAAACAGCAAATTTATTTGAAAAAGGGTTAAAACTTTTATTTTTTATGTAATTATCAATATGAGTAGACTTCCTATAAATACCAAAGTTTAATTTATCATTGTTTCTTATTATCTTTAGATTTAGAAAAGGAAGAAATCCATGAATTTCAGTTTCTAATGTAAATTTTATAGCTTTATCTTGCAAATTTAGTAGTTTTAAAGCATCGTTTATGAGTTTATCAGGAACACTTGCAAAAATATAATCAACATATCTATACCAAACTTTAAAAATTAAAGGGAATGCTTTAGTGACTTACTATTAAGTTCTCATGTAAATTTATTAAATTCATTGAATTCAACCAATTTTTTAAATAAATTAAAAGTTTTTCTCTCTGAATAGTAGGAAATAAGGCTGTTACATCAAAAGAAACAAGTTTATCAGTTAACTTTAAAGAGAGTCGATTAAACACACTAGACAACACTTACTTTTAAATTTTTCCGGAACATGTTTCTGAGGCTTTGCCTCTATCATCAGCCGGCTCTCGACTGGTTCTCGATGGTGTAGCTGACGATATTTTGTCACAGGTCTCCTCTGGGGGCGGTTCAGCAAGTTCCTTGAACGAGAACCAGTCGATAGCCGGCTGATGATAGAGGCAAAGCCTCAGAAACATGTTCCGGAAAAATTTAAAAGTAAGTGTTGTCTAGTGTCTTTAATCGACTCTCTTTAAAGTTAATTTATCATAACAACACTGTTTTCAACACTTCCAAGAAAGGAATTGCAAGTTTATCAGTGTTCGATAATATAACATTGTCAATCTTTTCAACTAATTCAAAATAATTTTTAATACTTAAACTCTCAAATTTATCAAAATTACTAAAATTTTTATGTAACCATTTAGCTAAATTATAAGTTGGTGAATTTATACAATTTACAATATGTCTCATTTTATTTCCAGTTTTATGAATCTTAGGAAGAGCATAAATTCTAGGTAAAATAGGGTTACTAACTTTTACTAAATGTTTTACTTTATTTTATATAATTTTCACTTCATTAAGCATTTTATTAAAATTTGAAGTAAGAGATTTTAAAGGGTCTTTATTAATTTTTATGAAATCTTCACCTTGAAGTAAAAATTTTTCTCTTAATATAATCACATTTATATAAAATTACAATTCTATTACCTTTATCCACTTTAGTGGAAATTAAATCTTTTTTATTTAATTTTGATTTTGCGATCCCGGAGAATTTATAAGAATTATCGTCATTTGTTATAAGATAAGTGAAGTTTTAAGTTACAAATCGTTATATTTGTATACAATGCTTTCTATTTGGATTTGAAAGGCATCAAAGCTTGCATTTTTTGGTGAAATCTTCACATCAAATTTTTGTGTGGAATGTAATACTTTACCTGTAGATAGATACAGTAAAAACTGAAAATTCATAAAAAGTATTTTTGAAATTATTATTTTGTTTAACAAATCATAATTTGGGAGATGCTTCTGTATAGAAACCAAGTCTCATATCATATCTCGTATAAACATAAATAAATCATTACTAAAAAGTAAAATCTGTATAATAATATAAGAAACTGCTTTCAAAATTTGCTGATGGTCACCTTAGGTGAAGCATGCTGTTATGAGGTTCCATCTCAGTTAATTGCTGTGTCGTGTAATTTAGTATCACTTCAGAACTTCTAAGCTAGAAAAATTTCCATTGCTTTAGTATTTTATGGCTTAATTATGATGATGATGATGATGATGATGATGATGATGATGATGATGATGATGATGATGATGATGATGATGATGATGATGATGATGATGATGATGATGATGATGATGATGATGATGATGATGATCATGATCATGATCATGATGATTCTTTATTGCCTGTGTACTTGGAAATATAAGTTATGAACTTGGTCAGGTCACTATTTACATTACAAGTATTACAATTCAATTATTAATTACAAACTGTTGCACGCTCTCACACACACCTTTGCTCAGAATTCTTCCAGGCTATATAGAGGTTTGTTCACAAGGTATTTCTTTAACTTAGCCTTAAAGGAGTTAATTCGTAAAGTTATACGTTCTATTGAAAGTTTATTCTACAAAGTTGATCCTAAATTTAATTGATCTTTGTCAGAAAACTTTTTTGTGTGTACTTATCTATACACGTTACTCTGACTTCTAGTATTGTGCTTGTGCACCTCACAATGTCTTGAGATGTCTTGAGATCCATGTATTAAAAGTAGTGCACGATATACATACAGTGATAGAACTGTGAGAATTCCATTTTTTATAAGTAACTCTCTGCATGGATGGTCAGATCTTGCATTTGAAATTATCCTTATACACTTTTTTTGCAATGTTAACACTCTGTTCATATGTACTCTTGCAGCAGCACTCCAGAGTTCTATAGCATACCTACAGCAAATGAGGATATATTACACCATAATAAATTGTGTGCATTATACTTAGCTTTTTGAATCTAGAAAAATATTGTTATAGATATCCTCCTTTGCTGATATTATTACAGACTTGATCAATATGTCTGTCCCATGTTAGGTGTTTATTGAATATTATGCCCAGAAAAGAGGTCTGATCACTTTCAACAGTATGCTTATTACCTACTTTGGTTATTAACTGTTCACTTTGTCTGTGGGAAAGTGTAAAATTTAATATTTTAGTCATACTTATGTTACATCCTAACTTGTTGGAATTGAAATAGCTTAGCAGCTGGGCTGCGTCCACTTTTATTTTTACAGCAAGATCGTCTTAAGATACCAGGAATATCATTTATATATAATATAAAAAGTAAAGGCCCAAGTGCTGAACTCTGTGGGACTCCATATTGCACAATTTCATCCTTAGACTTATACATGCATTTACAATTACCATTATAATTTGGAATTTCTGTACACTGACCTTGATCTGTTAAATAGAATTAAATTAATTGTTCTGCCAGTCCCCTTATTGCATAGTTGTTCGGCTTCAGCAGTAATATTTTCTGATCAATGCAGTCGACAAGATTAAATCCTGAAGATATAGCGTAAGCCACAAAATGCTTCAGTAAGAAAATAGGGTTAATGGAAAGTCTTTGTTATAAAGTGGATAAATCTCCTTATACAGTGGAAACTCGTTTACCTGGATCAACTGGGACCAGGGCCGATCCGAGTTAAGGAAAATCCAGGTTATCCAGAGAATCATGGAAAAACTATAAAAAAAAAAGAAAACATGTACATCATCACCAAAATATCATTGATTGATTAATTCCTGTTGTCCCTCGTGAAACATAGGGCATCAAATGAAGCATTTCCATCTGGTCCTGTTTGCAGACAACCTCTTCACCTCACTACAGGTCTTGCCCTCCTCAATTGGCTCCAGATGTACAGATCTGCGCCATGTTTGCTTGGGTCTCCCTCTCCTCCTCGTACCGTGCGGGTTCCAATCAAGTGCCTCTCTCTCAATGGCTTCCTTTTCCTTCCTCAGGGTATGCCTGATCCATTTCCATTTCCGCCGCTTTATGGAGATCTCAATTTCACCCGTCCTTCTCCAAAGTTCTTGATTGGAGATTACTTCTGTCCAATAGATGTTTAAGGATCTTTCTTAAACAGCGATTGACAAAGGTTTGGAGCCTGGAGGTGATTGCTTTAGTCACCTTCCAAGTCCTTACCCATATAACAGGACAGATCGGATACTACTCCAAAAGATACAAAGTTTGGTCTTTATAGATATTCTGTTCTTCCACACCGGATAGAGCCCTACAAAAGCACTTTTTGCTTTTGGGATACATTTGGAGACATCCTTTGCTGCTCCTCCATCTTTGACCACCACGCTGCCCAAGGAAGCAAAGCTATCCACATCTTCTACAGGTTCATCCCCGAAGACAAATGGGTCCAGTTTGCTGTGTTAATTCTTAGGGCCTTGGTCTTCTTTGAGTTTATCGTTAGCCCCCTTTCTTCCTTCTACCACCAAATCCACAATCTTTGCTTGCATTTCACCATGAGCCTCAGACAGGAGGCACAAATCGTCTGCAAAATCCAGATCTCAACCCCCATTGGATACCACGTTTCACATTTCCAGTCACTTTCCACATCACCGCATCAATCATGATGAAGAACATGGTTGATGATAGGATACAACCTAGGTGCACTCCTGAACATACGGGTATAGGCTCAGTACACGGCCCTCATGGATGACTGCAGTGTAATGACGGTATGTTTCTTGAATGAGATTAATAATTTGTGGCGGCACTTCATAGCGCTTCACTTCCTTCCACATGGCTTCTCTGTTGATCGAGTCGAAATATAATTAATGGAGTTTAAAAAGTACTATTGGCACACTTCACCTAAAAACACACACTGATGTACTGTAATAGTCTATGTATTTGCACTGTAGACAATATAGCTACAAACTAGTCGGTAGTAAAAATGGCAGTGAGCTTCTGCTGTCTCAATTTAGAGTATCATTTATGAGTGGCACGATCTCGTATCCCTTTTAACCTTAGAAGTTCATTTGACAATGTTTCAGCTTGACTCTTGAAATAAAGCATCAATTTCTCTATGTTTGCTGCTCCTTCTGCATGGGTCATAACCACTGCTGGTTCATCAGCACTGAATCTAAATACTCTTCATTTTCATTTTTAGTAATAGTGCATGATACAATAATGCCTTCCTGTGTAACCGGTTTATAACCTCCAGCATTGTCGATTTACAACCAGCTGTCAATGTCTTCTTCATCAATATCGAAACAGCCATCAGTATTTTTAAGAAGTCTATAAAGTCTATAAGTCTTCCATGCTTATTTTTTCTTCTTGTTCAAGCTTGTTTTCTGGCAGGTCACAACTTTTTCCACGACTTTGTTAAGTTTCTCTTCCAACCTGGTGCAAAGCAGGTGGGGTGAATGTTATGACCTTGCCCGTTGGCAAGAGAATTTGAGTAATATACCTAATGAGATTAGCAGTTTATCGCCCGTAACGCAAGTTGTCATTTTCTAGCTAAACAATATAATTTGTTTTTGAAAACTCCTCTGGGTTAATCGGATAATAATAATAATAATAATAATAATAATAATAATAATAATAATAATAATAATAATAATAATAATAATAATAATAATTATTATTATTATTATTATTATTATTATTATTATTATTATTATTATTATTATTATTATTATTATTATTATTATTATTATTCACTTATAGACATCATTACAAATGTTTCAAGCTTTGTCAAATTCTAATACATTTATATTGGTATTTACAATTTTCCATATTTACAATTTTTACATATAAAATTTAATACACAAACTGTATCAAAGATAATTGTAGGTAGTACAGGTACACTATAATTCGTCTAATCTATACAGGCATCTTTCAATTAGATATGTCTTTAATGCTGGCTTAAAGTTATTCTTACTTAACTGCTTTAATTGTGTAGGGAGCTTATTGTATAGCATACTGCCAATTACAAAAGAATCTTTTTCTACTGCTTTTTTTGTAATAGCTATTCTAAAAAAATTATCCTGGTTTCTTATATTATAATTATGGTTGTCTCTATTTCTAGTCAGATCGTATCTATCTTCTAAGACCAGGAGTATAACCTTATATACATAGAGGGAGGCAACCGTTAATATATTTTGGGTTTTAAATGTGCTTCTACATGATACCTTCTTTCCTATCTTGTAAATAATTCTTAGGCTCATTTTTTGTAGTGTGAGTATTCTATTCAGGTTTGAAATACCAGCACTGCCCCAAATTTCTATTCCATAATTGATGTGGCTATGTATCATCCCATAATAAGCAAGTTTTAGAATATCTGTTGTTAAATATTTTGATAATTTCCTTATAACGTATATAGCTGTACTAATTTTTTTACATATTTTATCTATCTGATTATGGAATTTTAAATTACTATCTAGCTGTAGACCCAAAAAATTTATGACTTTTACCTGCTCTGTTGCTTTTTCATTGATAGTTACATTAATAATATTATCACTGTTTCTAAGTTCAAATAACATAACTTTACTTTTCCCTGCATTAACATTTAGGTTATTTTTCTTAAAATATTCAACCAGTGAATTTGTCTGTTCTTTTATATTATTTTGTAAACTAATTTCTGATTTATCCCAAAAGATCAAGGATGTGTCATCCGCGTATGCTATTGCTTTGCTATTGTTGAAATCTGGCATATCGTTTACATAAAGTATGTATAGTAGAGGGCCAAGTACTGATCCTTGTGGTATTCCCAACCTTACATGGTCATAATTAGATGAAACTTTTTTTGTAGTACTACCAAGTTTGTATGATATTTCTGTACACTGTTTACGCCCAGTTAGATAGGTTGTTAATAATTCTAATGTTTTTCCCCTTATCCCATAATGCTGTAATTTCAGTAGTAATGTTTTATGGCACACGCTATCGAAAGCTTTTGACAGATCTAAGAACAAACCTACTACTTTGTCATTTTTCTCGAGGTGTGTTAGTATGTGATGGATAATGTCTACCATTGCAGTCACTGTTGAGAATTTATTTCTAAACCCATGCTGAAAACTAGTTAATATATTATGCTTGTCCAGGAAGCTTAGTAACTGCTTAGCTATAATCTTTTCATACAATTTAGCAAGTACTGAGGTGAGTGTTATAGGCCTATAATTATTCTTATCGTGTTTGTCGCCTTTTTAAAATACTGGCCTAACTACAGATTTTTTTAAACATGCAGGAAATACACCTTTAGATAAAGAGTAATTTATTAGGTGTTCTAGTACATCTACTATTGCTATGGAACATCTTTTTAAAACATTTGTGGATATACCGTCCCATCCAGCAGATGTTTGTGTTTTAAAACTATTTATGAGCCTACTTATTTCAGCTTTGTTTGTTCCTTAGGTATATTGTATCCAATATGGAAAAGGGCATTTTATTACTACTATCGTCTTTCTGTTTCTTGTCAACTCCATTTATGAAGAAAGAATTGAATATATTACATACTTCCTGTGGTTTACTTACAAGCTGTGACTGATAGTCAAGCACAATGTTCTCAGGTTGTTTTTTGTTACTCTTGTGTTCATTTATGATTCCCCATGCAGTTTTATTCCTATTAGTGGACTCAATAATACTTTTCTCATATTTTTGTGTTTTTAATGCTAATAACGCATGTAAATATTGCTTTTTGAGGATCTTATATCTCTCATTGTAAAACCCAAAACGTGTTGCTTTATAAAACTCATACATGCTTTTCATGTTATCCCTTAATAGCGTTACCTCCAAGGGGATATTGACTTTTTGGAGGCATTTGTCAAATTTATTCAGTTTTACTGGAAAAAACATATTAAAATAATATAGAAATATTTCATAAAATGCATCCCATTTCATATCTGTACCCTGAGCCAAATATACTGCATCCCAATTAGCGTGGAGGAGTGTTGCAACAAAATGTGATAGTTTGTGTTCTGTTATACATCTACCTAAATTACAGTTCTCTTCTATGTGTTCTATGTCACTATCATAGACATCAATTATTTCCATACTATGATCAGAGATGTGAAATTCTTGTACAAAAGAGGAATATTCCTCAACATTTAGGTTTGTTATTACAAGATCTATTACTGACGATGTACTCGCTGTAATTCTAGTTGGTTCATTTATGACATTACGTAGATTAAAACTATTTAATAAGTCCTGAAATTGTTTGGAGCTATTAGAATCCATTGCAAGATTTATATTTATATCACCCAGTATAACTAATTTAGGCCTGTTTATGGTAGCATGTTGAAGTATGTTTACAAAAATTTTGAAGAAATCATGTAACTTCGCTCCAGGGGGTCTATATACACCTATAATATTTATATTACCATTTTTAGTTGTAATTTTAATTCCTGCCATTTCACAAACCATCTCAACAGAACTATTTTCAATCCTAGTTAATGGCACAAATTTTATGTCATTTTTGGCATAAATAGCTACACCACCTCCCTGATTTTTATTTCTGCAAAATTTACTAGCTAAACCAAAATTTTCCAGTTTATATAATGGGAGCTGATTGGCATTAAGCCAATGTTCTGTTAATACTACTACATGAGGGTCAGTTTGTGCTAACACATCCTCAATTATTTCAATCTTATTTTGAGCACTTCTTACATTTTGATGAATTATTCTTATCCGTCTATCAGCAGCTATGTTACCTCTAGCTTCCTTTGGTAATGGTAGTTTCCCTGACTAATGACTCCTTGATGATTTAAAACTAACCTAGGTTTAGTTAACATATCCCTTACTACATTACACAGTTCTGCCACAAGATGCTTTTTACCAGCAGCATTTAAGTGTAGCCCATGCCTAGTGTGTTTTTCTCTGGGTAGGTAACCTATATTTGTCAGCACCACATTTGGGTACTTAGCACACAATAGTTTCAGCCACTTATTCACCTTCCTAATTTCTTTGTTCACACACGAATCATATGGTAAATCATATCTGTGCGGTACACTTGCTACAATTACCTGTTTCTCCCTTAGTTCATTGTCCAATAACCCATTCATTGTATGGATCATCTGCTTAGCTTCGTTTTTATATACGTTGTTTGATCCACCAATCACTATATTCACATCACTTTTTGCACTCGTAATACCCTCTGTTACATATTCTAATTTTGCATTTGGCTTTACATGTCCAATTACACTAGCATTCCCTAAGCACTCGCGTATTCTCGGCGCTATGTTTCTCGCATGGCTGTCTCCATGTATCACTATTTTCTTGATACCGGATTCCTTCTTATGTTGCTTATCTTCATTCTCTGGCACTTCCATATTTTCTAAGACCTGATAAGGGTTCTCTGTTACAATGTTTTTCGTTCCTTCGGAGCTATTCCTTATGTTTGCACTTGCTGTTTTCTTCGGTAGGTTCCATATTTCCTCTTGTTTATCTCGTAACTGAAGTTTCATCTTCGCGTTTTCTTGCTGCAATAAATAGATCTGGTTCTGTGCTTCTTTTAAGTCATTATTCATTATATCTATTATTTTCTGGAGTGAAGTAATTGTCTGTCTATCTCTTTCACAGGAGCACATGGCATCATCCGGTAGCGCGTCACGTGGTCGACTCGGCACAAATACTTCCTTTTGTATCTTTGCTATTTCTGCATAACTCCTTTGTACTTTATTTGAAGTATTATAACCATGATTGCTTTGCTCATCCAACTGGTTTACTTTATTGCTAATGTTGTTTGTTTTCACTTTCACACAATTTCTTAAAGCAGCACCTCGAGTTAAAACACCTACCGCCGCCATGATGATAGAGAACCTGGGTTCTCTGGGTTAACAATATTTTACTGTACAATGAACCACACATTTGCTTCTTAGCTTTCAGAAATAATAACGCAAGACCATTAAAGTATACTTACTCTTTTGTTAAGGATTGTTACTCTTTGTTAATATTTGTAATTTATTATTTTTTTTTTTTTTTTTTCAGGAAAAATGAAGCAGTGCATTGTACAAGCACTATTTAAAATATCACTAACAAAGCATTTTGGCAGCCAGCTGAAGAAATTTGGTATTATAAAGTTTGTTCCAAACAGCAAAGAAGCATATGATGAGGAAAGGGAGATTCAAGATGCAGTGAAAGAAATGAGTCTGGAAACACGATATTACTGATCTGGCAGTGCTGTCATGGAGAACCATAACAATATTCCTGCCTTAACATATCATACTCAAGTTCCTTCACATCCATGTCATTCTGGATAATTGCTGTTCAGTATGATGGCCAAGAAAATGTGTTCAAGCTTTTGTCTTTACAGATCTCTTTGGGAAGATTTTAAACTTTTATACATATAGTGCATTCCTTTATGTTTTTTGTGTAGTTTTACAATAAAACACTTTTCAATTAAGATGTATTGTTTTTTTTGGGGGGGAGGGGGGTGTGTACTGCTGTTATACTTGGTAGTTATTTTCCAGATATAGGGCAGAGGCTGCTACAGTCATGAATCTAATTATTGCTTAAGTTATAAGATTCTGTTTTGTATGCTTCTAGAGCATCTTCAGCATCTGAAGTACATCTGTACCCAAATGAGGGATAAATGATGTATGCTCATTAAACTTTCTAACTCTGGCCAAATATTTCAAAAAGTTTACTATAATTTTTTTCCTCTAATTCCAAATTTTCCTGGTTCTGCTTATGCCACACTATTAGGTAAGGCTCTTGGTAAATCCAAAATTTGCTTACAAAATTAACTATGAATATATCTACATTAACTCATCTTTACTTTCTCTTTTATTTACCCTTATGCAAAAGTCATTGAGACTTTTCCAGAAAATTCAAGATATGCACTTCATTTAGCATGAAAATATCTTAAACTTATGGTATTATTTTAATCAAAATTATTGTTGAGTCTTTTTGAGAAAATCAAAATTTGGAAATTGGGTGGCCCAATAGTTACAAATGATACTATTGGTAGATTAAACATACAGTGCATTTAGGAATTGGCTCCAAACATGGTATTTGGGCAATTGGTACAAAACCAAATCAGAATCAAACTAACCAGAGGTAAATACAATGTTGAAGTGAGCTTAACAATATCTCATGCAAATAACAAACAGCTGTAATGTCTAATCTGCCTACAAACGATCAAGAAATAATTTGCACAGTAATCAAGCATTTTCCAGAAAATATTGGAAACAATTTAATAGCAGCAAACCTGTAAACTTTTCAGATGAGAAATGGGTGTGGAAGTGCACAAATAAATTTCATGATATTTTGAAGTGGCAAGAGTACATATGCGATTAATGTATATTTACTTTTATAACAATGTATAAGTTTAATCTACATGTACAGTATAATTTTTTTAAGTAATAACTGTTTAACACTTATTATAATGCAATTAAATGAAAATACTGTACAAATCCACAACATGATTATGTTAAATCAAATGAATAAAATTGAATTGAATCATGTACCCTTAGTGCTAAAAAAACTAAATTATTTTACTAGTTCTGATTTAACCTCATCATTTTGGCAGATACACTTGCTTCCAATAATTAGGAACTATGTACACTTCAGTCATCAAGGTCTAATCTACATTTTTGGTATGTCTTTGGTCTATGAATGGCAAGTGCTAGTAAAGTATTTGGTAACACAGTAAGATTTATAGCACAATATGATAACAATTTTGTTATCTAACACTGTCATCTTTAAACCATCTAAAACACACAGAATATGGGGTAAAAGGATTAAATTTAGAAAAATGTGAATTTATAAGTACAGAAACAAAATATTTGTGTTTAATAATTTTGCAAGAAGGGATAAAGGCTGATTCTGAGAGAATAAAAGCAATTCAGGGAATACCTTTCCCCAAGAATCCCAAGCAACTCAAAATATTATTAGGTAGAACAGCAAATTTGTGATAAGATATGCCAATAAAATTGCACCACTTGGCGTCCTCAATGTCATTTCCTGTTGCCAAATTTTTATTGAGAATTTGTAATTTCAAATAAAATTTCAGGGTAAAATTACTTCATTCCAAACATCTTTCTAATATATGCCCATGACTATGAAACTTGATTTGGTACATATTTAATGCATTTCTGCACTTTATGGAAAGTAATAACATTCTGCACTCTAAATATGTTGCTATAGCAAGAGATGGGACATCTTCAATAATTGGAAACAATAATGCCTTTCTCACTCTTTGTGCTAAAGAGGATTAATTTCCAAAATGTCTTACTTATCACTGTGTTATCCATAAGGAAGGTTTTGAAGTTCGTCCATATCATGAAAATTGTCACTTCTGAAGTAAATCACACCAAGTTATCTTACACCCGTCACCAATTGTTCAGATATCTTTTGAATGTTACAGACTCTGAGCATGGTGGCATAATTCCTTATGCAGATGTAAGATGGCTTAATAGGGGAAAACTCTGGAATGATTCTGCAGTATTCTGGAAGAGATAAGAGATTTTCAAAAATCAACTTTTGGGCAATATTGTCAAGAACTTGATGATACACCATAGCTCTTAGATTTAGGTTTCTTGGCAGATATCACCTCAGAATTACAGAAGTTAATTAAGCTAAACCTCAAATTGAAAGGGAAAAATCGCTACAGCAACTAGTGAATACATGGCTGAAATCACAAAATCGTTTGTCATGAACCTTAAGCCTCCCCATGCACAGATTGACATTATATGAAAAAAATCTCACCTGATAATACTGGAATAAAAGTATTGTGACATTGTGGGCACATAAAATTAAAAGTCTTGTTTGCAGAAATTTAAAATGCTCTTTATTGCAGTAAACAATAACTTGGTACACCCCTTGCTGCAATAAAATTGATGTGACATACAAAACAGTCTTCAAGGTCGTTCTGTTCCACTGCCACACATAAAAAACAAAAGAATTCACTGTGGTACACTCACAATTACTGCACAGCTGCACACACAACTACCAACTCACTAGCAACTCAACTCTTTGCCAACTTTTATACCTCCAGCCATTGTTCTCGAATTCAGTTGATCGATTACAATCACGATGCAGCGAGAAAGACGGAACTATCTCTGTTTCTTTTTCTGTTTCTCTCTCTCTGCAAGCATTTAGCGCTTGCCCACACATCGGCTGTGGCTTGCACTAGCAGTACAACAATGCCTAGGCGACAGTATACACTAAATTACTCTGCAATATTAGAGAACTCACAGACCTCAAATGGTATAACAAAACAGTAAAAAATCTTAATTGACAAGCCCTATTATTCAGTAGTGGATATATAAATGACGAGCGTATAATAATCTTGTCATTTTGTAACTTCCTGGAATCTTAGGAAAGTATTCTAATTTTATGTATTATAAAGTGCATTTTCTCTACATGTAAATTCTGTTAAATATTTTATGAGTCCCCAGTTTACATACATTTGCTTCTTAATAGGTATTTGTGACAATAAATCAACCTTAATCTTATTGTAAATGCTTTTGGACAAAACTAAATTTATGGATTGCATATACAAAAAGAAATTCCCTATTCCAATTTTGAAATCAGCTATGGAAACAAGGGAAATCATAATCATAATTATCAGATATCACTGTGGAACCTGGAGCAGTATTAGGTAGAGAAAGAAATAATGCATCTAGCAATATATATGCATGATGAACTTACTGCTACCACTTATAATTTCAAATAAATTTATAATATGAAATGTTTTCACTAAATTTACTTCAGTTTGCCCTTTAAGAAGAGAAACAGCAGAAGTAAATTCTGACTCATTCTGACTCTACCTATCCAAAGCATTGTCTACACATGGCTAGTGTGGAAGAATGATTAATTTCCATCAATTTACCTGATAGTGGTAACTATGAAGCCTGGGAAAAGGTGTGTATCTCATTATATATGGGAGTTCCTAGTGGTTTACCGGGCAAATACAAATCAGTTGGAGAGTGTAATGTCATGCTGGCATGTTGACCATAATATTTCAAAGGTTAAGAGCAACTGTTCGGAGACTGGGAGATCTGTGGTTCAAATCCTGGCTATGGCATTGCATTTTTCAATCTGACTCTACCTATTCAAATCACAGCTAGTGTGGAAGAACGATTAATTTCCATTTGTAATTATTTATGTTACATAACATGTAAAGATATGTTTATGTTGAAAGTAAAAATGTAGTTCATAAAATCAGTAATTTCCAAAGGAGAATTCATAAAGCAATTTTTTTTTTCAGGAAAGAACCAAAACCAAAAGGTGGTATTATTATTATTATTATTATTATTATTATTATTATTATTATTATTATTACTATCATCATTATCATCATCATTATCATTATACTGTACATACAGTTGAATTTTTATTCCAAACTTGTGTTGTATATTGTATAATTTTTAGTTATAAGTACTTGACGTGTCCTATATCATGTAATATGATCAAAAGGATGAATAAAAACTAACTAACTATTACTATGCAAGGGAAGGGGGGGGGAAATGTTATGCATGTAAAGAACAGGAAAATGGGGCAAAATTGTCAAAAATGCAATTTTTTTCATATTATATTTATTCTTTGTAGAATCATACAGTGAAGTTATTTTGCACTAATACAGCATTAAACACCTATCATTTGGCAATTTAAATGACGCTGCAAACACGACGGCCCTTTAAACGTCTGCGCTATTGCTTCTGAACTTCTCCACTTTGATTTATAATTTTAAAAATCCCGCCTCCTTTGATATGCCTTAAGGAAATCTTGAGATATTTTGTTTGTTGGCAATGCTATAAAACTATTAGCAGACCTGAGACAAAATGCAGAGAGGAAACACAAAACTTGCGCTTAAGGGGCAGTGAATTCTTGGAGAAATTTGCTGCTGTAAGAGTGGCACCACGAGGTGAGCGGTTGTTTACTTTTTTCGCGCCAGATTACAAACATTCTTGTATTATGTGAAGTACAGAGGATATTTATTCAGGTATGTTGTTGAATGATGTTATAAAATGATAGTTTTAATAATCTTTAGAGTCCAAATGCATACATTTGTTAAATACATGGGTAAATCTGTTCTTAAACTTATCCTCACAAACGTGAGCGTACGTCCTTAATTTTAGCTGCGTGCTTTTTAGGTTAAGGCTGTCATCTCATCAATGTTAGGATGCCAAGACAAAATTATGCTCACGATATGGATGAAATGTTGAGAATAGTTGAGGAGGATGAGTCTGAACTAGAATTTAGTGAGAGTGCAGATGAGTGAAATTATGCGAATACAAATAACGTCAGTGAGGAGAGTTCTGAATCAGGGGAAGAGAATGAAAGTGATGGGGGAGAAACTTTTTCTGATTTAGCTTGGACAAAGACTGCTTTTAAATCTAAGGATTTACCGGGATTTACAACAAACAATTTCAAGGTTAGTACTATATATTATGCATTCGAAATTATTAACGTAACCTTCTATTTAACCATATTTGATTTCTAATAATAGTGAATTACTTTCGGAAACCTGGAACTCCAGCTATGTATTTCGAGAAGTACTTCACAGAGGACTTCTATGAAAATGCAACAGTGTGTACTAGCCATTACCATCAACAAGAAGCAAATGTAATGATGCGGCCTCTTCCAACACCTGCGGAAATAAAGTTGTTTTTTGGAATTCACTGTAAGCTTGGATGCATAAAATTTCCTTGCCTAAAAATGA
This sequence comes from Mantis religiosa, assembly GCA_030765055.1. NCBI lineage: Eukaryota > Metazoa > Arthropoda > Insecta > Mantodea > Mantidae > Mantis > Mantis religiosa. Next base: position 403,639,953 of record CM060950.1, read on the forward strand.
TACGGAGTGCTAGGTTTAGGTTTGATCCAATTTGCCAGTGCTATGACGAGAGATAGATTCTTCATGCTACGAGTGAATCTTCATGTAGTGGACCGGTATGCTGTAACAGACGAAATCAAGAAACAGAACAGATTGTGGAAGTACAACCTGTGATGGATGCTGTTCGGAATAGATGTTTGAAGAGCAAACAAAATATTATCCATTCATTGAAACAAAACGTCATATACACCAAGGCAGACAAAGGTAACAAAATAGTCATAATGGATAAATGTGATTACCTTGAAAAAATGGAAGAAATGCTAACTAACAGTGAATATGAAACCATTAACAAAAATCCATTGACAGCTTGCATAAAATCATTTGAAAAAACAATAGCAAAATCAAGTATAATATCAAACAAATATGCAGTTAAACCAGATAACCCAACCTTACCTAGACTTTATGGCTTACCCAAAATGCACAAACCATCCATAACAATGAGACCTATAGTTAGCAGTATAAATTCACCAACATACAAACTTGCAAAGTGGCTAATAAACAAATTCAACTCCTTTCCAAAATTCGATAGCCTAAGCATCAAAAACACCTATGAACTTATAGAACACATTAAGGATACTGAACTAAATGAAGAAGACACACTAGTCTCATTTGACGTTAAATCACTGTTTCCCAGCATACCAGTTAAACAACTCCCAACATTGATAGAAAAATAGCTCAAATCACTTGGAATGTCATCACTTGAAATTTCAGATTACATCGAACTTACCAAATTATGCATAGAACAGAATTTCTTCCAGTTTCAAACAAAATATTTCCATCAAACTTCTGGTTTAGCAATGGGCAATCCCTTATCACCCTTCCTGGCCGATCTGTACATGAGTGCACTAGAAATAAGGATCACTAAAGGTTTCCCATGGATGTTCAAACTCTGGCAAAGATATGTAGATGACATATTTGCCATAGTGCCAAAAAAACACATCAGTGATGCACTAAAACTTTTAAATATTCAAGAAAAAAGCATCAAGTTCACTGTAGAAGTTGAAAAAGACGAGTATTTACCATTTTTAGATCTAAAAATAATCAGAAATAAAAATAGAATAAACTTTGGCATTTACAGAAAACCAACACAGACAGACAACTACATAAAAGCTAATGCCTACAATCCAAGATCCCACAAACAGGCAATCCTTAATAGTTTAGCACACAGACTGGTCAACATCCCTCTCACGGCAGAAGAATACAAAATAGAATACAACAAAATTATTGAAATAGCACAGAAAAATGACTTTCCCAAATCACTAGTAGACAAAAAAGTGAACTTAGCAAAAAAGAAGAAACTACTAAAGGAAACCACAACCCTCTCAGCTACAGAAACTAAAATGATCTTCAAAAAATTCACTTACCATCCATGGGCCTTTGATAAATTCAAAAAAGTCTTCAAAAAACAAAACATTCAACTAGCTCCAGTGAACCATTACTCCTTAAAAAACCTAATTTGCTCAAACATCAAAGATGCCATTCCATCTAACAAAAAATCTGGTATATATCAAATTGAATGCTGTGACTGTAGTCAAATTCATATTGGAAAAACCAAAAGAAATTTAGAAACAAGAGCAAAGGAACACTTTAGGAACATAAAATACAAACAATTAGAAAAATCAGCAGTTGCCACACATTTTTGGGAAAAAAACCACAACATAAATCCAGAACCAAAATTACTAAAACATACAACAGAAAAAGAGGCTGTCCACATGGGAACAAATCTTTATTTCAAAAAATAGGAACAAAGTATTCAATTTCGACATCCCCCAGAAAGATTTGTTCAGCAAGTTCCTCGAACCGCCACCAGAGGAGACCGATGACAAAATATTGCCAGCTACACCAATGAGAACAAGTCGATGTCCGGCTGAAGATAGAGGGAAGGCCTCAGAAACCGGTTCCGGGAAAATTTAAAAGTGAGTGTTGTTTTGTGTTATTAATCGACTCCCAATTAATTTAATTTAACAAGATCATTTGTTTATAAATGTTATAATATAGTACACCTTATGCCAGGATGGCTCAGGTGGTTTCGTCTGTGGCCCGCATTTAGGAGGCCTGGGTTTGATTCCCATGGCCGACCTACCTGACCCATGGGCGTTTCGAGGGTTTTCTCGGGTCGCTAGGTGAATGCTGGGTAGGTTAATTACATCCCCCCAAATTTCCTGTCCCTCCATTTCATCTCCATTATCATTTCACATAATCTCTCCTCTGGAGGTCTCTTTCAGGGTAAAAGTGTTGGTGGGTGTCTCAGTGGTACATGGCAGGATGATATGCTCTGAGGTAAACTACTTCCTCCTTCGGTAGGTCGGTTGCCGGTCTCGGCTCGTCTGCTGGGACCATTTCGTGATCGCCAGCCAGGGACCTTTGGGACTCGGATCGCCTGCCTTGGGACCATTAGGGCTCAGCTGCTGGGCTCGTTGCCGTCCCGCTGTAGGGGAGCGAGTTCGTTGTCCTGGCCTGTCGGGGGAAGTCTATCCAAGCAAACTGTATGGTCCCTGCCCTCTGTTCTGTCGTGGCTATATGTAATATATAAAGAAAATAAATAATAAAAAATGTGAATAATTAATAAAAGTGTTATGATAATAAATGAGTAGAAAAAGTGAGTCCAACACATTACACTTCATTATAATTCTTATGACGGCTTGTACAGTTTTATGAGGTTAAGTACGTAAGCCGGAGATAACTGTAGTGATTTCAGTTACATTTTAAATATATTAAGCAATTTCTTTCCAACTTAATATTCAACCATGCATGGCAGCGTTCACAAATGTTTCTTGCATCGAGAAGGAAGCTGTTCTACCCTAGCAAACGTGTCTAAAGCGATTATTTTACAAAATTTCTTTCTTAAGCCTCCCTTTTAACAGCATATCTCAATAATAGAAAATGTTGAGGATACTAACTTTTTATTTAAGTCATGATTCCAGACTGAAACATTGTACGTGATGATGTTGGTGGTTCATTGATGATTCCTTATTTGAAGACATCAAGCCGAATTTTAGTGGCTAAGACCGTTCTGCTTTCCACATTTATGCTTACTGTCCACTATATCCAAATTTTGCATTTTACCAATTTATGAATGTATTCATATCACTAATTATGAATACACTGGAAGAATATGTATTTACAAAAGAGCGTAATCTTTTGTTTTTTCAATTCCAATGGACAAACGCAGCATTATATCACGTTAAGGTTATTACAATACTGTTACATCCAAGGCCGACGGCCTTGGTTATATCGGTAAAATACTTTGCTTTGGGTAACATTTCAGTGCTTCCACCAGAGCGAATGTTCCCGATCCACTTTTTTTTAACAGGTATTGGCTTTATATGTAAATCATTTTGAAATGCCAATAAAACGCGCCGAGGAGGAACAGAAATGTGCTGGAATGATACATTTTGTGCTGCTCAATTTTCTGCTTCTATCGGGTGCTGCACTACGTGTTTCCTAATTTGTTATAGGGCTTAAGACATCGTAGTTAATGTTACGTATTGTCCGTAAATAAAATATATGTGCTGTTAAAAAGGTAATGCACATTGGTACTCTGAAATAATTCCTTGTCTGCTGGTTACACCAAAATAAGGCATTGAAGCCAGCATAGGAAGCTTATAATTGGCTGTATAAGCTTTGTTTGACGTCTCACTGTTTCTTTAACATTAAGTTTTCGCTTCGGCCCATTTTTATTCCGTTTGCAACTCATTTCAGTGAATCTGACACAAGTTTCTCTCACACTACACAGTAACACTGTTCATTTCTGAGATTTTGCAATATTATCCAATAACACGAAGCGTGATGTACGCTGCTTTTTAAGTCCGTCGGACTTGAAAATTAAACGAAGTTTTTGTACTAGAGTAGAGAAGAACACGTGAATGCTACACATCATAGTTTATTTTTCATAGGTTTCCACACTGTTTATTTTCCCTCGCATTTGTTTAATTTAAATGCATGTTGAATGACGATCGATCTCCATAACAACCAGGAATCAATTATTACAACATTTTCTATTCAATAAGCATACTTTTGGAAGACAAGACTTCAAAATTTTACCGTTTAGATAACGAAATGGGCAAGCCAAAACTTACAGATCCTTTCCCTCCACAAAGTAGGAGAAGTACACACAGCAAGAAAGAGAAGACTTTGTTAAAATCAATAGAAAATTTATGGCAAGTTCTTTTGACAAAAAATGCTGATGATCCCCTTATAGAATTAAATGACAGAGAGCGAGTTAAGCTCCTGAGAGCTTTAAAAGTGTTGGGTCCTCATAGAATTCTCAATTTTGCTTGTCAGAGAAGAAGATCAAGAAGACACCGGAGTTGTTCAAGGCGGAGGAGAAGAAGCTCGTCTAGAAGGAGAAGGAGGAGGACCTGCTCAAGGAGAAGAAGAAGAAGAAGAAGAAGAAGAAGAAGAAGAAGAAGAAGAAGAAGAAGAAGAAGAAGAAGAAGCTGTTCAAGACGTAGGAAAAGGAGCTGCTCAAGACGGAGGAGGAGAAGAAGTTTTTTCAAGAATGAGGAGAAGAAGGAGAAGGAGTTGTTCAAGAAGACAGTGTCGTAATCTAAATACCGAAAGCAACGAGAATTGATAAAGGTAAGAAAACCCACATGATCGAAACCAAAACCAATAACACTAGTCATGAACTAAGCTATACAAAATATTGTACACATTATTAAAATGTTACACATTACAGTTCGAAATTATATGCATTGTACTAGTCATCACGTAAAAGAGAAACACAAGAAATAACTAAAATAATCCAATGCTTATGAAGGAGGTAAATTATTTTCATAGTGCAATACTAGATTAACTCGACACATTGTAGAACAGGCTTGGGAAACATTGCTCCATTATGGTGAATAAAGTTGTTCCTCACCTTCCAGTAGCTTACACACACACATTATGTGGAATCGGTTTTCTCTTAGATTTTCTGCTTCAATAATCACGAAGGCAGTAACAAGAAACAGAGTAGATAGAGTCAACATGAAAAACTCAATGCCATGGCTGGGACTTGAACCACGGATCTCCCGGTATCATGGTATCATGGGAGATCTGTGGTTCAAGTCCCGGCCATGGCATTGAGTTTTTCATGTTGACTCTATCTATCAAAAACCTTAGCCTATATATGGCTAGTGTGGAGAAATGATTAATTTCCATAATTTAACTAAAAGAAACAGAGTTATTTAAGAATGCTGTTTAACTGCCATTGTTCTCAGTGTTCTATCCTTATTGGGTGAAAGCCGCTTACTTTTGCTCAGAGACCTCTTTATTAGGCTTGAATATATTTTACGTGACCAAAATCTACCACACGGCTACTGGTTTTGCTTCTCATTTGAAGGATGTGATGATAATGATTTTTACACCCAAAAAATCCATTGCCCTTCCTGGGTTTGAAGCTGTGACAATTGGTGAGTATGCTTCCCCAGTCTGTTGTGCTTTGCCTTATTGATTTCCACTTAAGATAATTGTTTAATGGGATTCATTCACAACACAATTAAATAAACTCCACAAAACGAAGTCACGTTATAGTATTTTTCGGTACACAATGTTTTTGTATATAGGATATCAATATCTTCTGAACTCTTCACATGACTGTATGCTACATGCAGCTGTCAGTAAGTAAACTCTGGCAAAGGAGGGAGAAGTTAATTTTCTGGAATGTTCACCCTTGTACCGGTCTATATCATAGCAGATGCTAGCTTAATGGGAATTATAACCTCGTCAGAGGAAGTAATGTTCTTCTCAGTAGAATAAATTTAATTTTTACATGAATATAGGTAATATTTCCCTTTCCAGTTCCCGTAATAACTTACTATGTTACATAAGTTTACATTAAGGCACACAAGAGCATGGGAAATCATTTTTCCGGTGCCAAGTTTAAGTTTGTGATGAGCATAACAGTAGCACCAACTTTCATTATGAGCGTCTGATGGCATGCTTGGAGAAGTTTGGTGTGCAATATATGTTTTTGGGAGTGCGATTTTACTCTATAGTTTAATTCCCACCCAGATTGCTTTCGTGTTGCTACTGTTAAACATAGGAGCTTCATTTGTTGATTTCTAAATATTGGTATCCTGTACCAGTTGAAGAATTGGAGAATACATTTGTGTTCTTTGTTCTGAACCAAACATTATGATAAAACTGCAAATTTAGTTGCCGTGATCTGCTAGAAGAATGGCGGGTGTATCCATCCGTTGTTCTAGCGTTGCCAAGAGGGAAAATGTGCATTCGCTGAAGCTACCAACAGTGCGTAACCAAACTAGGGATATGGTAATGTAAGGTAAGGTAAGGAAATTGGCCAGACAAGAGTGGACAAACTGTTGTGTATATTTAATAATTACATATTGTATTCAATTACATGTATAAAAAAAGGTGCAGTAATCATGATGAGGTGAAGCCAACAATTTTAGTATGTGTAACCTGATAGCATTAAAGGCTTGTCAGTTATTCACTACAAAACAGGTTGCACAACATTAACAAACTGAGTCCTTGAGAGTGTACAATGTCTTTACTTGTCAGCACTCCCGCTCATGAACAAGGGTGAAAAGAAAACATAACGTTCTTCATGTAAGTCCCAAACAGTTTCTATACATGACAGGCTTCGGTAAAGACACGGCTTTGGTGAGAATGTCTGGATCCATTTCTTCTGTGCTACAGTAGGCATTCTTGATATTTCCTCGCATCACGTTTTCCCTTATGAAGTGTTCCCTGATGCTTATGTGTTTTGAATGAGCACCAATTATTGGATTTTCTGCTAGATTCTTTGCAGCCGGATTATCTCTTAGGATTGGTATATTAATTTTAGTTCAAAATCATTTGCAAGTTGTTTCAAAGAAGTGCCTCTTTTGCAGCATCAGTCATAGACATATATTCCGCTTCTGCAGTTGATAGGGCTGTTCTTTGCTTTCTAGATTCCCAACTGATGACTGAACCAGCATATTTGAAACAGTAGCAATAACAACAGTAGCATAACCAATTATGGGCTGAAACATAAACCAAGCTCCTTGGTTCCTTTTAAGTACCGTAGGAGCCTTTAGGCAGCTCTTAAATTTTGTTTACCATAAAAAAATGATTAAATTGATTGAACATTGATTTACATTGATATTATTGACTTTGATTGAACTGCCTAATGTAACTTACAGCATGGGTGATATTTGGTCTTGTTGCCACAGATAAGTACCTAAGGCTTCCAATAAGGTTCTGGTAGGGGAGGTTTTCTTGTTTTCTTTCATTTTTGGTTAGTTTTAGACCAACTTCCATCGGTATATTTGCAGGTTTACAGTCTTTTAAGTTGTAACGCTTGAGCAGATTTTCTATGTATCTGGATTGACAGCTTTTAAATTTACCATATATTCTCTTGAATTCGATATCAAGACAGTATTTTAATGCCCAAGGTCTCGCATCCGAAATGTTTCCATCACATCCTTGAGGTTGCTCACATTCAATTTGTTTGATGAGGCAATCATGATGTCATCGACATATAGAGCTAGTGGAACTTTTTCTCCCCCTGTACCAAATGCAGTTGCAGTCAGTGAATTTTATAACAAGGGAAGCACTTATAAAAAAACTGCTACCTACTATTACCACTGCAACTAATTTTTTCTATAACAAATACTAAAATTACTTCCACTACTCTTACTGCTACAACAACACTGTAATAATAATGATGATGATGATAATAATTAATAATGCATATGTAATAATCTCATAATAAACCAGCCTACTTAAATTCTCTTCTCTCACTTGAAAACCAATTCAATCCATCTCTCCTTTTCTGTAAATTCATGTCACTAATCGTACAATTCCTCTTTATTTTCCAATGATTTCAGTTTTAGCACTTTTTTCTCTATGGCCAGCACAGACAAATTTGTGAGTCTTTGCTGCCCTTGGGTGTTTCTGCAGTAAGTATGAATTCGACAAAGCGCCGAAAAAGAACATTGGGACTCGTTTTGGACACTGGGATTATGGAAATCAGTGCGCACAACTTGAAGAGTTCACAAACAGTGGACGATGACAAACCACTACATTTCAAATAAATCATTAGTTTTTGAACTCCCATCGACAGACACTCATTTGAGGAATAAACTACACTGAGTTCACTTTTAAGACGAGCAAAGTAAAAATATTGACCAAAACTTTCTTTCAGTGAACAGAATGCTTCTTCAGGAAATTTATTTGTAATATTATTTTGGTCAATTAATTGTAAAAATTAAACTTTTTCTAAACCTTCAAACCTAATTTGATTTTGTATATTATCATATATTTCATAACACAGTCAGCGGTAGCTATCTTTTTTAACAAAGTCGTTGTTTTGCTATTGTCTTTTCTTTGGCAGTTCATAATTCTCATTACATTTATCCCATACATTCGTTTCTCTTTTCTTGTAGAGTGGCTTTTGTTTCCCTTACTTAAGTAGTGCAATAATTTATATCCAATATTTTTGTCTGCAGAATTTCAAAAAGGGCATCGTTTAAGCAAAATATTTCACTGAAAATTATGAGAAAAAAGTTAAATTCAAAATCAGAAAGAACACTGTTAACAACTCAAGGTTCATGATAAGGTTCACTATCCCACTGGTTTGGATTATTGAGTATGTTCTCGAGCAACTGAACTAATTCTTTACTATGTTCCCAAACAGTTTCAACCAGCCTTCCATTATAATTCCATCGAGTTGGAAATACTTTGGGAAACTTTCTTTTTGGTAAGTGTTCCATACGCATGTGATTCCCTATATTCAGAGGCAAGATTTTGTGGTGACAATTATTTATAAAATTCGCATTAATAATTTTAATTGGTGGTGTTTTGTGTTTTTTTTTACCATAAATTTGCATTAATGTTGCACAAATTTTCGGGAAGAATTAATGAGTAGTGACATGGCTGAAGTGAAAAGTAACAGGTAACTAGAGTAACATAACTTTTAAAACCCCTTTTTCCCAATTTAAAATATTTTATTTGAAATCAGCAGACAGTAAGTAACATGAATAAAATCAAATATCACACAACAGACATTGCCAAAATGCAGCATACAACAGGTTGGGATATTTTCGCTATTCATACTTCTTTTGTCTGTCACAAATAAGTTATATGTAGAGAAAAATCTCTCAATGTCAGCATTTGACATCGGCAACCAAAGACATTGAAGGGACTTTTCACAGAAATTGCTGTAAGAATCAGCTTTTGCCTTCAATGGCAAGAGTGCTTTTACTGCATCTAATCTGTTATCGTTACCACCGTGGCTTTGCTGTTCAACAATGTCACAAAGCTCTTTGTAACAAAGAAGAAAATCAGAATCACAAGAAATAGCACTGGTTTTAAATGCATTTAGTTGTTTAAATCCTGTCATTACTCGATTTAAATCACATATACTTGATTTAGTAACTAGCCTAGAACACTCAAACAAGTGATCTAAATATTCCGTTGTTTAAGGACTATTGATTAAGTGATCTAAAGCTTTTATGGTTATTGTATCATCAGTTTCTTTTGCCATAAAGGAGTTCAATTTAGACAAAGTCATACGACAGCAAACTTTTAGATTCTGTTCTACTGCTTCTCTGATACTGGGATCCATGATATGATCCACAAGCGCACTTAATCTGTTTCCAAAGTGACCGCTCTCTAATATTTCACATTTGGCTCTCAGCGAGTTAATTCGGTATAAAATGGAATGAGCTACTGGATTTTGTTTAGATTTAAATTGTAATTATTTAACTGTTATCAATCAATTGCAAACAAATTTGGATATTCATAACCACAACACAAGAAACAAGAATAATTTCGCTACTATGATGTATAGACTCCACCTGTGTGACAAGTTGCCTAGTTACATGGCAGCCAAGCTATATAACAAACTCCCAGCAGAAATTAAAGTGTCTAGTAACTTAACAAAATTCAAATTTTTCTTGAAATCATATTTAATTAATAATGTACACTCCTGGAAATGGAAATAAGAACACATTGACGCCGGTGTGTCAGACCCACCATACTTGCTCCGGACACTGCGAGAGGGCTGTATAAGCAATGATCACACGTACGGCACAGCGGACACGCCAGGAACCGCGGTGTTGGCCGTCGAATGGCGCTAGCTGCGCAGCCTTTGGGCACCGCCACCGTCAGTGTCAGCCAGTTTGCCGTGGCATACGGAGCTCCATCGCAGTCTTTAACACTGGTAGCATGCCGCGACAGCGTGGATGTGAACCGTATGTGCAGTTGACGGACTTTGAGCGAGGGCGTATAGTGGGCATGCGGGAGGCCGGGTGGACGTACCGCCGAATTGCTCAACACGTGGTGCCTGAGGTCTCCACGGTACATCGATGTTGTCGCCAGTGGTCGGCGGAAGGTGCAAGTGCCCGTCGACCTGGAACCGGACCGCAGCGACGCACGGATGCACGCCAAGACCGTCGGATCCTACGCAGTGCCGTAGGGGACCGCACCGCCACTTCCCAGCAAATTAGAGACACTGTTGCTCCTGGGGTATCGGCGAGGACCATTCGCAACCGTCTCCATGAAGCTGGGCTACGATCCCGCGCACCGTTAGGCCGTCTTCCGCTCACTCCCCAACATCGTGCAGCCCGCCTCCAGTGGTGTCGCGACAGGCGTGAATGGAGGGACGAATGGAGACGTGTCGTCTTCAGCGATGAGAGTCGCTTCTGCCTTGGTGCCAATGATGGGCGTACGCGTGTTTAGCGCCGTGCAGGTGAGCGCCACAATCAGGACTACATACGACCGAGGCACACAGGGCCAACACCCGGCATCATGGTGTTGGGAGCGATCTCCTACACTGGCCGTACACCTCTGGTGATCGTCGAGGGGACACTGAATAGTGCACGGTACATCCAAACCGTCATCAAACCCATCGTTCTACCATTCCTAGACCGGCAAGGGAACTTGCTGTTCCAACAGGACAATGCACGTCCGCATGTATCCCGTGCCAGCCAACGTGCTCTAGAAGGTGTAAGTCAACTACCCTGGCCAGCAAGATCTCCGGATCTGTCCCCCATTGAGCATGATTGGGACTGGATGAAACGTCGTCTCACGCGGTCTGCACGTCCAGCACATACGCTGGTCCAACTGAGGCGCCAGCTGGAAATGGCATGGCAAGCCGTTCCACAGGACTACATCCAGCATCTGTACGATCGTCTCCATGGGAGAATAGTAGTCTGCGTTGCTGCGAAAGGTGGATATACACTGTATTAGTGCCGACATTGTGCATGCTCTGTTGCCTGTGTCTATGTGCCTATGGTTCTGTCAGTGTGATCATGTGATGTATCTCACCCCACGAATGTGTCAATAAAGTTTCCCCTTCCTGGGACAATGAATTCACGGTGTTCTTATTTCAATTTCCAGGAGTGTATTTTATTCACTTGATGAATTTCTAAACTAAGACTACAACTTCAGAATTTATTGTTTGAGTGCTAGTTTCTTATTTTACAATACTTATGACTAAAACCTAGACATTGTATTAGGTGTACAAGACAGTATACATTTAGAATAACATCACCTAAGTTTTAGTTTCTTCTAATATCTGTATATATATATCAAAATAACCAACAACTTTAATTGTATATAATTGACGACTTGCCTGTTTTCAACAATGCTTGTAAAACATAAGGTGATAAAGTATTATTATTATCATCATCATCATCATCATTATTATTATTATTATTATTATTATTATTATTATTATTATTATTATTATTAATTAGTGTGTATGGATTTATTAAAGCAAGTTAGTATTCTATTTATATCACACAACCTGTATAGCTGTGTTCTTAAACTGTATAAATTCATATGACGTGGTTCTTTTGTGTATTTAACACTATACTGAACTGAAAATAAATAAAAAATAAATAAAAATAAATAAATAAATCTGCAATTTTCAGAAACAAATGTTGCCTGCACTTGGCTCGCAAAACTGATCATTAAACAAATTTTGTGCGGGGAACTGAAAGCTTTTTCTTTTTAGAAAAGAAATTGACAATTGCATCAAAATAGCTGGCAATGTAAACTACTGAATTAAACCAGCTAGACCAGTGTGACGGTACAGGCAATGGGAAAAATTTAGCTTCTAAATATGGGTGTTTTGAGTGAGATATTTTTTGTATTCATTTTTAACTTTCGGCCATTTCGGAACACATTCTTAAAACCTGAGGGACAATATTTTCCTTTTAATGTACTTGTAATGTCTGAGAGTAATTTCCAAGAATTTCAATCTTCTCAGCACCTTTAGTCAACATAATAGGAGTTTTTTGTTGTGCATGGTGTGCTATCCAATAAATAACATTTCTAGTTAGCATATGACAGACAGTCCTGAGTATCGCGGACCAGCCCGGTGCTGTTGTCAGTTTATTATTGCATCCCTTAGCTGTTATTTCAGTATGCATGATGTCACTGTATTGGCTTTGTTAACTATTAAATTTTATCTTGCATTCGTTAAATTTGTTAACATTTCTTCACGACTTCTAGCTTCGTGCTAGGAGGACATGAATGTTGTTTGAAAGAAATGTGAATTTTTCTATGCAGACTAAAGTAATAGAAATTTTCACATTTAACACTAAAAAACTTTCTCAAAAAAGGAAAAAATTGCAAAAATTTGCAAAAAAAAAATTGTTGAAAATAAACTCTTGCCTCTGCCTATATTGTATAATTAAGAATGCCCATTCCTAAGAGAAGTAAATTTGCTCTGTTGCTTTCCACAACATTTCATATGCTACCACTAATCCTCAACTAATGAAGAAAAAAGCCGATAATATAACATTTTATAATACGACAAAGGTAGGATTTGATTTGGTGGACCAACAGTATAGAAAACTGACATTACAAGCAAAACCAGATCCTGGGCTATATGCCCACTTCGGTAGCATAGTTGGTACCATGTCTGCTTCACTTTCAAGCGGTCCTGAGTTCGAGTATGTGTATGTGCGTGCACATACGTGCGCTAAATACTAAACTTTTATATAAGTCTGTTATCTTCAAAGAAAGAGAAACAAACATTTTTCACAAAATGCCCACCCCTGTCTACCCTTTACATGGATAACAATTCTAGATATTTCATTCCCTTGAAAATGGCTCTAATGTCCATTTCTTATTCAGAGTACCTCAAAATGTGCAATTCCTCTGAAATATCGCCATCTAATGTTTGGAGCAATGTATTCTCTATTGAGTATAGGTATATATACATGGCAGGGCAAGGAAAAAATCCAAATTGTGCACTTACATGACTTTCTCTACTCACACTTATTCAAACAATTTTTAACCGAGACAGTCGTTTACAGAAACGGCTCACCCTATATTGGATACACAGCCAGATACCTCTTTAAGAGGAAGTATCCCCGGAAAGAACGTTTACATCTGGTTTTAACAGCCGTCAACATAGTACTGAGGCAAGTAGCTACTTTTACATGGAGTAAACCAACTAGCTTTACTTCTAGTAACACATTTTTATACCCATACACTAACTTAACCTCATTCTATTTCTAAAAATAATAGAACCCTCCTCCCCTTATTTTAATATTAAAACAGCATTTTGTGTTTGGAAAACCAAACATCCATTCCAAGGCCTCCTTAAATAAACACCACTAAACAACCATTTCATTTATTCGCTTATGTTAGAATCGTCTGATATCAGCATCATACGTGTTTTGCTACAAATGTTTTATCGTTAAACTTCATGTTCATATTAAACTTCCTGAATATTTATCTATTTCTTATGAGCATGCAATTGCATAGTGGAATATTTAAACAATCATTTAAGCGGATTTAAAAGGTTAATGGATTTAAATGAGTATTAAACTACGGAGTAACTCAATTGATTATTTAGAACTAAAGTTTTGTCATCGTTGAAATTAATGTACTGATCAAAATTCAAATGTCAGAAACTGCGTATACCTACGTACAGTGGATTTAAAGTTTTCTGAATCTCAAAGAAACAAATAATTCAGCTAAAGTGACGTCAGATTCAACACTAAGAACTACATTGGTGAACTAATGGTGGTTTTGTGCTGCTGTTGAGGATGGTTTCGTGCACATACTTCTGCAAACAATAACGTCGGTTAACTGGTATACCAAAATCTGGACGATAACGACACTTCTGCAACCCTTTACTTATGTGTAGGTCACATCGTTGCATTCAGCATGGACATAGCTGAAATTGTGGGTGCTGCAGGTTGGGTTCCTGGCCAGGAAATGTACGTGGATGAGGTTCTGATTGGGAGGAGCTATGTGATCGTGTCTGGAGCCATCTTTATAACAGCAATGGCAAAAGCAATGCCTGTCCTGAATCAACTCACCTCCAGCAATGTCTTTACAGGAATTGTGAAGCCTCTGATGTTATTATGAGCAAATTTGGGTAGCAGTGGCTCACAGAGTATCAGTGTCGAGGAAAGGCTGCTACAGCTCATGCTCCTGGTAGCATGGTGGCTTTCATTGATCCAACCTACCAGGGAAGACATCGTCGGCTGGTTCACGAGCTGGAGCAATGCTCCCCATGGACACTCAGTTCCTTGGGCATCATCTTAACAGGTCAACTTCTTATTTTCTCCTTAAAAAGCCAATATTTTTATTAGTTTTAATGCCAGTGCACTTCATGGCTGCTGTAACCAATCGATGTGGAAAACAACAAGATACAGAGATTTAACTGTATTGGAACACCACAGTGAAGCGAAATAATTATTAATTTATAGATGAGTCGTATTTATTACACATCTGCTTCACTTACGTATCTATTTTGAGGACATATTTCGCAAACGATTTGCGAAACATGTTCTCAAAATAAATACGTAAGTGAACCAGATGTGTAATAAATATGATTCATCTATCAATTAATAACGAGATACAGATTTAGTACATGACATGAGAGTAATGTTTCGTAGTACATTAAGTATATACAACTGCCTTTAAAAAGGGCTTTAAGTTTAACGCGAGCCTAAAAGACAGAAGAGTTGAGCATAGTCCTTAGGGAGCACTAGTATTGAGGTTTATAGGTTTAATCAATATCTAGTTTTAGTAGAGTTTAGTTCAGTCTGATTGTACATTAAGAACAACAGAACATATACTTGCATTACTTTTTCATCCCCATTAAGTCTATAGCTAAGTCTGCTACAAGTGATCCTGTTAGTGTAACTGTAACTGTTTCTGCAGGTCCTTAGGAGCGATGTTACCTCACACTGTTCCCAGAGTTTCTTGGGAGGACCACCTCAACCTGGTACTGGTATATCCTATGTGTAGTACAACGGGGATCTTATACTTTTGAAGTCATCAAGAAAGTTACTGGTAACCGCGGCCGTACTAGACTTCACTGCAGTAGCCTTGGTGCCATTGTTCATCATGACAGACGGCACAAAGAGGGAAAACAGATAACGAAGTGCTCCAGTCAGGACGTACTACAAGGATGTGCCACATAGATAGCCACATGAACACCACCAGCTGTCACTAACTCCGGGGTAAGGACTTTAGATAGAACGTGAATCTATGCTTTGTTACTTTCATCACTTCAAGTCCAGAAAAATCTTTTTGTATTTAATAGTAATCTGCCATACAATGTTTTAAATTCTAGATTATAGCCCCTTCCCAAAAATCAGATATTCTAAAATTCTTATCAATGCATTAGTGCTTTATGCATTCCGTATCAAGCTCAATGGCTGACGGCTCATGTTTAGGAGGTCCCGACTTCGATTCTTGCCGACCGCACATTCCGATATTGACATTGGGCTTTTCGTTTTTCCCTCGTCGTTAGAGGAATGTTAGGTGATTTCTAACCTCATCTACTAGGGTGACTTCCTATCGCTTTTAAACTTTTCAGCTTTTTGGTATTTCACTGTCTTGCTATTCATAGCTCTTTAAGTCTGCTGGATTATTTTACTTCCATCCTGTATATGTTTGAACTACTGGAATCATAATTTAAATGTATAGTTTGTAGATGGCCTTTATAAATTGTTCTTCATTCATATTGTGTTGTCTATACTAGATCAAAAACCATTGGTATATACAAATATTTAGTTAAGTGAACAGAATAACTCAGAAGTGAAAAGCTGCTCAAATATCAAACTTAGTATTTAAGTTCAGCAACTTCCATGAATGTTTTAACTTTTACATAACTGGTAAGCCGTAAGAGAGACAAAATGTACATCTCGTAAAAATCAGCAATTTGTCACTTGTTTTTAAAGTGAACTGTTCTCTAAATATTACTTGTTATTTCTTTTAACTCTACAGTAGTTATACTTTTCTCAAATATGATTACATTATTCATTTTTTATCTATTCTGTTGACCTCTTCGTTGATTTTGTTGGAATTTTCAGATGCCTTGTCTTCGTGATACAAGACGAGCAGCGGTCCAGACAGAGCTACAGCTACAGCTACAGCAGCCAGTGTGTTATTGCTTCTTGTTCAATTAATCATATCTTTAAATAAATTCTCGTGGACTGTTATACCCACTTTTACCAATGTACAATAATGTTGGCTTATATAATCAAAATTTGAAATAAAAGTAAATTCAAATTCACCACATATCAAACAGCTATTGGTTTAGTTTCCTTTAGCCTGTTAAGTCATATCGACAGTGAAACAAATGGGTTGTTATGATATTAATTTCTTATTGATAACTAACAATTTTGATACAGTAATATGAAATTCTCCTTCTACTCTAAGGTTACTCATTGTCCTCCCAAATTTTTAATTTAAACTTAATATACAAATATAGAGAATTTTACTGCAGGCAATTCTTAATTGTAATTAGTTAAAAGAAAACATATTTTCTTCTAATGTTATTGAATTTTTCAACTTCTTGAATTTTATGTATGGGATATAATTATGTTCATCTGAATTATTCCACAATTTTTAATACTGCACAACAATTTTAAATTTAAAATCTATAATTTTAAAACTAATTAACCATACATTGCATCTAATGATGCAAGTAAACATTTGCGAAATTAGTCTCCTGAGTTCTGTAAGAATTTACCAATTTTCTTAAAAAGATAAGTGAAGTTTCTAACAAAGTATTATATCAAAGTATAAACTTGAAAGAAGCGTAGGGACAGTGAAGCACAAATTAGCACAAAAGTGAATCGAGAAGATATTGACACATTGCTGGCTCACACAACAATTTGAGTGAAGCAATGTGTCAATATCCTCTCTATTCACTTTTGTGCTAAAGTATTATATTTTATTATAGTATGGGTTATTACATATTTTCTTATAAGAGTCTATTTTTTAAGGTTACTTTATTTATAAGAGCACACAAGAAATTTAAAATGTATAAATAAAAAGTCAAAGTTTCTTGCACACCATACTCAGTACGTATTGCAACTGTTACCCACATTTGAGCAGATACACAGATTTTGAGATACCTCAAATATTTGACCTTCCATTGGTGCATAGAGGACTTTGAGACGTCTACGTTTATTTGAACCTTATAGCTTTCGAACGAACGCTCCAAGCAATTCTCTGACTCAGAAATCTACATATTTTTACACCTCCTGGCATATGCGCTGGCTTAGGGGTGGGGGGCAAGGCACTTTGGCCCCCCATTTTTAACATGCTAGAGGCATCGCCTCCCGCAGATTAAAATTTAAAAATACAATGGAAAGTAATTAAATTTATTTACTTTAATGTTATTATAATACATTTTAAAGTGGTTATGATTATTTTTATTGCAAAACATTCATCAGTCAGTCAACAGTCATTCTTATTGGAAGAAATTTCTCAACAATAGCATCATAACAAACTGCTCATATTTTGAGAGATGCCACAGCACGGTCCCATTGTTAACACTGAATCTTTTAATTGCTTTACAGTTGGAAGGCAGTCTTCCTTTATTGTGATGTGTCAGCGTGACGTGGAAATCAAACGAATTGCATGTAGTGCGGCATATAAGATTCAGTCTACTCATTGTTAGTGCAGTGCTAAAGGTCCAGTAGGCTACATGATAAGTTAAAATGGATAAATTTGTAATTTGAAGGCAAAATGCTAGCACAGTAAATGTAAGTGATTGTGATCAACCTAGTACAAGTTCCAGTGGCATAACGTATGATAGTGACAATGAGGCAAAGGTTGTGATAGTGCCAAATGAAGAATCTATTATGGCAAAGAAACGTTATCATAAGCATAGATACAATCCATCTTGGACCCAGCAGTTTCCATGTGTTGAATATAGTTAGGTAAAAGATGTTATTTTTTGCAAAACTTGTAAAGACTTTATTTTGAAAGAATGAGCTTCCAATTTTCTTCAAAAATGGAAATGGCTCTTATTAAAAGTGGCTTTTCTAATTGGAAAAAGGTGATAAAAAACTAAAACCTTATGAAAAGTCAGGCTGCCATTGGGAGACTGTGATGAATTTCGATCTTACAAATCAAATGTGAATGTACTTGGCCAGATCTCAAATGAAAAACTGACACAAATGCGACAGAACTGTGCTTACTGAAAATCATATCCTTTCTTCATTTCTTAGCAGTTCAAGGATTGGCAATTAGAGGACATACAGACGAAAAATGTAACTTTACCAATCTATTGCGTCTTCGGTGTGAATATAGTAAGGAACTTATGGCATGGCTAGAGCATGACTCTTGTTATAAGTGGTTATCCCATGTTTTGCAGAATGAAATAACTATCTTAAGCAATAATCTTCTCAAAATATTGCTAGGTGACATAAAAAGTGCTAAATACTTTTCTATTGTAGCAGATGAGACATTAGATGTACCTACCAAAGAACAATTCAGTGCTTTTAATTAATTAGTCAACTGAAAAATTTAATGCCACAGCCGGAAAATTACCGGGAAAATATAATGAGTCAATTGGAGAGTTTAATGTTGCTTCGGCATGTTGACCATGGTAACTCAAGGGGTTAGAGCGTCTGGACGGAAACCAGGAGATCCGTGGTTCAAATCCCAGCCGTGGCATTGAATTTTTCAGTTGACTCTAATTAAAAACATCCATATACAGGGGCTGTATTTAAAAGATTTAATTCCTCAATATAAATTTAAAATTCAGTGTTTGTTTGAGATTTGTCGCCACTTCACTAGAAATTTAACAATATTTTCTAGGGTTATATGTAACTCACAGTACCACAGCCAAAGACCTGTTCAATATCACCATTGATACACTAAGAAGATTTGATTTGATTATCTCTGATTGCCGCGGATAAAGTTTTGATGGCACAGCAAACATGGCCGGAATATATAATGGAGTTCAGTCTAAGATTTCTGAGATAGTGAAGAAAGCTATTTTTGTGCATTCTCTTGCACATACCCTAAATTTATCTCTTCAAGACTCTGTAAGGGCAGTGCCAGAATGTCGAAATACAGTTAGCATTATGAAAGATCTAATAAATTTTGTAAAAGATTCACCTAAGAGACTAGCATTATTTGTTCAAATAAAGTCAGATGACACCATAAACTTAAGGCCATTCTCTCCTACAAGGTGGACTGTAAGGTATCTAGCACTTTTGTCAGTTTTGTCGAAATATACACAGCTCTAAGGGCTTTTATCTAACATGTCTCAAAATGATAACACAAATGCTGGTGCTAAAGCAAATGGTTTGCTAATGCATAAGCAGACTTTTGAATTCTTTTTTATACTATCAGTTTTGGTAAAGTTGTTTGTCCACATTGATGCAATAAACACAGCTTTACAGAACAAATCCCAACAGGATGATCTCAACACTTCCTACCACTATTCAGTCTCTGAGAAATAATTTCCAATCTTTTTGGAATGAAACCACTGAAAAGTGCAAAGAAATGGATATTCATTCCCCTAAAATACCTAGAAAAAGAAACTGATACGATGAATCAAGCGATCCATTAGATGCATTTTCTGAAGTTGTGATAAATATAAAATGATTTACAACCAAAATAATGGACTCATCTCTCAGTTTTTTAGATTCTCGCTTCTGTACTTCAACTTTTGCATTGTAAGCAAAGTTGAGCAATTTATTCTTGGGAACAATAGCAATTTGGAAGATATTATGAATTTCTATGCTTCAGATATCAATAAGGATCACTTATTGTTGTATCAAAGCATGTTTCTTGGAATTATCCAAAGTAGCAACACTGTTATTACTTCTTTGTATGAAATATCTATTTAAAACAACAAAAACACCTTTTAGAACTACTGCCAGAACTAGTTAAATAATAAGATTAGTACTGACCATTACAATATCAACCTGTACCACTGAGAGATCTTTTTCTTGTCTGTGGCGGCTGAAAACTTACCTCCGATCAGTCATGCAGCAAGTTCATTTAAACGCCATTGCTCTTCTCAACTGTCATCAAGATGAGTCCATGAAACTTTACCTTGACAGCATCTGTGATGAATTTATATCTATGAACGACCTGAGGAGCAGTACATTTGCTACCATATTTTAAGGTAAGATTTGCAAATGCCTTATATTACTTATTTTAATAGAATTGTATCATAAGGAAACGTAATTCTTGTCCCCCACCAATTTGAAATCTAAGTTGGCGCCCCTTCCTCCTGGATTGTTTGTGCAGCAAAAGCAGTATCTGTTTTACTTCCCTTAGCTGCAAAAATGACAAAAGAAAACGAGGCTTGGTATTAGCATTGTAAAATGACACCTCCAGATATCAATGCCAAATGGAATTCAAGCTGTAGGTACTGAATCACATTGAGTAGTAGAAGTGCATTATAACACTTGACTATCACATTACACTGTTAATATGCATACATTTTCTTCTCTTTTAGGGAACATATTAACAATATAATATTAATAACAGTAAGCAAGTATTGCATTTCACCCAAAAGTTTGATACTGACATTCTACAGAAATATCTACTTGTTTTGAGATCCCTAGAGTTGGAAAAAAAGCTGTGATGCAGGAGGTTTTATTTTCCATTCTCCTCCATACCTCTTTGAGCCCATTACTTTGAAGACTGCCCATCCACTGGCTTCTCTTGATACTTTAAACATTGCCTTAATATTATCCAGATTCAGTATTCAATAACCATATATTAATGCTATGTCTATTACCATCCCTTTCTTTGTCATTCATCCTCTCTCAAGAGTACTCGCCTTTACAATTGCACAAAGTAAGCTTATTTCCTGCAGAATATTCTTTTTTTTTTTCTTTTGTTGTAATTTATGTCCTCCAACGTTAAGTCATATCGGACGATGAATGAAATGGGTGAAATGATGCTCAAATGAGTTCGGGGTCCATAGAGCTTAGAGTTACCTGACATTTGTCTTTCAGGATAAGGGAAAACCCCGGAAAAAGCCTTATCCAGGTAACTCACCCTGACTGAGATTCGAACTCGGGACCTATTGAACATGAGGCAGACATGCTATCACCATGCTACCGAGGCGGGCAGAATATTCTGTAAAGAAGAGTATAGCAGTTGCCATCTTCTATACCATAATTCATTTTAGCCTCTACCACCATGATACAGATTCTTTGACCTCTACGTTTGCATCAATAACTACAATAGCTCATTTCCCTTTTGATTGTATCAGTTTTGTTTTTCCCATGAACCAGCTGCATCAACTTTAAAGTGATTATGTACACTCTTGCACTATGTTACACTCTATGTTCTCTTGTTTCCATTTCTTGTGTTTGCCTCATTCTTTCCCTTTATTTTAATGTCTATATCTCTCTTTATTTGCCTGCTGCTTACAAGGATTGTGTAAGAGCACTGGCTGTAACTGATCCTACCACCAGGTCATTCACAAAGGTGGCCCAGGGCTTTGTATATTATTAATGACTAGCATTAAGTTATTTTCCTTACCTATCATTACTAATATAGCATCAATAAATTATTTAAATAAAACTGGACTTGACAACTTAGCCATAGGCCTTTACTTTGGTTTAATACTTTAGTAATTATTTCCTCCTTAGATCTCTATAATATTAATCCTGCCGGTATTCGTGCCATTGCTCAATAATTTATTCAATAATAATTGCAGCTCTAGCACTGTGGTCAAGTGGTTAGACTACTCTCCTCTCACCTAGGTGGCCCAAGTTCTATACCAGGGGACTACATGTGGGATCTGTGGTGGACAAAGCAAACGGCAGGTTTTACGTTTCCTCTACCATTTACTCCACCAGCTGCTATAGAATCACCTTTCCTTTCATCCATTTATATCATCCACTTCTTCATTCTCATAGCAGTATTGGGCTGATCCCCTATCCTAAATATTCTCTCAGACACAGGTACCCTCTACTCCTGGACATGCATCTGGCACCAAATTTTAAGTCCTGGGTGGTGCAACTAATGCATAAGAGGGGAAGGGATTAAAGAGGAAATGGCAAATATAATTGCAGTTCAACTCTGCCATGTGGTTCCTCTAAGCCAAGAACATATACAGCTTGCCCATTTTCTCTTTCAAATATTTATCCATCAGGTTCTTATGACGAATGTATTACCATATGATCAAGATATTTTTTATGCCAAATTAAACATATATCCTGAATTTTCTGACAATGTCCTCAGAGGACCTCATCATTCTGGATGACTATTGCATAACTAAATTGTAAGAGACAAAATCTTACTACACAAATAACTTCAACACTCTATTTCTGTAAAACGTAGTTATTTTGTGGAGTGAACCATTTGCGAGATATTCCTTGTAATTTGTCTGAATTTTACAATGCTTTACTAAAATGGTAGGTCGATATTCATATGTATTTTTCTCTAGTATGTACCTATAGTAAGTATGAGAAGTATTGCATTCCATCCAAAACTTTAATATCCAGATTTTGTGGAAATATATTTTGGATATAAAAACAGAAATGGAAAAAAACATTTTTAGAAAACACTCCATGTGTAGACTGTGAACAGTATAGCTAAAATTTGTCAAGTCGGTTAAATACCGAAGTTGGTATTTAAGTTCTGCATCCTCCAGGGACATAACACAATTTTTATTTGGTGTACCATGAACTACATAAAGGAATAAGCATTTGCAAAACTGTGAGTTTGTCAGTTAATATCGAATCAACATCAGAGCACATGAATACTAAATTATTCTCGTGTTGATACATTCGTAGTTTCATTCCTTATTATAGGAAAATACTTTGCAGCTTTATTATCTGTTAACTGTGACGTAAGGTATGTGCAAAATGCAATTCAGATGAGAAATTGCGTTGCAATCATTTTTGCTTTCTCTACCATTTGCACAGTAGGGATTGAATCAACCCAGTAATTTGATGCCGAGATTTTACCAGAAATGCACGTTTTTACATCCCCCGAATCCAAAAACAAAAAATTAGAAAAAGGATCTCTGTGTGTGCGTGCACAGCATAATTTACAAATGAAAATTCAGTAAATACGTAATTCTCTCAAAGATGCAACATGGACATTTTCAAGAAAATTCCCCCCAAACCCAGAATACTTGGAAAAGTTTTCGTACATTCTTTTTTTTAAAAAAGCTCTAATGACTGTGATTAATGTACCGTATGTTTAAGATAGATTTATGACAAATGAAATGCCTAGGTATATGCTATTAATCCCCCCCAAACTCTAAAATACATAGAAAAGTTTCCGTGCATTTGTTTTTCTCAAAAAAGCTCTAATGACTGTGATTAATATACCATATGTTTAAGATAGATTTATGACAAATGAAATGCATAGGTATATTGTTTTACACACCCAATAATACCCACAAAAATTCTGACCTGTTGTACTCACATGTTTTTCTCTTCTCACTCGTGCACATTATTTTTACACTCATTCTTCTGTCTACTTCAAGTTAATGGGATAAACATGTGTAGAAATGGTTTTATTACACATTTCCTTTTAAGTACAATGGAAATAGGCGAATGCAGTAGACTTAAGCAACAGTCAGCTCTATGTGTGTTTGGAGGAATTTAGTAACAGTGACGTCATAATTAATCTCAGAAACTATAACTATTTGTAGTTGGTTTATTAATACTTCAAGTAAGTGACGAGTATTAATAAACCAACTACAAATAGTTTCTGAGAAGAACAGTCAGCTCTTTTAAGATTTGTTTGTATGTGTTTGCTTTGGAATTTCGTTTATTTGTGTCTCCAAGGGATAAAAAAATCCTGCACACGTGTTTACCTGACTTTCTATACTCATTCTTGTGCAAACTATTCTTAAAAATGTTTTATCTTTTATCTAGCTCATGTTAATTGAGAAAGGCGTATGATTTTATTACGTATTTCGTTATAGGTGCAGTGGAACTAGAATACGTAAGTCAAATCTTTTAATAGTTGGTTGTTACGTAAAGCCTTTGTATGACCAGAACATAAACTATACTGGTTGCCAAACTAGAATGTGATTGACAGTAAGCACATGGAAGAACACTTTAAATAAATGGGAGGGGATGAGTACATCATAACGGTTTTCATGGTAACGATTAAAAGGACCAATTGGCAAGAAGTTTCCATGACAACGTGAAACGCTAAACCTTGGTTACCAATATTCTAACATGTGCTTATAATGACGTGCGGGAGAGCGAGTTACGCAAATGCTGCAGTAAACACAATACCTTGCTCCCCTGTCCCTGCTGGCTTACACATCCCCAGTGTGGGGTCCGGCAACCAAAGACCTTATCGAGGGATTTACAAAATTTCGGCTGTGCACGCCGAAACTCCAGCCGGCTTTAAGAACTAGGAAAGTCTGCTATAGAAATCGAACCAACGATCTCTCAAACGCGAGCTACAGGATGCTATCACCTGAATCATCCTGCTCGGTTACTTTCTCTGTGTGTGTGTGTGTGTGTGTGTGTGTGTGTGTGTGTGTGCGCACACGTGCGTGCATGTGCGCGCATGCTTAGTAGAGCAAGTAAAAACGTATAACATCATATTTGAGAAAAGAAGTACATGAAAATAATTTTCATATGTGAATTATTCAGAACGGTAAGAAGAAATATCTCGGAAAAGGTTAACTCACAAAGTAATCATCCGATATGATTTAACTTTGGGGGACCTTAAAAATGCTGTATCTACCATCCAGATTTAAACTGATGTAAATGTCCTTTGCACCTAGTGCCTTTGTTACTGCACTTTGTGTTGGCATAAAATTGCCACATTTGCTTATTAGACTGGGAGAAAGTGAACTTTGGTTAAATTGCCTGCAAATTTTGTCTCAGGCTGCATTGTTACACTTTAATTGAAATTTGTCAGCTTTTTTTTTTTGTACATACAATAATTCTGTGCTCGTTAATGAGTTCTATTATTAATGATTTTTGAGCATAGAAACCATTACTTCTACTGTGCCTAAATTTATCATCACAATCCTAACCACAAACACCCACGAAAATTACATGGCATAGATCTAACCATATTTAACGACTTATTAAAATTTCTTGGTCTAGGACTTGCTATGTGTAGCGGATAAATTGCAAATGCTGTGACAACTTTTACATTGACAAAACTAAAAGGAATTTGAACATTAGGCTTAAAAAGCATTTTAGGAACATCAAGAACAAAGATACAGACAAATTGGCAGTAGAATACCATTTTTGGAATGAGAATCATGATATAGAACAAGAAATACATCTATGAAAAAGTATTCAAGATCCAACTGCATTACGCTGATAACCTCTGCAGTTGAGCGCCCTTATACTCATCATCATCATCATCATCATCACCCAACTGCATTAACCACATGGGAAAAGATACTCATAAAGAAATATGAAGGAAGACTGTTCAATTTCGACACCAACTTTGAAGAGAACCTGAACTTCAAGTTCATCAAGCTATTAACTCGGGATGTTAGAAAGGTCCTAATGAAACATGTTCTAGGCAAACACTAGCAATATATGGTGCATCAAGTACTAGTTCTACTCAAAATTATATTAACATTTTAATTCTTTGTGAAAATTTACAGCTTCATATTAATAAGAAAAAACTAGATAATTAATTTTAAAAAAAAACGATTTGTAGTTGTTAATTGTTAATTTATAGATGAGCCATATTTATTACACAATTACATAATAAATACGACTCATCTATAAATTAATAATTATTTCGCTTCACTGTGGTGTTCCAATACAGTTAAATCTCGATGATTTGTAGTTGGTTTTTTTTACAATTAATTTTGACGTCACTGTTACCAAATTCCTCCAGTCACACATAATTATATGATATTAATTTTGTAAGAGAAGTGCAACCAGTCTAGTGTTTCTTTAGTGTCAGAGTTGAGTGCAGTTTGTTTTTAAGATGTTTTTAAGAAGGTTGAAGAACAGGACAAAAGCTAAGTGAACTAAAGAAGCTAGTGTTATTTGCACTATAAGCTGCAGTTTCTAATGAATTTGTATGTGACAGTTTGGTGTAATGAAGCCCAGTTTTATTCCAGAAACTCAAAAAATATCCACAGAACTGCTAAGGGCTGAGCTTCAAATATGCCAGAAGTATTTTGACATGCAGAGAATTTCATGATAGTGAAAATGTGTGCATGCATCTAATGCTTAAAATTTGATTATAATATGATTCTTCTTCTCATCTCCCAGTATTTATAGAATAAATCTTCTTGATTTTTGAGAATTTTGCGTACAGTTAGGTGATAAATGTTTATTAAGTCATCTGTATCAAATAAAAAGCACCATGGGGAAGTCATTAATCCAATCTTGCCCGCCTCGGTAGCGTAGATGGTAGCATGTCTGCCTCACGTTCAAGAGGTTCCGAGTTCGAATCTCGGTCAGGGTGAGTTACCTGGATAAGGTTTTTTCCGGGGTTTTCCCTTATCCTGAAAGACGAATGTCGGGTAACTGTAAGCTCCATGGTCCCCGGACGCATTGAGCATCATTTCACCCATCTCATTTATCGTCCGATATGACTAAATGTTGGAGGACGTAAATTACAAAAAAAAAAATAATAATAATCCAATCTTCAACAAATGTCCAGTCAATCATGGCCTGTCATTAATCTGATGATTTTCTACATCTGTTTTTAGTTTATTTTGGAGATCTGGCCAATTAAGTTTTTCAGAGGAAAATTTGTCATTTTGCTTAAGTTTGTGTCGCTTAATGTATTTTTATTGAAATAATAGCTTTTTTTTATTTATTTATTTTTTTTTTTTGCTAATATTTTAAAATTATTATTCAATTCATCTGTTAATTTTTTATATGGTGTTTAACATGAAAGTAAATGCAAAGATTTGCTGTACGTTTCTTTTGTTATAATTTATATATTACTGTAGGGGCGCCGGGGTAGCGCGGTGGTTTCGTTCGCGGCTCCCGTTCTAAGGGTCCCGAGTTCGATTCCCGGCTCTGGGGTTGGCGATTTTAAGTCGGCCCTATCCACACCTTCACCTCTGTCTAGCACACGTGAAGTATCCCCTATGCCCAACGTGGTTCGGAGTCCACGGTAAAAACTGTAGGTCCTCTCACCTCACCGCCATCTTCACTATCACCCTATCATCGGAGGTAATGGACACCGCCCTCTGGGTGCCTCCACCTGAGAAATGGGTCCGGTCATCACTTGGTGGGGTGAGGTTACCCCGAAGGCCAAGGTTGCCATGTGGGGAGTGTTAGTAACTAACTATATATTACTGTAGTGTGAAAATCAGTGACAGGCTTTAAATTAATTAATGGTAAACTGGTATACATAAAGAATTACTTTATACAATTGCAAACAACAGCCTTTCCTATTTTCCCACCTTATTGGAAATAAAATCATTGTAAATTTAAGACAATTAAAAATAATAATCTCTGTAGGTATTCTAAAATAAGATAAACTGAAAGGAGTGGGTGTTTGATAAAATCAACTGTTTATTTAATGTCTTTCTCTCCAGTTAGAAAAGACCATTAAAAGTATTGAGATTTAACTGTATTGGAACACCACAGTGAAGCAAAAAATTATTAATTTTTAGATGAGTCGTATTTATTACACATCTGCTTCACTTTCGTACCTAATGTCATATTAAATGATGAATGAAAGGGTGAAATGATGCTCAAATGAGCCCAGGGTCCCTGAAGCTTAGAGTTACCTGACATTCAACTTTCAGGATAAGGGAAAACACTAAAAAATCTTATCCTTATTACTCACCCTGACTAAGATTTGAACTTGGGGCTCCTTCAACGTGAGGCAGACATGATACTATCCTCACTACAGAGGCAAGCACAAACTGGTTAGAGTTAATGTGATTAGGGTATTCTGTAGATTATAGTAGAAGGACAAACTTGCATCTATCCATTAGCACTCTTTATTTATAGCTGATGTGTCGAAAAAAGTGTCCCAAACTCATTTTGATGAACTGAGAAAATTTCAGTATTATGTACTGATTGCCCAGGACAAGAAGGCAAGCTAGAGGAATGTGCAACGTAATCACTTTTGCTGTCTCCTCGGGGTGTATGTTCGCCTTCCGAGCATGACAAGAATGGAAGGCTCGTTTAAAATACACAAGTGTTGTCACATAGCTCACCTATACATAATACCTATCACTACAACAAACACTAGATCTGGCAGCATGGGTGACTCACACACACTCGCATTCACTGATTTCCCTGTAAACAGATCCGTTACCGGAGCATATAAACAGTTCAAGCTCCTCTGCCCTTCATACTCCTCTAGCCTTCTTGTCGTGGGCATACAGTACTAGTTGTTAACAAAAGCATATGACATATTTACAGCTTGTTTACCTTAATGTTGCCAAAATAAATAAATAAATAAATATATATATTTTTTTTCAGGGTTTATTCACAAGTATTTCTCTGCTATTATACAGTTTTTAAAATACTTAATCCGTTCTCTGTGATCGAGTGGGAATATTCTGGCTGTGGTGTGTGTGGACCACATTCTGGATGTCATTGGTTTAATTCCTATGGCTGACATTCTTGACCCACAGATTTTTTAAAGGTTGAAAGGCCAATGCTAGGAAGGATAATTACAACCCCCGACTTTCATATCCCTCTATTTTACCTCACTTCTCAGTTTACCTCGCCTTTTATCGTGGTAGCTATTTCAAGGTTTTAAGTATTGAAGGGAATTCCAGGGTGCATGGAAGGAAATTTTCTCTCTTTAATATTCATCCTGATTGGGAAAGGTATTCAACTTCTGGGTCACTTAGATGATGTGTAAGTCTGCTGGGGGAGTGGGGTGGAAGGGGTTGAAGGGAGCCAGTTGTATGAGTTGCCACTGGGGAATTTAATTGGAAATTGTTAGGGATTCTACTCTCTGCTTTCATCTCTCCTAGCATGAAGTTAGAGTGAGGCCAGAGCGGGACCGAAGGTAAGCCAGAGCATAGCCAGAGCCAAGTTAGAGTGAAGCTGGAGCGGGACTGGAGGGATGGCCGGAGTCTAGCCAGAGCAAGGCCAGAGCCAAGCCAGAGTTAAGTTACAGCATGTAGTTAGTGTGGGGCCGGAACCTAGCAAGAGCCAAGTTAGAGTGAAGCCGGAGCCTACCCAGAGTTGGGTTGGAGAATGAGGTTAGAGTAAGACCAGATCGAAGCCAGAGAGCTACTAGAATGGGTGCCGGAGCCTAGCCAGAGCGAAGCTAGAGCCTAGCCAGAGTTAAGTTAAGGAATGAGGTTTGAGTGAGGCCAGAGCAAAGCTAGAGCGGGACTGGAACATGGGGCCGGAGTCTAGCCAAAGCCAAGTTAGAGTGAAGCCGGAGAGAAGCCAGAGCAGAGCCAAAGCAGAGCTAGAGAAAAGCCAAAGTGGAGCGAGAGCAAAGCCAAAGCAAAGTTAAGGTAAAGTGAAAGGAAAGTTATAGTAAAGTAAAATGCAGTTTTTGAAAGGGTGCTCATGACCATGGAAATGTGCCCTTAAATATAAATCATCATAATCTCTTCTAGTTCCAGCCATCCTCTATCTCTTCTCTCCTCATAAAACTAGACACAAAAGAACCTCTATAGATTGAGCTACTATTTCTGCCATCTGAAATGTGTAGAAGTCATTGTCTGTGGGTTGAAATCCATATTAATCACATTTCTCTCCTATTAAACTGTTAAAGACACTGGAGTAGTATGTACACACACATGTGGACATATGATCTCAGGTTTTTTTCTAAAATTTAGTTTTTAATCAGGGATCTCAAAACATGCATTTGTAATGAAATTTCTATATTGAATTTTTAGGCAGAATTATTTGAGAAAGTAAACATTTAACTGATCAAACTGTTGTCAAGAACCTCAGCCATTACTAAGGTCGTACATGCATTAAAGAGGGGTTCCAGATGGCATAATTGCTACTTGCTGTAAAAATTCATGATGGCAAATTATGAATTTAACTACATTCAAAACTTATAGAATCTCTTTATGACATGAAGTGCAATGAGAGAGCTGCCACCTACAGAAATTGTGTTGCTAGCACACCAATGTGGAGCTGCTTCTTCTTCTCTGTCTTTCACAAACTCGCTCCTAACTTAGCAACTGCTGACTGAGCACTACAATTGCTGAACTAACTGAGGCAAACTTGCCCAAGTACCTCACAGGAACGATGGGTGACATCCCCCTTAGGATACAACATTACAGATTACAACACTTATAGTGGATAAAACTGACCAAATTGTATGTCACAACTTTGTGAACTCAGGTGCATGGAATGCCTGAAAACTTCACCCTCACAGCTAAATAATCAGTATGATAGTAATATTGATTTGAAATGATGGGTCGTAGTCTATATTTAGTAGTTCTTGTATAAATTGTTTCTTTGCTACAAATTAAACACTGCAGAAATGGTCTTCCCCAAAAATCTTGATTCCGATCAAAATTTGTAAATCTGATACAGAAGCATCCTATAGTATAATTTAAGGCACAATTCCTGGAAGTTACAAAAAAATAAAAACTGCTACGCTTTAACTGAAATTAAATGTGCAATTGCAGCATAATTTAACCCAACATTCAATGATTAGCAGATTGACAGAGAAAATGCAAAATATTAAAGCAAAGCATAATGCTTAAGCTGCTATCTGTTCTTCTGTAGTGATATGATTTACTTTAATTTCCTTTATTCTATTTTTGAGTGGTATTTAACGTTGTCTTTTTTATATTTTTCCATGATCTATTGGACCCTTTATGCAAGGACTGCATTGCTCTTCTTAGAGTTTCTCAGCAGCATTTATAACCTTTTTTAAAATTTTACAATATTTTTGTAATGTTTTCGATGTTTAGCACAGCTGCCTTCTCTAGTAGACAAGTAGTTTCCTTTAGTGTTTGCAGGTGATACATTGTGTTAATCATTCATTTCTATTATTTTATTTAAATGATATGTGAATCCGTATAAAAGTATTTAGAAATGAGTTAAACTTTGAAGCATATTTTTAATAGGATTATGATGAGATGATCTCCAAGGGATTATCTTGAATCCCAGGTTGGGAAGCTATCTTGAAGTGATATTTTTATGCCCAATGATGTTTGAAGAGTCTATGATGATGCATTTCTCACCTTTGGTGATGATCCTGAAGAAATCTAGAAGTTTACCCTGCAACTCTGGATAATTAGGCCCATCTGTAATTCTTGAGTGATGAGTCCTTTTTCTTTCCCAGGGTCACGGTGACAGGGCTGATAAAGATTGTATTACTATTTTTTAAGAAAGAATAATACTTTTCTTGTTCAAATTGGGAATTTAATTCCTCTTTGATATAATTACAGTTATTATTTCTGTAGTATTTTTACAACCAGCGGTAGATGCCACAATGAACTATTTCTTTTCTTGCGCACACGCTACTTATGCATCTTTGATGCACACACAAAATTGTTTCTTCACACACTCGGAGAGACAAATACACGTCTCACCCCTGCAACGTTCATAAGCAGAAGAACAAAATATTTGTAAAACATTTAACAACTTATCATATTACATTGTCATGGTTACACCATTACTTACTTTACATTACTTCTTTATTTTATTACATTGACTATTCTTAACAAAACATGAAATATCTAAAATAACTGCTACAACTTGTCATTGACATTGTTATTCTAATATATTTCTTCCCATGATTGCTCTAAAAGCTGGTCATCATTAAAGCTGGTTGGCTGTTTCTTCTACTTTACAAGAGTAGAACGTTTAAGGCTCAAAATTGGTTTATTTCAGTTGAAATCCCAACAACGGCATCAAATTTTGTGATGTAGATCTTAGCCAGAAAGTCCTAACACCATTCTCAAACACAGCAGTTACATTATTATACTGAAAGTGACATATTTAATTTGGCAGAAAAGAAAAAAAATTTAATTGTTAACCTTGTAAAGGCCCCTTTAACTTAGATAGTGAAATCGAGGAATTTGGCTTAAAAAACAACTGATGGAGTCATTACTAGAGCTTGAGTTTTTATGCATGATCAAATAATAAAATATGCATAAACAAACGAACAAAAGTAAAATAAACTGTTTTTGGGGCATAATCTTGCCTCATTCATGGCTGTTGCATGACAGCTAACTAGTCTTCTTCTTTTCTACCATATCTGGAATATGGGCTATGTTATGGGAATTGTGTCCCACATAAGCTGCTTGTGGAGACAATCAGCTGCTATATGACCATTCTTATTGCTGCAATAACATGTTTTACTTCAGCGCAAGTCACTTAATATGAATATGGTGTTCTTTTCAATTCTCCTTACCTACAGCTTCCAATACATTAACATTGTCATATTAAATGTAATAAGAGCATCGTGATTCTAAGTGCATGAAACTTAAATTAAGCTAAAAGAAGATAAATGCCCACTTTCTGGTGCCAACAGTTTCAAATTTATACATTATTTTCTGAATTGTGCATAAAATTCACTCATGCTTATTTTTAAATGCCTAATGTAACAACAGTCCTTCGCTGTGGGGTAGTGGGCTAATACTTGGTTCACTGCCACGGAATGCTCTTGGGATCAATCCGATCCCATACTTTTTGTTTCACATCCCATGGTTGTTACCAACATAAAAAAGAAAAGGAAAGACATATGCGTAGTTCAGTAACTATTTGGTTTGAATATATTTACAGTTCAAAATTTTTTAGTATATGTCATGATAGTATATTAAACATATATTATTTTATCGAGATTTAACTGTATTGGAACACCACAGTGAAGCGAAATAATTATTAATTTATAGATGAGTCGTATTTATTACACATCTGCTTCACTTACACACCCCTAGACAATGTAATTAATCTCTGTAAGCAAAATTTTAACACTGAAGAAATAGATATGCTTAACCAAGGCCTGAAACGTGTATAACATACTCCAGCAACCCTGATGAATTCATTGCAGATATAGAATTAGCAGTAGAAGGCTTGGAAACCATGGATAAAAATATAATTAGGAAAAAATCCTCTCCTATATTGGAAAACTTAACAAAAATCTTTTTTAAAAATAGTACGTAAGTGAAGCAGATGTGTAATAAATACGACTCATCTATAAATTAATAATATATTATTTTGATCAAAATTATTATTGCTATTTTTAAAAAAATCAATATTTGCAGAAACTGTTGCATATATACGGTAGTTTGGGGTGGTAGCATTTTGTCAAAAGTTTGTATGGTATCCTTGGAAGATCCTGAACTTAAATACCAAGTTCCTTATTTAACTGACCTTTCATTTTGAGTTATGCACACAGACACACAGACCTTATTCTAAAAATACCAAGTTAGATTCATAGGCCTCAGGAAGTATCTAATACAAAGATGTTTTTATTCAGTAAATGAATACCTTGATGAACAGTGAATCAATTTTGTTAGACATATGTATTATATATATTGCAATCTTTAATCTTTTTAGTAACTGCAAAATGTTGATATTGTTTCTTTAAATATTGAACAAATTAGTTTAAGTTTCTAAAATAAAATAGAAAGTAAAAAATGTTCTATAAGGAAACATACTTAAGTATTGTTTATCCGATCATGTGTTTACTGTTAATCTGTAATGTAAAATTGTATTGACGAAGCCGATATTTCTGTAATTGGAAATCTTATGGTGAATAAATTTGAATTGAATTGATATGTATTTGCAGTAAAATATTGATATTACATTTTTGGGTGGAATACAATACTTTCCCTACTTACTGTATGTGGCAGAGAAAGCAATTTAAGCCCAAGAAAGAGCAGTAACTAATCACAAGTTAATTGCCAAGAAATTATGACCTGTATAACGTGCAAGCAGTACTAATTAAAAATGTATTACGAGTTTGTTAAAGGACATAAAATGGCAATAGTATAAGACGTTTTGCTTAAGTTTTTGTCACTTAAGTTAATGTATTTTTATAGAAATAATTGCTTTTTGTTTTTGCTAATATTTTAAAATTATTTTCCAATTCACCTTTTAATTTCTTATATGGTGTTTTACACAAGAGGAAATGCTGGCGTTCTCTGTACATGACAGGAAATCGCTTTTGTTCTAGCTTGTATATTACTGAAGTGTGCATATCAGTAACAACAACCTTTAATTTAATTAATGGCCAACTGGTGTACTTAAAGCGCATTGTTAAAGCGAGGCGGCGCGAGTGGCGAGTTCAAAGAGACAGGCAGTGCACTGTGGAGATAAAAGATCACCAAAACGGTGGGGGGAAGGAGGCAGATTTCTGCAGAGTTCCTCTTTCTTCTAACACCGTCCTGATTGTTTAAGAACATTCCACGAATTTCTGGAATAGTGAGTAGCTATAAAAGGAGCTGTGTTATGGTCGTTGACCTTGCAAGTTGTATTGTGTATGTGACGTAATTCTAGACTGCCAGATTGATTTCTACAGAAATAAAGAGCAAATTTTAGTATTTGTAACCTGGACTTTAATATCACAAACCCACAAAGTCACATTATTATATAATACCAAATCAGCTTTCCTGTTTTCCAACCTTATTACAAATAATTAAAATCATTGTCAATTTAAGA
This sequence comes from Mantis religiosa, assembly GCA_030765055.1. Taxonomy (NCBI): domain Eukaryota; kingdom Metazoa; phylum Arthropoda; class Insecta; order Mantodea; family Mantidae; genus Mantis; species Mantis religiosa. The sequence continues at coordinate 403,674,698 of CM060950.1, forward strand.
CAATTAAAAATAATACGTAATCACAGTAGGTATTCTAAAATAAGATAAATTGAAAGGAGTGGATATTATAATGTCACCTGTATGTTTAATGCTTTTGCCGCTAGTTAGAAAAGAGCATTAAAAGTGGTGTTTATGTTATTTAAACCTTGCAAGCCTTCCGGTTTCTTACATTCCATTTTAAAAGTCCAGTGCAGGTGAGTCAATAACAGGTCACACAGCAGTTGGGTTTGGTTGATAGTACAGGTGGCTGCATTACCGGCTGATGTAAGTTATTCATAACTTGTAAAAATAACTGTCAACAAAACTGTAGCCATGTGGGTAACTTTTTTTTTTAATTGCTTCACCTTTATTTTTCTGCAAATATTTTTTCTAAATTCTGATGGAGTAAGTATGTTTTTCCATAAATCCTTTCATGGAAGTGTTGAAAACAGTGTTGTTGTATAAATTAAATTTATTGGGAGTCGATTAATGACAGAACCAAAATTACTAAAACATACAACAGGAAAACAAGAACTGTCCACATGGGAACAAATCTTTATTTCAAAAAATAGGAACAAAGTATTCAATTTCGACATCCCCCAGAAAGATTTGTTCAGCAAGTTCCTCGAACTGCCACCAGAGGAGACTGATGACAAAATATTGCCAGCTACACCAAGGATACCAAGGAGAACCAGTTGATGTCCGGCTGAGGATAGAGGGAAGGCCTCTGAAACTAGTTCCGGGAAAATTTAAAAGTAAGTGTTGTTAGTGTCATTAATCGACTCCCAATAAATTTAATGTTTTTCCATGCCCAAACTGGTTAGAATCAATGTGATCATTTTATTGTGTAGAATATAATAGGACAAACATGGCCATAATCCTCAATGTGTTGAAAGAAGTGTTACAAACTCCTTTTGTTGAACTGAGAAAACGCCATTAATATGTACAGGTTGTTACCAAAAACAAAATATAAATTTTACAGCTTATTTCACTTAATGCTGCCAGATTAAACAAATCATTTATATATACACAAATATACGTGCACTCATGTGTCTTTCTCTAGTCTTATGCAAATGCTTTTTACAATGTTTTACCCTCTATCTGTTATCAAGTGGGAATATTCAGCCCATGTGTGTGTGGCCTGCATTCCGGATGTCATTGGTTCAGTTTCTGTGGCCGTCATTTTTGACCCACAAGATTTTCAAAGGTTGATTGGCAAATACTTGGGTGGATAATTACATCACCAACTTTAATATCCCTCCATTTCATCTCACTTCCCATGTTACTTCATCTTTCATCGTGGTTGGCTATTTAATAGTATTTGCGAAGTACAGAGTCTCTCAGTCGACTCATAGAATAATTTTAATGTATTAACCTTGTAATAGTTGCTCTAAGAAGTAAGATGTTACAGCAACTATAAATAACTACAAAACAAAGACAGATGAAGAATGAAATTGTTTTTTATATTGTTTCAGTACTCTGTGTGGGATGTGATTGAGAAAGCCAAATAAGAAATTTGGTTTCACAGAATGCCAGAACTGAGGCAGGCCTACAAAAGGAGGATATTCTTCCAGAAGCTAAATGAAATATATCCAAAGGTGGTTAAGGGATATGAAGAATTTAATGGTAATATAACTGCCTATATTTAGGTACCAAATGTTGGCTCTTAGCAATAGTAATCATGGACAATAAAGACTCTTTTTAAGTAATGTGTTAATTTCTTGTTAAGCACTACCAGATACTTTCTTTAACTAAACCCCTTTAGTTATGAAGTTTGCATTTATAATCTTCGCAAAAGTTAAAGGTATATGGAGGTGGGCCGTACTGTACACTCCAGCAAATCCTAAACTTGCCTCTCCGGCCAGCATTGCCAAATGCGGTACATGCATATCGTGTGCCTGAACTGAGAACATTATATTAATTACGCTCGGATAAATCTTTGAAAAATGATAGATGCCAATCTTATAATAAGAAAGAATTTTATTTTCTGATCATGACTGTTCAGAAATCCTGTCTCTACAATACTTAGAACACGAGCGGTGCACGTTTTATCTTCCACATGGTTATGGTTAAATGCTATGGATAAATATTTGAATATTACATATGCCAATCTTATAATAAGAAAGAATTTTAATTTATGATCATGACCGTTCAAAAATCCTGTCTCTACAATACTTAGAACACAAGCAATGCACGTTTTATCTTCCACACAGTTATGGTTAAATGCTATGGATAAATATTTGAATATTACAGATGTCAATCTTGTAATAAGAAAGAATTTTATTTTCTGATCATGACCATACAAAAATCCTGTCTCTACGATACTTAGACCATGAGTAATACACGTTTTATCTTCACATGGCTGTGGTTAAATGCTACAGATAAATATCTGAATATTGCAGATGCCAGTCTTATAATGAGAAAGAATTGTATTTTCTGACCATGACTATTCAAAACTGCTGTCTCTACAATACTTAGAATGTGAGCGATGCATGTTTTATCTTCACATGGCTATGGTTAAATGTTACGGATAAATATTTAAATATTACAGATGCCAATCTTATAAGAAAGCATTTTATTTTCTGATCAAGACCGTTAAAAAATCCTATATGATACTTATAACGTGAGCGGTGCATGTTTTATCTTCACATGGTTATGGTTACTCAACATCCACCCATTCCACACAGATAAGCCTGAAAAACACCATCATTCTTTCCTCACAATATCTCAAGCATAAATAAATAATGCACCCACTATGAAAACAGAAGTCACGCAGTTTGAAACATAGTTAAATTTCAGTTCGTTTTCAGAGTAGAGGTGTTTTGTTAAAGTGAATGGCATTGTTAAGTCATGTGTTGAATTCCAGCTGAAATATTGTTAATATTGTAACGCGAGCGCTGGAACACCCTATGAAAGCAGCTGAGAGCGGGAGACGAGGGAGGTCCGTGTTAGCTACGCCCTCCCCTCGTTTGTCTTATAGTGGTGACAGGCGGTGGTGACGGAGGAAAAACATGACTGTGCCGTCTGTTTCCCTTACACCTGGTTCTCGATCCTTCTTTTACTGGAACATTCCTGTGAACACTAGAAGAACGGTGACATTCCTATAAAAAGGGTTTCAGAGAGACAGGCAGTCAGTGTTAGTCAGTCAGTTGGTTAGTGAGTGTGAGCGAGGAGACAGTCGCAGTTCTTGGTGTAAGAGTTAGTCAGTGACGTGTTAATGAACGAGAAGATTGTGCAACGGAAGACTGTACGTAACTGGTATGTGCATCGGAGTTTATGTAATCGCGAGTACAAGTGAAATTGTAACGGACGGACTGGTGAATTGTAATTGTGTGCAGCAAGTAATTCTGTGTAATTGGCAAGAGTTTAACTGTAAGTCGGTGGAAATAAAGAACATTTCTGAGTGGTGAAATTGGACTTTTCATTTCACGAACCCACAAAGTCACAATATTTACATTAAATTATTCTTATACACATATCTTCTTTCCAGCGTTTGTGATCCGAGTGCGTGAACATGCCCCTCGAAGCTGGAACAAGTGATTTTTTGATCAACAAATGTAAAGAGATTCATTCCCAGGGCAGAAAAATTATATTTAATATGAACAAGATTTTACGAAAGCTCTCCAATCAAGGATATAGGGTAACTGTCGATTTTTCAAAATCCCAGCAATTTACTCTGTAACCTTGTGGTGCATGTAGTGTGCACACAGTGTCACGAATTTGTAGTGAAGCAGCTTCATCATTAGAAAAAGGGAGCTAGCCTGTGTTTCAATCTCCGGGAAAGATCCATGAAGTCGGAAAGCAAGATACTGGGATGGAAATCATGCTTGCTGTTTCACTGCAGTGACATGTGTCAAGGTAAGATCTTAATGTTTTAGGAATATTTAATGTATTGTTTAATTATGGCAAGAATAGCCAAAACCTTTGCTGGCGGGTAAAACTGCTTTTATGTACAGAACCTCTTCCAGTACACATATTCGCTTGGCAATAGCGCTCCGCTTGAACACTGGCCAGCATTCATATGCCTTTAACTTTTGCGAGCGGTATAGTGTATGAAAACGGAATTGTTGAAATCTCTGAACCATACTATCAATAACTTCTATCCCAAGGTCATGGGTTGAAATCCAATGTTGGAATATGAATTTTTTCAGTGTCAGGACACTGGGACCCATGGTTGCCTTATTAAACAGTCTAAAGCGATTTAACTTTAAAGAGAGTCGATTAAAGACACTAGACAACACTTACTTTTAAATTTTTCCGGAACTAGTTTCAGAGGCTTTGCCTCTATCATCGGCCGGCTCTCGACTGATTCTCGTTGGTGTAGCTGACGATACCTTGTCACAGGTCTCCTCTGGTGGCGGCTCAAGGAACTTGCTGAACAAATCCTTCTGGGGGATGTCGAAATTGAATACTTTGTTCCTATTTTTTGAAATGAAGATTTGTTCCCATGTGGATAGTTCTTGTTTTCCTGATGTATGTTTCAATAGTTTTGGTTCTGGATTTATGTTGTGGTTTTTTTCCCAAAAATGTGTGGCAACTGCTGATTTTTCTAATTGTTTATATTTTATGTTTCTAAAGTGTTCCTTTGCTCTTGTTTCTAAATTTCTTTTTGTTTTTCCAATATAAATTTGACTACAGTCATTGCATTCAATTTGATATATACCAGATTTTTTGTTTGATGGAATGGCATCTTTGATGTTTGAGCAAATTAGGTTTTTTAAGGAGAAATGGTTGACTGGTGCTAGTTGAATATTTTGTTTTTTGAAGACTTTTTTGAATTTATCATAGGCCCATGGATGGTAAGTGAATTTTTTGAAAATCCTATTAGTTTCTGTAGATGAGAGAGTTGTGGTTTCCTTTAGTAGCGTCTTCTTTTTTGCTAAGCTCACTTTTTTGTCCACTAATGATTTGGGAAAGTTATTTTTTTGTGCTATTTCAATTATTTTGTTGTATTCTGTTTTGTATTCTTCTGCTGTATTCTTCTCACAGCAGAAGAATACAAAACAGAATACAACAAAATAATTGAAATAGCACAAAAAAATAACTTTCCCAAATCATTAGTGGACAAAAAAGTGAGCTTAGCATTATATTATGGCTTACCCAAAATACACAAACCATCCATAACAATGAGACCTATAGTTAGCAGTATAAATTCACCAACATACAAACTTGCAAAGTGGCTAACAAACAAATTCAATTCATTTCCAAAATTCGACAGCCTAAGCATCAAAAACAACTATGAACTTATAGAACACATTAAGGACACTGAACTAAAAGAAGAGGACACACTAGTCTCATTTGATGTTAAATCACTGTTTCCCAGCATACCAGTTAATCAACTCCCACCGTTGATAGAAAAATGGCTTAAATCACTTGGAATGGCATCATCTGAAATTTCAGACTACATTGAACTAACCAAATTATGCATAGAACAAAATTTCTTCCAGTTTCAAACAAAATATTATCACCAAACTTCAGGGTTAGCAATGGGCAACCCACTATCACCCTTCCTGGCCGATCTGTACATGAGTGCATTAGAAATAAGGATCAACAAAGGTTTCCCTTGGATGTTCAAACTCTGGCAACGATATGTAGATGACATCTTTGCAATAGTACCAAAAAAACACATCAGTGATGCACTAAAACTTTTAAATATCCAAGAAAAAAGCATCAAATTCACTGTAGAAATAGAAAAAGACGAGCATTTACCATTTTTGGATCTAAAAATAATGAGGAATAAAAACAGACTAAACTTTGGCATTTACAGAAAACCAACACAGACAGACAACTACATAAAAGCTAATGGCTACAACCCAAGATCCCACAAACAGGCAATCTTCAATAGTTTAGCACACAGACTGGTAAACATCCCTCTCACAGCAGAAGAATACAAAACAGAATACAACAAAATAATTGAAATAGCACAAAAAAATAACTTTCCCAAATCATTAGTGGACAAAAAAGTGAGCTTAGCAAAAAAGAAGAAGCTACTAAAGGAAACCACAACTCTCTCATCTACAGAAACTAATATGATTTTCAAAAAATTCACTTACCATCCATGGGCCTATGATAAATTCAAAAAAGTCTTCAAAAAACAAAATATTCAACTAGCACCAGTCAACCATTTCTCCTTAAAAAACCTAATTTGCTCAAACATCAAAGATGCCATTCCATCAAACAAAAAATCTGGTATATATCAAATTGAATGCAATGACTGTAGTCAAATTTATATTGGAAAAACAAAAAGAAATTTAGAAACAAGAGCAAAGGAACACTTTAGAAACATAAAATATAAACAATTAGAAAAATCAGCAGTTGCCACACATTTTTGGGAAAAAAACCACAACATAAATCCAGAACCAAAACTATTGAAACATACATCAGGAAAACAAGAACTATCCACATGGGAACAAATCTTCATTTCAAAAAATAGGAACAAAGTATTCAATTTCGACATCCCCCAGAAGGATTTGTTCAGCAAGTTCCTTGAGCCGCCACCAGAGGAGACCTGTGACAAGGTATCGTCAGCTACACCAACGAGAATCAGTCGAGAGCCGGCCGATGATAGAGGCAAAGCCTCTGAAACTAGTTCCGGAAAAATTTAAAAGTAAGTGTTGTCTAGTGTCTTTAATCGACTCTCTTTAAAGTTAATTTATCATAACAACACTGTTTTCAACACTTCCAAGAAAGTAATTGTAAGTCTAAAGCGATGCCTACTTAAAGATTATATCTCTGTTTTTATAGGATCTAAAAAGCAAGAAATCAAAAATCCTCTTTTCCTGTATCCCAATGTGGCTAATACAATAAAAAAGGAAAGGGAAATGGAAGACTGTCCATGTGTGTTCTATATTAATGATTGTTCCTTAATGACGTGCTCATGGATTATGTTACACATTTTCTCCCCATTGTAGCAGTGATGGTCTCTGCTAAACATGTAGGGAGGCTGAACTGGTGAATTTCTGTCCAGTTGCTTGAGCATGACTTTTCTGTTTGATGTTAGTAATGGTTGGCAGATGATCTTTCAATAGAATGGCTGATTTCAGGTGGTCTATTGAGACCAATTCATAAAAATACTGCTTTCTTTCTTTTTTCTTTCATGTACTTGCTGTTAAATTTCATTATCTTTTGCATGAATTATTGCTTTATACTTATTGCTACAGAAGAAAGAGTTTCCATAAAACTTGTTTCTCCCTTCCTTAGCTGGACAATATCCCATACAAAGAGAAGCACTTGTAATGATTCCATTAAGGGTTGTACTGTTACTTGTATTCAGGAGGTTCTTGGTTCAAATTTTGAAAACACAAACTGCCTGAACCTTTTTCATGATTTTCATTAGTGTTTAGCTGTTTTTCTCAAGTTTTTACTATTCTTATCCACCCTTTAACATTTGTAGGTTATGTAAAGTGTAATAACAAAATCTGCATTCTATTTTCATATGCCTTTCTTTACACATTCTTCAATTGACTATTCTCAGATAACTTTATTCTTCTATCTACTTTATGTTAATTGAGACAAGCATTTGCAGGAATTCCCTTTGTAAGTTCAATGGTAAGAGGGGTATACAGTGAGCTTAAGAAATGGTCAAATCCTCTAGAATTGGTGGCTATGTGATTAATTTGAGATTCTATTCTCTTTGCATGTCCAAGACATAAGTAAACAAATAATGACCTTCTATTTGAGAAAAGTATAAGTACTAGAAAATTAAAAAAAAAAAATGAATCCATACCTATGTAATGATTCTCTCTATGAAAAATGTATTTTATATATACTGTATGGTTTAACGGGAACATCATCTGTGCAGTAAAATGTTGTCTTTTACGGTTTACCAGCTAAACAAACTTCAGAAAGAAAAGGACTTCTGGTAACGTTTCCAGAAAGTTCAACATGTGCATTTCATTTCTCGTGAAAAGATCTGAATTATATGGTATTTTGTTCAACATGGTCAGAATCGTTTTTTAGAAAATCAAAATTTTTGGAAAATGATCCATGTAAAAGTTAGTCCAGGAAAGAGAGATTTTCTTTAAAATCATGTCATATCCTTGGAAGATGCTGCACTTAAATACTAAATTATGTATTTGATCAACTTTTTGTTTTGAGTTACACACACACACACACACACACACACACACACACACACACACACACACACACACACACACACACACACACACGCACACACCCACCCATACCCACACCCACACCCACCCACACACACACACACACACACACACACACACACACACACACACACACACACACACACACACCTTTTACATCCAGGCTCATTAGGATTATGCACTGTTTTGATCTCAAGCCTTGTTCAATGAAAAGTTTTACTGCCATCGCTGCATCTATTGTTCCTCTTTGGGGAGTAAACCTATACTGATTTTTATTGAGCAGATCATTGGATCGTACATGGTAGTTAATTCTGTCTATCATTAGTTTCACAAGTAATTTTCTGCCAACATTTATCAAACTAATTAGACAGTACGTAGACACGTCCTTGCAGTCTTCCTTTCCGGGTTTAAGGAGTGGAATCGCAACAGAATGTTTCCATCTTTTTGGAAAGCAACCTCTACTTAGGCATATATTGTACAGCTGTGTGAAGGATAACAGCAGAATTTTAAAACCTCTTAGCAGGATGTCGCTGGTTAAACCATCCTCACCAGGTGCTGTTTGTGGGTTAAAGGTTTTAAGAGCAGATATTATTTCTTCTGTTTTAAAAAGTACATCATCCTTGGTGTCTATTGGAGCTCTAACTTTCATTCGAAATTCCTTATGGTGTGCGCTATCATTGTTTTCATTATCTTCGGGCACAAAATGTTGTAGCATATGCTTAATTGCATCCTCGGTGTCCGTGGTGTATGTCCCATCTTCTTTCTCGAGAGTTGTCAGTGGTATGGTGGTTCTGAGTTTTCCTGCCACTATTTTATAAATTACATTCCAGGGGTTGGTTCCATCAAGTATAGTACAAAACTTTTTCCAGGAGTTAAATTTCGCTTCTTGCAATTTCCTCTCATATTCGCGTTTGCCTTCGTAGTATTTTGTCTTCCTTTCCACCCTTAGATTTTCGTTTGCTGTTGTTCTTTGAAATCGCCTCCGTAGTGCATTGTTCCTTTTCCTTAGTATGCTTAGATTATCGTTCCACCAGGGTACGGTATTTCCTTTCAGCGCATATTTCGCGCCTCAGGAAATCTTGAACATTGTGTTACATGCTGCTATAATTGCTGAGAACAATAAGTTTTCTACTTCATCAACGTTCTTGTATTCACTGAGTTCCTCTTTCAACTCATGATCTATACTCGTATCTACAATGTTGTTCAGACGGTCGAACTTGGATATGATTTCCGTCATAAGAGCGGCTTCAAATTTCACCAGGTCTCCATCTTTTATTATATACCTTCTAGTTCTTTGACCGATGTTTGTGATCTGTGGCCACTGACGTGTTACATTGACTTTGAAAGATAGAATTTTGTGATCCGTACAGCTTTCTTGAGTGCCACACTCCCAATCGGTCACTTGTCTCAGTAATTTATTAATGACTATTGTTAGGTCAATATAGCTTCTGGCTCTTATGGTTTCAAAAGTTGGTTCAGATCTCTTGTTAACGATATTCACATCATTCAGTGTTACAAATTCCTCCAGCGCTTTACCCCGTTGGTTTGTTAACAAGTCATACCATGTTTTGTTACGACAGTTGCTCTCAACCGTGCCTTTGGTGTAACTTAAAATATCTTCCATTTGAATAATGTTTCTCTCAATGTCTTCTGTTATGTCGAAATATGTGCTTACTGCTTAAAATTTGCATGTTCTGTAGGTAAGTTCAATCACTATGGTATCCTCATTAGAGAGTTGTGTGATTACTACTGCATCTATTTTGTGATTGTTCATAATTATAGCTGCTCTTTTTCTTCCATTTCCACTAACATGAAGCCTGAGTGATTTGGGTATTCCAGCTGGATAATTATTTATAAGGTACGGTTCTTGTATGAAGGCTACGTCAACATGATTCTCATTCATTATACTTATTAGATTACTTGTCACCACATGCTTATGTTGTAAATTAGCTTGTATACAATTTATACACTTCATATTTGTTTTTGAGTAATTATGAGCCATGTCAGTACTCCATTCTGTCTGCATTTCTTTTCAATGTGTTTTTGTAGCACGTGCAGTTCCTGTCCAGTGATGAATGGTTTACGTTTACTGGTATGTCGTTGTATTTATTATAATTTGTGCAATTGATGCAGCAATAGTTCTCTTTTCTCCCATTACACTCATTGATCTTATGTTTTCCTGTGCAGTGTGGGCATGTCAACTCTCCTTTGCAATCTTGTGCTCTATGGTTGTATTTCAAGCAATTATGACATTGTAGGAGTGATATATAATCATTATTGCAGATTTGACATCCAATTTTCAACTTCCTGCCTATAAGCCGTTTCTGCAGTTCGGAGCTGACTTCAATGACCAAACTCTTGTGTTGCTTCCTGACCTCAAAAATTAATTAATTAATCTTTTATTACATTATATACAGCTTTTACAATGTAATAAAAAAAGGCATGTAGTATTCCTAAAGTATTCCTAAGGAATGGGGCATGCCAGGTTAAAAAAGAACTCGCGCGCGCGCGCGCGCACACACACACACACACACACATGTTAAATGTAACGGGCAACTCCCAGAGGGAATTTAATCATTCTTCCACACTAGCTGTGTGTAGGCTAAGATTTGAATAGATAGAGTCGGAATGAAAAATTCAATGCCATGGCCAGTATTTGAACCACGGATCTCCCTTTCTCCTTCAGGTTACTCTTAGCCATTGAGCTACCATGGCCAACTTGCTGTCATGACATTAAATTCTCCAACTGACATGTATGTTTTCTGGTAAACCACTAGGGCCTCTCATATACAATGAGATACGCACCTTTTGTGGCAACTTAATAACTCTGTAAGTACTAAGACCCAGGCTTTATAGTTACCACTATTAGGTTCTTTATTGGAAATTTAATCATTCATCCACACTATCTGTGTGTAGGCTAAGATTTGAATAGATACAAACTGAAAAATTCAATGCCATGACTGGGATTTGAACCATGAATCTCCCAATCTCCATCCAGTCGCTCTTAACCATTGAGCTACCATGGCCAACGTGCCATCATGACATTCAATTTTCCAACTGACTGCTATGTTTCCCAGTAAACCACCAGAGACTCTCATATACATGACAGCATGTTGGCTCTATCTATTTAACTCCCAAAGAGATTAACAAGAAGGTATTTTGATTCAACCAGCAAGGGATCCTTTCCCTGCATAGATCACAGAGAATTGGATGCGCGCCTCAGCACATCAAGAGCAGAACATTTGTAAGGAATTTTACATTTTTCTGATCCTATATGACAGCATCAGGTCCAGGAGAGTTAATTCAAGTGCTACAGAGAATGACAAGTGCAGTCTATGTAGATATTCTTGAAAACATGGTGCTACCACCCCTTAGTTCTAGGTTCCCAAAACAGGAAGAGTATATATTAATGTACAAATATAATGGTGTGTGTACCTTAATATCACCCAGAATTGTCTAGAAAGGCATTCAGAAATAATCTATATGGACTGGCCTTCAGGGTTCATTTGAAACCATTCACTGTTTATGGGCATTCATGGTAGAGGAATATGAAGAACACTCACCAGACAGAATGCAAGAAAATCTAGTTGGTCATGAGATGGAGCTATAGCAAAATAATCAATAGAACCCAAACTGGTGTTCTGCACTGGTTGCAAACATGCACAAAATAATAATTTACGCTATTGTAGCGCGGGGAGGGGGGGGGGTTATTACACCAAATTATAAAGTAAATTGTAAATGTTTCAGAATCTAATTCATTTATTAGTATATGACCTGGCTTCATTATGACATAACAGATTTTTAATTTGCTTTCTAAGCACCATTATCCTTGGCTATGTCACCAATTTTTCCCACAACAGTATGCAACTTTGAAGCAATGTGTGGTCTAGCCTCAGTTTAGAGCAAGAGTCTTATCTCAGAGTGTGTGTGGATATATAGGAGTAAGGATGACACTGGAATCCAAGTTTAAGACTTGTTTAATTGCTGTTTCTTTTTAAAGTATTCATGGAAATCGCAAAGTTGCGGACCAATGTACACCAATCTATATTAATGTCCAGGGCTACGTATGGGAAACGTATACTATGCAATGACACGTGATTCCTTATGTATGGAAAGAAAAGGATACTTTCTCCAGCCACGTCTTTCTTCCAGAAAGATCCATCCTTCTGTGTCCGAGATTCTCCTCATGAAAGTGTGTTATTCACACCAAGATTTCTCTAAACATGTGATCCTTTTGTTATATTTTCCGGTGACCAACTACTAAGGAAGGCTCCAAGAAAGCCTCTTGTCAAGTGTCGACCATATGAACCCCCCTAGAAGCTGGCTACTTCAACATCATCCTGTTATGTTTAACAAATACATCAAATGTTCATCTCTAATCTATTACGATTCTTTATTTATTGAATCCCTAATTTTGGCATCAGCTATCATCTTCTTTTTGCAATTTCTAATAAAAGTAGTGAGTATATTATAACTAGTAGTTGTATATAATATACCTTTTCAGTTTTATACATTATATCCCATTGGATTATACATGATTATAGTGCAGCTGTAATTTTACTTTTCTGAAAATAAAAGCACTCCAGCTTCTTGTTACTTTAGGTATCTTACGCTTATGATCAGATGGATTGTATAGAGCACATAAGGGTTGGCTTCATTAAAATAATCATTTAGCCTCCTGGCAGTCTTCAAAATCATACGGTATATAACTTAGCAGCAAAAGAAAAACTATAATTTGACTGCCTACCACATCCTAAAAAGTAAACCCATTGGAATAAAAAGTATTGACTACATACTGGCGTTTGAACTATGGATCCTCGACTTATTTTACCAATGAGCTATGACAGATGTAGCACATAGATTATATACAACATTAGCTGACCCGACAGACATTCTATCAAAGGTCATTGCACTGTAGCAGTCCCACAAATATATTCTTTTGTCAAGTTCTGTTGATTGTGTCAGTTATAAAGAATCATATAGTGATGACATCTTTAGTTTTCATTAATGGTCATCAGAACAGATAATATACATTCACATATATGCAATTTAAACAAAAATTTGAATATAAATGTATTTCAGAGTGACCACTTTGTATATTGACTATCAAATAATTACTGTGATATCAACAATACATTTAATAGATAGAGTCAACATGAAAAATTCAATGCCATGGCCAGGATTTGAACCATGAATCTCCTGGTTTCCGTTCAGTCGCTCTAACCCATTGAGCTACCATGGCCAACTTGCCATCATGACATTAAACTCTCCATTTGACTCATATATTTCCCCGGTAAACCACTAGGGGCTCTCTCATTCCGGATATTCTCGATGAAGATAAAGCCACCTTTAAGATTTGATTATAGCAGAGGGGGCTCATTAAGAATGTAAGTAAACATTATTTTCAACAAAAACTTGCAACTTTTAAAGTAGAAAACCTGTATTATTTTTGACAGTAATAATAATATTAAGAATGGTGTTATGTTTCTATATAAGTATTAGAAACAGTGATATATTGATACTTTATAAAGATGAATTGAAATTTGGAACAGCAAACATTACCAAGTAAGGAATACTTACACATGCTTCTTACCCCTTCATCAGCAGGCATCCAACTGGTTTCTGGTGCTAGTGGCAATGTTAACTATAGAATATCAATATCTGTAGTTGTGACATGTGTTGATGGAAAATATGAACTTGAAAGGGTTGTGCGGAAGGAGCAAATCAGAATTAATGAAGTAGCCTTTGTATTTTAAAATATTAGTTCCTAACAAGTGCAGTATGTATTAATAAACAAACAGTAATTGGCAGAACTTCTGAATGGGGGTTCCATCTTAATACTTTAGTAATAATTAATACTTATTTTATTTGTGAATTAAGACCAGTTACTGCCGATGTCTACAGTTAACAAAATGTTATTGGCTGCCTTTTAATGATCAAGCTTAAAATTGGCATATACCCTCTTAGGTTTATAAGAATGACACAAAATGCTCTAGCACACTCTGCTTGGAGGTCAAACAAGTATTCGTCTGGCAAACTAAGCAACAAAAAAATTGCCCCAATAGATGATTTTCCCTCCTTCAGCTGGTGTACATGTTTTCTGGTCAGTGTGTTTTATGTCTAGAAACTGTAAGCATCAGAAAAGAAAGCACGAGATGAAAAAATAAGGAAACAACAGGGCAAGAAAGACAAGTTGCAGTAAGGTGCTTCAAGAATGGTATATACGAGGGCTGTTCAATAAAGAATGCTCATAATTTTTTGCACTAAAATTCAATCTTATTATATTCTGTTAGCTTAATGTGAAACAAACATGCCATAGTAGTTTCATTGTTGGTACTCCTGGTTCCTGCCAGTGAGAACCAGGCAAGTTCAGACATGTTCAGTATCACCTACCGCTGCAACGGAGGTAACACAAGAGTACAGATGTATTACTTTATCTTGACAGGAATCCTGCGCGGTAGGGATGAGTAACAAATGTGGTGGGAATAGGCACCTCTCGCCACAATGCGTCACACACGTAAGATTACAAGAGGGGAGTACGCTGCACAGGTTGACTAAAAACTAAAAACTACGCTTACCTTTTACAAGTCAAGGCTCATTCTCGAAGATCTGCGTAGCCAGTATTGCAGCTCTTCTAAATTAAGGCAACAACTCCGCTGACACCAAATGGCGATTCGTCGTCTTCATCCTCTGCCTGTTGGTGGTGTTCTGGCCCATCTTCATCCTCTTCATACTGATCTTCAGCTTCACCATCATTTTCTTCCTGTTCACTGTCACTATCACCACTGTCACCATTTAAGTGAATAACTAACTCCTCTCCTGCAACTAGAAGTCCCTCGGTTCTCATATATTCCACTTTGACTTTCCTTACATGTTTGCATGCTTTTTGCCATTCTTCTACTGTTATTGATTTCATTTTTTCATCTGTAAGTTTAATTATATCATCCATTTTAAAAGAAACATTATGTTTGGAAACCCAGTTTTTTAGTGTGGCCCATATTAGTTCTATGGGGTTCAATTCTGGATGGTAGGAAGGTAGTCTTAGGACAGTATGATTGTGCCCCTCAAGTATTTTATCTATTTTATAAGAAGGTGCTGGTTTTAGGGGTAGAATAAGCTGATAAATTTCAGGGTTTCTTAGGTTCGAAAAATTAGTGTTTTTGAACTCCTCTTCAGTCATGTGTCTCTGTAGCCAGGATATCATTTGATCTCTTCTAGAGCGTGAATTTGGATGTTTTTCAATTTGCACGTTGTGATATGGGGCGTTATCTATAACTAGCACAGATCTAGGAGCCAGGTTAGGAATAAGCTTTTCTTGAATCCATTTTTGGTAATTGTTATAATTCATATTGTCGTGGTAATCTCCGCGCTTTTGTTGGGCCTTAAATCATACATAGGCATTTGGAACAAAACCCAGTTCTCCTCCAGCATGCACGATTACCAACTGCTGGCCTTTCGACATTGGTGCAAAGGGTCCTTATAGCGAGTTATCACTCCAGGCATATGACATTGTATGTGCTGTATTGATGTAAGTATCATCCATATAAACTATATTGCGACCTTCATTGCGGTATCTTAGAATATGTCTCAGATATTTAAGTCTTTTTGCCCATATGTTATGATGTTCCATTAAAATTAGTCTGTTGCATTTGGTTTTATTCCATCTAAATCCTAGCTTCAGAAGAACTTTTCTTAATGTTGAGACACTGCCTTGGAAGTCAATGGAATTTTGAAGCTTCATAAGTACTTTATTCAGAGTAGATCATTCTTTTTCTGTGATGTAAAAGTTATTGACAGTTCGCCTAACTACTTCTTCATTAAAGCCATCCAAATTAGATTTTGTACATGTTCTATATTTTTGTTTACCTGAAGTAGAAAATGACGTCATTGCACCAGAATCAATGGTTTTCGTTTCCCTAATAATTCTTCTAACACTGCTTACAGATACACCTGTTGCCTCTGATACCCTTTTCCAGATTTTCAGAGCAGACCCAGATCCTTGTTCCTTTTTCATAAATATATACACATTCTTATTACTTCTCGTGTTTGAGAATGTAGTACCTTATTTCCTAATTTGCTGCTAGGAGGCGCTATTTCTAAATGCTCTCTTGGAACTAGGAAAAATGCACTTTTTGAAACAAGGTGTAGTATCACTCAGTAGCTCTGCACCTGTTTACTCGCTCGTAACTGATATGGAACTGACCTGCCCTTCCCTCCAGTTGCAACCGTTCTGAAGTGGACTCATCCAGATACCACTGTGCATCGCTCTGCACTTTTCAAGATAAAAAAAAATACATCTGTAACAATATGCAGCTTTGAAATTCTGCTTTCATCTCAACAAATCTTCAGTTCAGGCCTATACAATGTTACAGGAGGCCTATGGAGAGTCTGTTCTTCCCTACAGTACAGCTTGAAGGTGGTTTAAAATGTTTAAAGAGGGTAGACAATCAATTTCAGAGAAAGGTGGACCTGGTGCTCCAGATACTGCTCTTATGGAAGAAAACATCAACACTGCTGCTGCCATTGTGAGAGAGGATTGACAAATTACCTTAATATTTGAGTTTGATTTATGAGTCACTATGTTTACACTCAAACTTCACTTACTTGTATAATTGAAACGTTTTCAAGATCATTCGATCTCATCTTCAGCTGTTTGATGACTAAATGAACCTTTTTCTTCTTCCACTACTACGGAGCTCCGATCACTCTGCCATCTGGTGTTAGGGGCACTAAGTTTTAATACTTCATTTAATGCCGGGATTTCAAAATTCATAACTTTATCACGGTTTTTGTTTATGAATATTTTTTCCCAAATATCCAATTCTATGGGTGTACTTAAAGATTTTAACAGTTTAATGTTGTGGCCAATGTTGTGGTTTTCTGTCCAAAAATGGTGTGAAACTGCAGATTTTTCTGTTTGTTTCAACTTAATGTTCCTCTGGTGTTCTTTTTGCCTGGTTAACAAGTTTCTCTTAGTTTTTCCTATGTAGCTTTTTTCACAGGTTTCACAATCTGATAAATTCCTGATTTTAAATTGTTGGGGATTGTATTTTTCAGTGGTTTATTTAGCAGGTTCCTCAGACTGAATTTGTTTTGGGGTGCTAGTTTTAAGTTTAGTCTTTTGAAGATTCATTCAAATTTTCTAAAAGCCCATGGATGGTAGGTGAATTTTCTATATTGCCAATTTGTGTTTTTAAGTGGTGTGAGAGTGGTATTTTTTGATATTATCTTCAGTTTTTCTTTTCTCTTCATCATGTTTTTTATGATGGCTGGGTTGAATCCATTTAATACCGCTATGTCTTTTATGTGTTGTTGTTCTTTCAAAAATTCATCCTTACTCAGTGGGATGTTGTATAGCCGGTGAATTAGACTCGTAAAGGCAGCTAGTTGATGTGAAACTGGGTTGTATTCATTTTTCTTTATGTAATTATCTATGTGTGTGGGCTTCCTGTGTATTCCAAATTCTACACCATGACGATTTCTAGTTATCTTGAGGTCCAAAAAGGGTAGGGTGTTGTCTCTTTCTACTTCCATAGTAAACTGGATGTGATTATCTTGCAGGTTTAGTAATTTTAGAGAATCTTCTCTAAATACAGTTAAATCTCGATATAATCTTCTCTAAGTTTTTCCGGAATGATAGCAAAAACATCATCAACACATCTCCACCAAAATTTATAAATCTGTGGGAAGGCCTTTACTATGTGTGTTTCAAAATAGCTCATGTATAGGTCTGCTAAAATAGGCGAAAGTGGGCTCCCCATAGCTAATCCTTTTGATTGTCTGTAGAATTTTTGGTTAAACATGAAGTAATTATTCCTTATGCATAAATCTGTAAGATTGATAATGTCATCTATTTCTCTTGGGTCTGTTGTAGTCCGGGTTAGCCATTTTTTGAGAAATGTAGGTATTTTTTCTTTCCGGAATGATAGCAAAAGCATAATCAACATATCTCCGCCAAAATTTATAAATCTGTGGGAAGGTCTTTACTATGTGTGTTTCAAAATAGCTCATGTGTAGGTCTGCTAAAATAGGCGAAAGTGGGCTCCCCATAGCTAATTCTACTATGGAAGTAGAAAGAGACAACACCCTACCCTTTTTGGACCTCAAGATAACTAGAAATCGTCATGGTGTAGAATTTGGAATATACAGGAAGCCCACACACATAGATAATTACATAAAGAAAAATGAATACAACCCAGTTTCACATCAACTAGCTGCCTTTACGAGTCTAATTCACCGGCTATACAACATCCCACTGAGTAAGGATGAATTTTTGAAAGAACAACAACACATAAAAGACATAGCGGTATTAAATGGATTCAACCCAGCCATCATAAAAAACATGATGAAGAGAAAAGAAAAACTGAAGATAATATCAAAAAATACCACTCTCACACCACTTAAAAACACAAATTGGCAATATAGAAAATTCACCTACCATCCATGGGCTTTTAGAAAATTTGAACGAATCTTCAAAAGACTAAACTTAAAACTAGCACCCCAAAACAAATTCAGTCTGAGGAACCTGCTAAATAAACCACTGAAAAATACAATCCCCAACAATTTAAAATCAGGAATTTATCAGATTGTGAAACCTGTGAAAAAAGCTACATAGGAAAAACTAAGAGAAACTTGTTAACCAGGCAAAAAGAACACCAGAGGAACATTAAGTTGAAACAAACAGAAAAATCTGCAGTTTCACACCATTTTTGGACAGAAAACCACAACATTGGCCACAACATTAAACTGTTAAAATCTTTAAGTACACCCATAGAATTGGATATTTGGGAAAAAATATTCATAAACAAAAACCGTGATAAAGTTATGAATTTTGAAATCCCGGCATTAAATGAAGTATTAAAACTTAGTGCCCCTAACGCCAGATGGCAGAGTGATCGGAGCTCCGTAGTAGTGGAAGAAGAGGAAGGTTCATTTAGTCATCAAACACCTGAGGATGAGATCGAATGATCTTGAAAATGTTTCAATTATACAATGACAAGTAAGTGAAGTTTGAGTGTAAACAGTGACTCATAAATCAAACTCAAATATGAAGAATACTTCACTGTTAATAATGCTTCTGCTTTTAATAAAATTATCTTAAGATCATTTTCTGAAATACTGAACATTTCAGTGGGTGCCACCCACACGTTTGTGACAGAAACATTACACATGAGACGTGTTTGTGCGTGATGGGTTCTAAGACTGTTGATTCCCAAACAAAAGGACATTCGCATGCAGGTCTGCATGCAGTTAAAGTTGATGTTAGAGGAAGATTCGGAGTTTCTTTCAAACGTAATCACTGCTGATGAAACTTGGCTACATCATTTTGATCCTGAGAGCAGACAGCAAAGCTCAGTGTGGAAATTTCCTTCATCACCAACACCCAAAAAAGCAAAATTGGTTGCTTCTGTTGGGAAAGTTATGGTCATCTCATTCTTTGATATTCATGGAATGGTTTCTCAGAATGTGCACATACATCAGTAACTGGACAATACTACAGGGATGTCCTGAAAACACTGCAAGTCCATATTAGGCACAAAAGACCACATTTCCGTGAAGTAGGCTGGATGCCGCACCACGATAATGCGTGGCCGCATATTGCCAATGTTGTTGCTGAATATCTTGCAAAAATCTAGGTGAAGTGCATCCCTCACCCTCCCTATAGTCTGGATTTAGCCCCATGTGACTTTTTTCTATTCCCTAACTTGAAGAAATGCCTTCGTGGGAGGCATTATCCATCATCAGAAGCAGTGGTAAAGGCTGTAGAGGCGATTTTGAAGGATCTCTCAAAAAATGGTTTCCAGCGTGTCTTTGAAGACTGGCAGAAACGCTGGGACAAGTGCATCACATCCAGGGGAGACTGTTTTGAGAAGGACCATCAAAATTATGAGGATGAGTAAAGCTACATTGTCAAAAAAAAAATTGTAATCATTCTTTATTGAGCAGCCTTTGTAGCTGAAATATGTTGTTGTTTACAAATTCTAGGCTTTGGCAATGAAGCCATTAACTCTCTTGCTCTCCAATATTTCTGTGTAGTGGATCCGGCAGGTAGGGCTTCACAGGTTAAAAGGTGTTCTTCAGTCATTTCCTCTTCTTTGTTGCACAGAGGACAATTTGGACTTGTATATATTCCTATTCTGTGTAAGTGTTTGGCCAAATAATCATGTTCTGTAAGTAATCTAAAATTTGCTATTGCAGTTTTACATGGGATTTCTGGAATAATTTATGGATTTTTAATTAAAATGTTCCAGTTTTTATCTTTGGCTTTGTTAGATATTGATTGGTTTTCTTTGTTTTTGATTAATCATTTTATGGATGTAAAGGGTAAGTTTTTACTTTTGTTCTGAATTAAATATGCACCTTTTTTGGCAAGAAAAACAGCTGATTCATTTCCAGCAATTCCACAATGAATTTATCTATTCTGTATAGAAGGTGTTGGAGTGAAATATGAATAGTCGTTACTTCTGCATAAAAATTTGTTGTGTGGTATCCTGCTGGTTGATAGAATGAGAACAGTGCACACTTAATTCCTGCTCCTGAGTTGTTGTCCAAGTTAGATTCATCTGTGTAGATATGTAACCATTCTTCAGGTGGGTAGGTATCTATTGTTTACAGTTTCTAATGCTAGTGCTTTTAGTACAGGTTTGGAAATTTCAGATTTTGTAACTAAATATTGTAGCTGAAATATTAAACAGCCCAATTACTAATGTTAAGTGTATCATGGACAAGTACAATCAAACAAAAACATACAAAAACAAACCAACAAAAGGTTGGCCTTCAGTTATGACTCAAGCTGAAAAACGTCAGATAGTGAGAAAAGTGAAAAAAATATCCTAAATGGAATGCTACAAAGATTGCAGCAGAAGTTGAAAGTGATATGGCAAAATGTGTATATCTGCAGACAATAAGAAATATCCTTCACAAGGCTGAATACAACAACCGAATAGCCCGTAGAAAACCATACATACCAAGGTTAACAGAAGAAAGAGACTGGCATATGCCAAAACTCACATAAATGCTGATTACGACTTCTGGAAAAATGTAATTTTTACCAATGAAAGCAAATTTAGTATATCTGTACCAGAAGGAAGAGTAAGAATATGGCAGCAAAATTGTGAATTGGAAATCAAAAATGTCACAGCCACTGTTAAACATGGTGGAGGATCTGTGCTCGTATGAGCGTGCATGAGTGAATGGTGTTGATGATCTGTGTTTTATTGATGGCAACATGGACCACAGACTGTACATATTAAAGTCACATCTTCCACAAAGTATGAACAATATGCATCTTACAGATAGCTACATCTTCACACAAGACAATGCCTCAAACACACATCCCTGATCACGAAGCTCTGGTTGTTATATAACACACCACGATGGATGGAAACGCCTCCAAAATCACTAGACGTCAACCCAATTGAACATATGTGACACATTGTTGAAGAAAATTTATGAAAACACAAGATCTCAAACAAGAGTGATCTTAAGAAGTTTTTAAATGGAGGAATGAAAGAAAATTACAAGAGAAACTACAGAAAATCTTGTGAGATCAATGCCAAGAAATAAAGAGAATAAAGATAAAGAAAAGGAAAACCAACCAAGTATTAAGAATGTACATCAATTAGTCAAAACAATAGTTTATTTGCTGGAGACAAATATATTTTTGGCATGAAGAAAGATACTTGTAATATTGATTATTTTTCTTATGTTACAAAAGGAAATAATGTTTTGTTAATGTATAATGGATTATAAGGTCATAGTAAATAAACTAGTATTGAAGATGAGCTTTATTCTTTAATTTTCTAAGTTTTATTTGCTTTTAAAATTAGCAATACTAGTCAGACAAATAATTTTTTTGAGTGACTGTATAGTGTTTTACATGAAAGTAAATGCTGACAGTCTCCGTGCATGGCAGGAAATCACTTTTCTTATAATTTGTCCATTACTGAATTGTACTTATCAGTGACGACAGCCTTTGATTCAATTAATGGCAAACAAGCGTACATAAAGAATTACATTATATAATACCAAACCACAGTCATATATTTTCCCACCTTATTGGGAATAAATAAAATCATTGGCAATTTAAAACAAAAATGACAATCCTGGTTGGATTATTAAACAAATGAAGAGCCTTATACATTTTAAAAAGGGAGTAAAACTCCTTTTACTGCAACATTCATTTTATTCTGTAAATGATTTTTTAAATGTTAATTAGTTTTAAGTGATTGTAAATAATGACAGTGGACAGTAATGTAACTTTTATACTATGACATGTCTGATATCAATCAAAAGGACAAAATAAATTGAATTAAATTGAATTAAATCATGAATTAGAGTAAACTCCACATTTGTGAACAATTACTTTTATATAGCATTTCTCTATGGTCTTTATATAGTTTATATTTATTTGCCTTTTCTACTTTAGACTTTTGTTGGATCCTGTATCTGTTACAGTTTTTAGTCTTATGTAACTTTTTTTGCCCGCCTCGGTAGCGTAGATGGTAGCATGTCTGCCTCACGTTCAAGAGGTCCCGAGTTCGAATCTCGGTCAGGGTGAGTTATCTGGATAAGGTTTTTGCGGGGTTTTCCCTTATCCTGAAAGACTAATGTCGGGTAACTCTAAGCTCCATGGACCCCGGACTCACTGAGCATCATTTCACGCATTTCAGTCATCGTCCTATATGACCAAATGTTGGGAGGACGTAAATTACAAAAAAAAAGTAACTTTTTATATTTATCTTTGTATCTTGAACTGACATGTCCTATAACATATGTATTATGTTCCAAAGGATGAAATAAGTACAAATATTCTCAAATAAGATAAACTGAACGGAGTGGGCATGGTGATAACGTCACCTTTGTGTTTAATGCCTTTCTCCGCAGATAGGGAAGACCATTAAAAACACTGTTAATATTTAAATATTGCACTTCTTTCGATTTCTTATACTGCATTTTAAAGGTGTTAGGCATGCCAGGCAACACCAGGCAATAACAGAACACGCTGCAGGTGCGATCGGTTGATAGTACAGGTAGCTGCATTACCGACCGACTTTGTAGTCCCAAAAATTATCACCAGGCGTTGAAAACTTGGGGAAGTAACAATTGGTAGTGAATTCGTGTTTGTCAACAAAACTCATGCAATGTTGTTGGTGTTCTTTATTTGTTTTTTCTTTTTCGAATGCTTATACTTTATTATCATGCAAATATTTTTTAGAAATTCTTGGGGGTTAAGTATATTTTTCCATGCGGAAACTGGTTAGAATTAATGTGAGCGATGTATTGTGCAGAATGTAATAGGACTAACATATCCATAATCTTTATTTATAGGTGATGTGTCGAAAGAAGTGTCGTGAACTCGATTTGTTGGACTGTGTTGGACAGAAAAAACGTCATCAATATGTACAGGTTGTTAACAAAAACATATATATTTTACAGCTTCTTTACTTAATGTTTCCAGAATAAACAAATGATTCAAATGCACACATATATAGTATGTACCTATACAAATATATATATTCTGAGTAAACTCGTATGTATTTCTCTACTGTTATACAAACACTTTTTTAAAACACTTAATCCTTTGTCTTATTGAGTGGGAACATTCACGCCATGGTGTGTTGCCTGCATTCTGAATGTCATTGGTTTGTTTCCCGTGACTGACCTTCTTGACACACTGTTTTTTTTAAGGTTGATAGGCAAATGCTAGGAAGGATAATTACATTCCCCAACTTTCATGTACCTCCATTTCACTTCACTTCTCATTTTACTTTATCTTTCATTGTGGTTGGCTATTGATGGACGGAATTCTGTTGTGCATGGAAGAAATTTGCTGTCTGTTAACCTCGTCCTTTAGATCGGGTATAGTATAATAATTCTGGATGTCCTAGAGGGGGAAGCAGGGCAGATGGGGGCCGGTTGTATGTGTGGCATGTCAGAGTTTAATTGTAAACTTTTAAAGATCCTGCTCTTGACTTTCATGTCTCCTAGTTTCAGCCATAACCCCTCCCCCCAGATTGAGCATAGGCACAAAAGAACCTCTATAAATTGAGCTACGAAGTCTGCTGCCTGAAATGTTCGTACCTTGTCTGTGAATTGTACGCCATATTAAGCACATTTCTTTGGTATTAAGCTGTTAGACTAAGTGTTCACATGCATGCGCGCACACACACACTCATTAATGTTTTTCTAATATTTAATCAGTATATTTCAAAACATATATTTGTGGTGACATTACTATATTACATTTTTAGGCGGAATACAATAGGTGAGTGGTTGAGAAAGTAAACATTAAAATGATCAAACTATTGTCAAGAACCTCAATTAGCCATTGCTAACTAAGGCTGTACATACATTAAAGAGGGGTTTTGGATGACATAGAACTTTGTGGTTCCTCTATAAGACCTCTAAAAGTTCAGGCAGTTCCTAGTTTCATCAGGAGTGCACATTAAAGAGATTACCGATGGGTCAGAACAGGGGGAGGCACTGCATGGATAAGATACCATCATTGTATTTAACAGTAAGCTAGAATGTTAGGCTTACAAAAGCATGTAGAAGTGTGTAACGTCTTTTTATATTGTACTTGAATAATAATAATAATGCTATTGCATATATTATGAACTTTTCACTATATATGTGCATATTAGCATTCACAGAAAGCTATTGGGTGATTTGAATAAAAATATGAGTACACCCTATAGTTCAGCATTCAAGTCAATGGAGTAGAATGACAGCAGCACTTAATGAGGATAAGGCTTTCCAAGTTGTATGTTACAACTTTATCAACTCAGGTGCAATGAATGCCTTATAATGTGGCCACATAGCTAAATAATGAGCTTGATAGTAATGTGGATTTATAATGATAGATTGTAATCCATATTTAGCAGTTCCTGTGCAAGATGTTTGTATCATTGTTGTGAATTAACCACTGCAGAAACAGACTTGTCTGAAAATATTAATCCCAATCAAAATTTGTAAATCTGATAGAGCTGTCCTATAATATAGTCTAAGACATAACTGCTGGATGTTACTAAAAAAATAAAACTGGCAGCCTTTAACTAAAATTGAGTGTGCAACTGCCTCAAAATTTAACCTAACATTCAATGAGTATCTTCTGTAGTGATATGATTTAGTGCAATTTCCTTTATTTCACTTTTGAGTGTTATGGATGGACTGTAGTGCCCTTCATAGAGTTTTTAAGCTGCATTAATAACCTTTTTTAGAATTTTTCAATATTTTCATAATCTTTTCTATATTTAGTACCAATGCCTTTTCTAGTATATATATATATATATATATATATATGTAGTTTTTCTTTGTGTTTGCAAGCGATACATTGTGTTAATTGGTAATTTTTATAAGTATTGCAATAAAATTTAATTATTTGTCACAAATTTCACTTATCTTTTTAAGAAAATTGATGAGCTCTCCACAGATTTCAAGAGACTAGTTTCATGACATTTTTTTTGCATCTTCAGTCATTCTGTATATTGCTCGTTACAGCCGCTAGGTAATGGATAATTTGTATTCCCAAATTCTGAAAATAAAACAAACTTAAAGACAGAATTGATCGGCGATATTTCAAATTCATTATGGAGTTTCTATTTTTTAAAATAAATATTAAATCACTTGGAGCAATTAAATTAATATAATTTCTGAAATTATTTTGTGGTTAAATAACGAAAAATGATGTGCCATGGCTGATATATCAATCTATTTATACGTAATATTCCTAAAATGTTCCTTCGTTCTGGTTTCTAAATTACATTTAAATTACATTTATTTCTTACATGTATATAATATATGTATATTATATCTTTATATGTCAGAGAAGGTTTTATGTGGTGAAAATATCCTTTCTGCATTGAATGTCACAGATGCATGTGAAAAGCACCACAGCCCTTATTTTTGCCCGCCTTGGTAGCGCAGTGATAGCGTTCAAGAGGTCCCGAGTTTGAATCTCGGTCAGGGTGAGTTACCTAGATAAGGTTTTTTCCAGGGTTTTCCCTTATCCTGAAAGACAAATGTCAGGTAACTAAGCTCTATGGACCCTGGGCTCATTTGAGCATCATTTCACCCATTCCATTCATCGTCTGATATGACTTAACATTGGAGAATATAAATGACAAAAGTAAAAACAAACCAGCCCTTCTTCAGAAAATCCCAGTTCTGTAACAGATTTTTCACCATCAGACATTTTGCTGATGTGACAATTTGTTTTGTAACCAGTATTTTTTTAATACCTAATTAAGCTTATAAGATGCAATTTAACAGCATTGTTAATTTCTGAAGAATCTTTCAGGAAAGTGAATACTTACAGAATTTTTCTTTGTGACTTTGTGGGTTCGTGAAATAAAAAGTCCAATTACACAAACTCAACAATGTTCTTTATTTCCACCGACTTACAGTTTAACACTTGCCAATTACACAGAATTACGTAATGCACACAATTACAGTTCACCAGTTCGTCCGTTAAAGTTCCACTGTACGCTCACAATAACGTAAATTCTTCCGTTGCACGCACGCAGTCTTCTTGTCCATCCGCTAGCTCGTCAAGCACTGACTCACTCCTCTTGCATGACGTGTTGCTTATATAGGGTCCGCTTGCCGATCTGGAAGGTTCTCGATTAGATGAAATATCCCGTAAGTTTGAGAACACAGGTGGAAAAGAAAGAGACGGCGCAGTGACGTTTTTTGTCCCAGCCATCCCTCCTTAACGCTATAAGACAAACGAGGGGGCGGGGCGAATGCCGACCGTCTCCTCTATAGGGTGTTCCGACGCTCGGGTGACAATATCAATCTATTTATATGTTATATTCCTAAAATGTTCCTTCGTTCTGGTTTCTAAATTACATTTAAATTACATTTATTTCTTACATGTATATAATATATGTATATTATATCTTTATGTGTCAGAGAAGGTTTTATGTGGTGAAAATATCCTTTCTGCATTGAATGTCACAGATGCATGTGAAAAGCACCATAGCCCTTATTTTTGCCCGCCTCGGTAGCGCAGTGATAGCGTTCAAGAGGTCCCGAGTTTGAATCTCGGTCAGGGTGAGTTACCTAGATAAGGTTTTTTCCAGGGTTTTCCCTTATCCTGAAAGACAAATGTCAGGTAACTAAGCTCTATGGACCCTGGGCTCATTTGAGCATCATTTCACCCATTCCATTCATCGTCTGATATGACTTAACATTGGAGAATATAAATGACAAAAGTAAAAAAAAAACAGCCCTTCTTCAGAAAATCCCAGTTCTGTAACAGATTTTCCACCATCAGACATTTTGCTGATGTGACAATTTGTTTTGTAACCAGTATTTTTTTAATACCTAATTAAGCTTATAAGATGCAATTTAACAGCATTGTTAGTTTCTGAAGAATCTTTCAGGAAAGTGAATACTTACAGAATTTTTCATGTTGACTCTATCAATCCAAAACCTTAACCTCTATATGGCTGGTGTAAAGAAATGATTAATTTCCATCAATTAACTTAAACTTATTCCTCCGATTGTGTTATAATTTCAGGTAATTTGGAAAAGTGCCTTGAATATACTAGATGTTCTCACTTCACTGAGATTTCTGCACAATGTGACACAGCCTGTAATCACATACCCCAGCGAGTTACAACTGGCTCAGGGTTAGGCAGAGTTGGAAATAGTTAACAACATTTTTGAAGCCTTGGTTATGCCTTCACAAACATTTATTTTAACATGGAGACAAGTAAGTCCACTTCTTTTTATTTGGCTGTAATACTTCCTGTGACACACTGTAAATGAGATGAATTAATTTGGGAATAAAGAACTTTCAAACTGGCTCCTGCTTTAACCATATATAGGGCACCATCACTGAGCAATAAAAATACATTATTATACCATTTTCCATCTGGGTACAAGAAACCTAACTATAATGCATATGGTATAACAAGGCACATGAGGCGGAATTAGGGAGGGCTCGCCTAGAGCAACTGTCCTATCATATGTGTGCAGCACTGCCTATTTTGGAACCCATAGCACAAGCGTGAGCAACAGAATTTTCTCTTTCTCATCCGCCCAAAATTACTATTGAAAATTCAACATTTCAATATGGCTTGGTGTACGTGGCAAGAATTTTTGAGAGCGGCTGTAAAAAGCTATTTTTCTACAATGTATGGTTCTCCAGTTATCATTTCCAGAATAAACACCTTACTCCCGTGTTTATGCCTATGATATTCAAAATCCAGTCTTGCTTGAGTGTTAATGCTTTTCATTACACAGTATTGAGTAAGACATAATGAAGTGTTGTTAGGAAAGTGCATATATTTATTTAATAAATTAACTGACCACGTATCACTGCAGTCCAGGAGTGTGCACATATATTCTTTGAAGTTCGGTTCTAGAACAGTCCATAACACAAATTGAGTGTAAGGTGCTTTATATTACTGTGACAGTAAGCATAAATTTTACATGTTTACATTGTATTTTGCAAACTGTTAACAATGTCACTTTCAAAGCCTGGTACCAGTGGCACAGGTACTAAGGGTAAAATACTCCGTTCCCAGGCCAAAAATATCATTTTTAAAGTGTACAGTTTCATTGTTTCATTTGAGAAAGTGTGTGTCCGGGTCAATTTTTCATAACCAGAGCATGCAATGTGAGTGTGCATACTGTGTCGCTTATTGTAAAACAGGACACAACTTCAAGCACAAAGATAGGTTTATTTTATTTAAACTAGCAACTCTACAACAAGTAGGTTTCGCGCATCTAGGTACTTTATTTTCAGTAAATAAGCCTGTTAATATTGAATGTTACACTTTATAATGTTATCATAATTATCCTTTGCTGCGTAAGTCTACGTTCTGACAATTTGTCAGATGACAAATGTTACTTTCCTGGTTCCCTCTCCCTATCTTCTGCTCTCTGTCGCGTCAAATCGTAACAGGGCAGCCACCATGTGCACGCATTGGTTCAGCTGATATGCTTTCTAAAACCATACGCTGTATAGGTATTTTGCAACTGTGCTATAATTTACATGGTCAGGTACTTCAATATTCAACAAAAAGGATTTGCCCATCTCTGTGCTTTGGGGCCTGTATGTTTACCTCATTCAAGAGATTCCAAGTTCATATCTCGGTCAAGTTGAGTTTTTCCTTATTTTGAAAGATGAATATTGTGTAACTTTTAATGATAGCAGACATAAAGATAATCTGAATGGCATATTTTGCATATTTTCATTCCGTTATGAATTATGGTATCATCTTTTGGGGTAGTTCAAATATGTCAGAAAAGGTTTTTTGAATGCAAAAAAGAGCCATAGGAATAATAATGAACCAACCTGCACATGTGAGCTGTAGAGTGTATTTTAAGGAACTGAAAATTATAACCCTGCCATGTTTATACATATACAAAGTTCTTTTACATGTAAAAGCTAGTTTAAGTTGCTTTAAAACATATTCAGTGACACACCAACATGATACAAGAAACAGTTCTAACCTACTAGCAATTAGTCATAATACCACATTCCTTCACTTATAGTGGTACCCAACTGTACAGTAAGTTACCTCTTTATTTAAAACAGATTGACAACCAAAAGATTTTTAAATTGAAACTACATAAATGTTTAAGTGAAGGATGTTTTTATTCTATTCTTGGAAAGTTAAGTTATATTATTATTATTATTATTATTATTATTATTATTATTATTATTATTATTATTATTATTATTATTATTATTATTATTATTATTATTATTATTATTATTATTATTATTATTATTATTATTATTATTATTATTATTATTATTATTATTATTATTATTATTATTATTATTATTATTATTATTATTATTATTATTATTATTATTATTATTATTATTATTATTATTATTATTATTATTATTATTATTATTATTATTATTATTATTATTATTATTATTATTATTATTATTATTATTATTATTATTATTATTATTATTATTATTATTATTATTATTATTATTATTATTATTATTATTATTATTATTATTATTATTATTATTATTATTATTATTATTATTATTATTATTATTAATTATTATTATTATATTATTGGCATTTACTCTTATACATGTTTTTTGTAATTTCTGTATTTAAATTTTGTACTTAAATTTTGTAAATATTTTTGTTTTGACGTGTCCACAATCTTGTATGGAGATTTAAAGGATGAATAAATTGAATTGAAGCGCTAAGGACCTTGGGCTTATTAAGCATAATTTCACTCATTTCCTTCATCATTCAATATGACTAATACTGGAGAAAGTCAGGAATGGTTTGCTACCCACATTCATTGCACTAGCAACTCACTTTCCTTTTCAATCTTGTCTGTTGAAATCCAGAATTTTTTCATGTCCAGTGCATCCTGCATTTCAGAAATTACATCCTGAAAACACTGTGCTATATAGTTTTTGCCAATGTAGACTCATCTGGGACCCATATATTAATGAATTTTTCTATGAAACTTCGACGTTACATATTATTCAGGTTCCACAGTTATATGTTGACACTATAAACTTTCTAACAAATCTTTAGAAAAATTGTTACTTGAACTTCAGGTCTTATTGTTAGTTGAACTTGATTGTTCACCTACTTTGCATTTGATGAATTTTTCCTTTTATTTTCTACCCAATCCTTATGACGTCCTGTATTTATGAGCTGCACAACTTAAATTTTTTATTTGTAGAAACTCAGTTTTCACACCCCAAGCAAAACAGCATTTTACAGACATTAAGAAAAATATTACTTCCAAACTGTTTTACATATTTCAGTAACATAGCAGATTAAAGTTCTTTTGTGGACAGCATTTCTAAAACCAAGTCACAATTTAAATAACTATATATATCATATATTGGAGGCTATTGACAATGATAATAACTGTACAGGCTTACTAATAGATCTAACCAAGGCATTTGACATGATTCATCATGAAATTCTGTTACAAAAGCTGTACTATTATGGGATAAGGGGAATAGTATGGAATTGGTTCCAATCATATTTAAAAAATCGGAAACAAATGGTGGAAATCACAAATGTCGATGAGCGGAATGTCGTACGTAATCACTATTCAAAAATGGAAAAAATTAAATATGAAGTTCCCCAGGGATCCATACTAGGACCCGTCCTCTTTTTAATATTCATAAACGACTTCCCAAATTATTTAAATCCAACTCGAGTAACTATGTTTGCTGACGACACAAATGTTATAATAAAGGGAAATGAAAATGCAAAACACATAACCAGTAAAATTGAAACTTGGTTTGCTGAAAACAAATTGATTATTAATACAAACAAATCTTCAGCAATATCATTTCGTCACAAACAAAATAAAAATGTTGACAAACCTGACATCAAGTTGTATGGTGCATGTGTTTCTTATAAGACAGAAGCAAATTTTCTGGGAGTATGGATAGATCAGCATTTAGACTGGGAAGCACACATAAAATATCTAGTAATAAAGTTAAATAAATTCTACTTCTCATTAAGAGTAATAAAAAATGAGTTGTATGCAAGTGACATGAGAACCTTATATTTTGCATATGCAGAAAGTCTAATGAGGTATGGCATTATGTTTTGGGGGGATAGTAAAGACAGTCACTTGGTTTTTAAAGTACAAAAAAGGATTGTTAGATGCCTAATGTCAGGAAAAAAATATGACTCCTGCAGGAACTTCTTTAAGGAGTTGAAAATCTTGACTCTGCCCAGTCTGTATATATATACTGTTTGCTATGTTATACAAAACAAAACCTTGAAAATTTCACCACAAATAATCAAATACATCATCATAACACCAGAGGTAAAACAGACTTAAGAACAATAACACATAGAACTACACTTTATTCCAAAGGAGTTAGATATTCAGCAGTCACTCTGTATAATAAAACTACCGGCCAATCTGAAAAACATAAAATCCATGAGGTGTTTCAAACTATCGTTGAAAGAAATTTTATTAAGTGTTTCATATTATGATATAGGTGAATTTCTAGATACACTGTAGCTGGCCATATAATTGTATATATTTGTGATGCATTTTAAATGCTGTGTAGTTGTAGAGCCATGCAACTATATATATTTATGAGTTCATGCTTAGATCTTATTAATTACACTTGATGCAACTTATTTTTTTATTTTTATACTTATATTATTTGTATTGTTCTAAATATTTGTATTGACGTATCCAATGTCATTGTATTGACTTAACGGATGAATAAAACTACTACTACTACTACTACTAATTTCCTCAGTTATCAAATATAAACATGAAGTGAGCTCTAGGGGAATCTTGGCCATGTATTTCATATATGTAATGCAAAATGGAGAAGCACTTAACCAGGTGAAGACATGCCTGACACTGATTGGATTACCTTTGACTTTATGGTTGCTCATGGTGATTAACTGGTTTCTTTCCAATCTTAACTGCGCAAAATTAATTCACAAGGCACCTGGGTATATCCCTTTTACACGAATATAAAAACATTTGGTTTAATATTCAATTACCTGATTTGTCCAGCATTTATTGTAAGTCAATTAATCATATGTTTACAGAGTTTGGTTTGATCTAGGGGTTACAGAGTACATACTTAAATGCACCTATCCACAAAACCATTTATATGTAAATGTAAAAAAAAAAAAAAAAGTATATTGATTGGTTTTAGAGATTTGTACCAATAATTACAAACTGTCTGAAGGGGACAATATAATTGAATACCAATAGAAGTGTAGAAGATGCACATTTAAATTTAAAATAAGCATTTTCCCTCAAAATAGGCATTTGTATCCATTAAAATATACTGGTCAACTTGTTTGGAAATGTGTGACTAGCAGTAAATCTTATTTAGCTTAAATTTAAAGATGAGTCGATTAATGACACTAAACAACACTTACTTTTAAATTTCTAAGAACATTTTAGTTAATTGATGGAAATTAATCATTTCTTCACACTAGCCGTATATGGCTAAGGTTGTGGATAGATAAAGTCAACATGAAAAATTCATTGCCATGGCCAGGATTTGAACCACGGATCTCCTGGTTTCCGTCCAGTCGCTCTAACCCATTGAGCTACCATGGCCAATGTGCTGTCCTGACATAAAATTCTCCATTTGACTCCTATATTTCCCTGGTAGACCACTAGGGGCTCTCGCATTCGAGATACACCGTTTGTGGTGACTTATCGTAAGTACGTGAGTCCCAGGCTTCATCATTTAACTCTTATTATTTTAGTTAATTGATGGAAATTAATCATTTCTTTGCACTAGCTGTATGTAGGCTAAGGTTGTGGTAGATGAGTCAACATGAAAAATTCAATCCATGGCCGGGATTTGAACCACAGATCTCCTGGTTTCCGTCCATTCGCTCTAACCCATTGAGCTACCATGGCCAACGTGCTGTCCTGACATCAAATTCTCCATTTGACTCCTATATTTCCCTGGTAGACCACTAGGGGCTCTCGCATTCGAGATACACCGTTTGTGGTGACTTACTGTTGTAAGCAATTGAGTCCCAGGCTTCATCATTTAACTATTATTATTTTAGTTCTAAGAACATGTTTTTAAGGCTACTTTCCTCCATTGTCAATTGGACATTGACTGGTTCTCAGTGGTGTAGTTGGCGATATTTTGTCGGAGGTATCCTCTGATGGTGGTTTGAGGAACTTGCTGAACAAATCTTTTTGGGGGATGTTGAAATTGAATACTTTGTTAATATTTTTTTGAAATGAAAATTTGTTCCCATGTGGACAGTTCTTGTTTTTCTGTTGTGTGTTTAAGTTATTTTGGCTATGAATTTATGTTGTGGTTTTTTTCTCCCAAAATATGCGTGTCAACTGCTGATTTTTTTAATTGTTTGTATTTTATGTTCCTAAAGTGTTCCTTTGCTCTTATTTCTAAATTTCTTTTGATTTTTCCAATAAAAATTTGACTACAGTCACAGCATTCAATTTGGTATATACCAGATTCTTTGTTAGATGGAATAGCATCTTTGATGTTTGAGCATGTTAGGTTTTTTAAGGAGTAATGGTTGAATGTTTTGTTTTTTAAAGACCTTTTTGAATTTATCAAAGGCGCATGGGTGGTAAGTGAATTTTTTTAAGGTCATATTAGTTTCTGTAGCTGAGAGGGTTATGGTTTCCTTTCGTAGCTTCTTCTTTTTTGCTAAGTTCACTTTTTTGTCTACTAATGAATTGGGAAAGTCATTTTTTGTACTGTTTCAATTATTTTTTTGTATTCTGTTCTGTATTCTTCTGCTGTGAGAGGGATGTTGACCAATCTGTGTGTTAAACTATCGGGTTGTAGCTATTAGCCTTTATGTAGTTGTCTGTGTTGGTTTTCTTTAAATGCCAAGGTTTATTCTGTTTTTATTTCTGATTATTTTTAGATCAAAATACTCGTCTTTTTCTATTTCTACAATGAACTTTATGCTTTTCTCTTGGATGTTTAAAAGTTTTAGTGCATCACTGAGGTTTTTTTTTTTTTTTTTTGGGTGCTATTGCAAATATGTCATCTACATATTGCTCTCTGTTACCATATAATTGTTTTCCTTAATGTACAGTGCATTCCAAGGATAAAATAAAAGTGAATCGAGAAGATATTGACACATTGAACTGAAGAATGTTTACACAATCATGAGAGTTTCTGGAAAACTGTGAATTTAATAGGCAGTGCTCATCATTAATAAATACACCTTAACCTAATTTATAACAATACCAGAATATCCATTCTTTTACCAGGTATTTACAAGACATTGCACTAGGGGGTGCTCCACTCAAAAGTCTAATTATCAGGCATATTGTGTAAGTTATCATTAACAGAATTACTGTACCTGATGAAGACACATTTTTACTGAAACACATTTGCAGGTTCTATATTTTAAAAAATGCAGGCACTAACATTGTGCATGTAATGTATCTCAATTATTGTTGTATTACTTCAGTTCATTGAAGGAGCTCAATTTTGAGAATTTTGTGTTAGTTCCTCTCTTTCTGGATCTGGACTGTATCAGACATTAGCTCCATCTTCTTGGAGTAGCATCTATTAGCTTGGAGTAGCATTTGTAGGACGGTTATGCTGCAATAACAATGGGAATAAGTAATCTTTTCTTAATATAATTTTGAGTCGAACTAATACTCAATGCTCCATTTATTTCATAAAGAAGTATGAAAGAAAATTGTTTAATTTCGACACTACCTTTGATGAAAACCCAAACTTCAGGCTCATCAAGATATCGACAGAGGTGCACCTGTCGCCTCCAATGAGTTCACCAAACCAACGTCCATTAGTTGACAACAGCTGATGATGTTAGGAAGATCCTAATGAAACGCATTCTAGGTAAATACTAGCAATAAATGGAGCATTGAGTATTAGTTCGACTTAAAAATTATAATAATTTTGTGCCTCATTGTATCCTAGTCCTTATACATTGAAATATTTTCTTTTTTAAGTATTAGCTCTGTGTGTGTCTGCATGCATACAAAAATTAGAAAGAGAAGTGGAGGAGGGAGATGTGTTAAGTCCTGAAATTATTGTCACCATTTTCTTGTGTGTCATGTCTATATAAATATACTGACTTCTACAAAGTACAGTTTGCAGATCTTTCAGTAGTGTTAGTGCTTTTACATTCCCTAAATCTCACCAAATAGAGTATGTTTGAAAATATGTTGTATGAGTTTTATTGTTGTTTGTTAACAATGTTTTAAGTAATACAATTTTGAGTCGAACTAATACTCAATGCTCCATTTATTGCTAGTATTTATCTAGATAAATACTAGCAATAAATGGAGCATTGAGTATTAGTTCGACTCAAAATTGTATTAATTTTGTGCTTCATTGTATCATAGTCCTTAAACAACAGAATAATGTTTTAAGTGTCCACCATCATATGAGTGCTGCCAGTGTGTTAGTATGTCAAACAGCTGGAGTTCCTCTATATTTCAGTAAACTTAATAGTATGGGACTAAGGCTTTTAAGCACACTTAAAAACAGTCTGTCTATGTCAGGTTTGGACCTGTGAACTTTGGATCAGTAGACCAATGCCTAAACAATGAAATCGTCAGACCGACATGTGAGGAGGTTGACTCAAAAATGAAAGATCAGATAAATGCCAAACGTAGTATTTAAGTTGAGTATCTTCCAAACTAGCTAGCATATAAAGGTTTTAAGAAAACTGTATCACCTTAAATTATCATTTACGTGAAACATTTTTCAAAATGTTTGGTGTTCTGAGAAATGGTTCCCACAATTTTGATTAAAATACCTTATATGTAGGACATCTACTGGCAAATAAGTATATCTTAAAATATCTGGCAAGAAATTAAACTTATGAAGTCTTCCTTTGGAAGATATTTGATGTCACAATGACCACTTAATGCTACTCAGTGCTAAAAACAGCATTTATAATGCACAAACATGTACACTTTCTGTACGAAACTCTCTGTACAACACAAGCTTGAAAGCACACCTGAAAGATGTTAAGGAAATGAGGCAAAGGAAATTGTGGTATGAAAGCAGGCACCCC
This sequence comes from Mantis religiosa, assembly GCA_030765055.1. Classification (NCBI taxonomy): domain Eukaryota; kingdom Metazoa; phylum Arthropoda; class Insecta; order Mantodea; family Mantidae; genus Mantis; species Mantis religiosa. The sequence continues at coordinate 403,711,308 of CM060950.1, forward strand.
TGCATTTGCAAAAATGAAAAGTGGAAGGCACGAAAAACTCAAGTCAGAGTGAACGGTCAGTGGTGATTGAAACTGCAACCTCCTGAGTACAATGGTCACATGGTTACTGCAGAGCCACCTTGCTCTCTGTGTCTCTACTAAGTTTTGAGCTACTGCAATATCTCCTCATTAATAAATGTAACCAAATTGTTGAGAAACTGAAAATATGAATCAACCAGTTTGTATGCCTAAGACTTTGCTGCAGTGAAATTCTTGTGATAGTGTCAGCTCATCTTCTGATGACTGAACGTAATCAAAGAGCTATCAAATGCAATTTGTTTTGTGCTCGCTTTATGTTTGTCGTATATACTTAATACAGTCAGTTTACTTAGCAGTTTTCACTCCCTATTTTTCAAAGGCATCTCTTTGGATGCTGAAATGGCTCTAGCTGCTGCTTCTGACTCCTTTTGTTATGTAGGACATGTTCTTGTATGCTTAGAGTTTTCTTCCATATTAAAAAGTATTTTGTAATAAGTTGTAATATTTATTACTTTCATTATTGGGTGAACCTAATTAGTGTACAGAGTGTGTAAGTAAACACGCTAATAGGATGACCAAGCGCATTGCTAAATGTCCTGAGTAATAGAAGCAAGTGTGAATGTATTATGTGATTATAAATAGAGTAATAAATTGTTTACACCAAGAAACTTATTTTTAGATGGTGTCAAACAGCAAAGTAACTCTTTATTGTTACTGTTTATATTCAAACATAGTTACAGCTAATTATTACTGGTAAAGTCAGTTTGAACCAATTAACAATAAAAAATAAATTAATTAGGAGTCGATTAATGACACAAAACAACACTTACTTTTAATTTTTCCCAGAACCGGTTTCTGAGGCCTTCCCTCTATCTTCAGCCGGACATCGACTTGTTCTCATTGGTATAGCTGGCAATATTTTGTCATCGGTCTCCTCTGGTGGCGGTTCGAGGAACTTGCTGAACAAATCTTTCTGGGGGATGTCGAAATTGAATACTTTGTTCCTATTTTTTGAAATAAAGATTTTTTCCCATGTGGACAGTTCTTCTTTTCCTGTTGTATGTTTTAGTAATTTTGGTTCTGGATTTATGTTGTGGTTTTTTCCCCAAAAATGCGTGGCAACTGCTGATTTTTCTAATTGTTTGTATTTTATGTTCCTAAAGTGTTCCTTTGCTCTTGTTTCTAAATTTCTTTTGGTTTTTCCAATATAAATTTGACGACAGTCACAGCATTCAATTTGATATATACCAGATTTTTTGTTAGATGGAATGGCACCTTTGATGTTTGAGCAAATTAGGTTTTTTAAGGAGTAATGGTTCACTGGAGCTAGTTGAATGTTTTGTTTTTTGAAGACTTTTTTGAATTTATCAAAGGTCCATTACTCCTTAAAAAACCTAATTTGCTCAAACATCAAAGATGCCATACCATCTAACAAAAAATCTGGTATATATCAAATTGAATGCTGTGACTGTAGTCAAATTTATATTGGAAAAACCAAAAGAAATTTAGAAACAAGAGCAAAGGAACACTTTAGGAACATAAAATACAAACAATTAGAAAAATCAGCAGTTGCCACGCATTTTTGGGAAAAAAACCATAACATAAATCCAGAACCAAAATTACTAAAACATACAACAGGAAAAGAAGAACTGTCCACATGGGAACAAATCTTTATTTCAAAAAATAGGAACAAAGTATTCAATTTCGACGTCCCCCAGAAAGATTTGTTCAGCAAGTTCCTCGAACCGCCACCAGAGGAGACCGATGACAAAATATTGCCAGCTACACAAATGAGAACAAGTCGATGTCCGGCCGAAGATAGAGGGAAGGCCTCAGAAACCGGTTCCGGGAAAATTTAAAAGTAAGTGTTGTTTTGTGTCATTAATCGACTCTTAATTAATTTAATTTATACAATAACACTGTTTTCAACACTTCCATGAAAGGATTTATTTAATGAAAAATAACTTAAATCGTTACAGTAAACTTTAACATACTATGAGTTACAATTGTTGCCCAAGAATAACTCACTTCCCTAGTTGGAAATAGCCTCTGCATATGTGCAGTTAAGAAATGGAGTAATTTCATATATTGCAATCATTTTGCTATTTAACAAAGTATCTCAAAATGGCATTAAAGCATTCTTAAGTGTTCACATCTTCTTTAAAGCTATTATTGTAGATATTTTCTGTCTCTTTGTAATTTTTTTTTTAACAAAATTAACCAGAAGATAAGTACAGAGGTATTACATTAGTTTTACCCAAGAGGGATTGTAACTTGTGTCATTTTATTTGTGGAATAGGATGCACTTGTAATATTTTGATCTAAAATTTGCTATCACTCTTTTTTTGTGTGGCAAAACACACATTTTATGCTTTACATTAAACCCAATAAAGCACAGTCATCCTTTAGTATCAAATATTTTCTTAACTTTCTTTCAGGACCTCATTCCACTTGCATATGTATGGAAATAACTAGAATTCTTGTAAAAGAAGATGATCCAAAGATTGTTCACTAGCTGGTTATGGGATACCAGCTGTGCCTGTTTTCTAGAAAGAAGATGGACCAGATTTACTTGAGAATGCTAACATCTTTTGTACAGGTATCTATTGCTTTATCTAGATCATTTCAAAAGGGAACTAAAAAGGTATCTTCTAAATAAATGTTTATATAGAATAGATGAATTGTAAATATTGTAAATAATATTGAAAATAGTAGCATTTAAAATTACGAAACTACATTGTATTTTTCTTTTGGAACTGAAACTTATTGTGACTATACTTGTAATTGACTATTCTTGTAATTATTCTTAACTGGACAATGCCTGAAACATACTTGTACCATGTCTATAGGCTAAATAAATAAATAAATATCATTATTATTAATGAATATTAAAAGCAGAAGCTTTATTAACAGTGAAGTATTCTTCATATTTAATTTTGAATTTATGAGTCACTATGTTTACACTCAGTCTTCACTTACTTGTTGTTGTATAATTGAAACGTGCCCACTTTCGCCTATTTTAGCAGACCTATACATGAGCTATTTTGAAACACACATAGTAAAGGCCTTCCCACAGATTTATAAATTATGGCAGAGATATGTTGATGATATTTTTGCTATCATTCCGGAAAAACTTAGAGAAGATTCTCTAAAATTACTAAACCTGCAAGATAATCACAACCAATTTACTATGGAAGTAGAAAGAGACAACACCCTACCCTTTCTGGACCTCAAGATAACTAGAAATCGTCATGGTGTAGATTTTGGAATATACAAGAAGCCCACACACATAGATAATTACATAAAGAAAAATGAATACAACCCAGTTTCACATCAACTAGCTGCCTTTAGAAGTCTAATTCACCGGCTATACAACGTCCCACTGAGTAAGGATGAATTTTTGAAAGAACAACAACACATAAAAGACATAGCGGTATTAAATGGATTCAACCCAGCCATCATAAGGAATATGATGAAGAGGAAAGAGAAACTGAAGATAAGATCAAAAAATACCACTCTCACACCACTTAATAACACAAATTGGCAATATAGAAAATTCACCTACCATCCATGGGCTTTTAGAAAATTTGAACGAATCTTCAAAAGACTAAACTTAAAACTAGCACCCCAAAACAAATTCAGTCTGAGAAACCTGCTAAATAAACCACTGAAAAATACAATCCCCAACAATTTGAAATCAGGAATTTATCAGATTAATTGTGAAAGCTGTGAAAAAAGCTACATAGGAAAAACTAAGAGAAACATGTTAACCAGGCAAAAAGAACACCAGAGGAACATTAAGTTGAAACAAACAGAAAAATCTGCAGTTTCACACCATTTTTGGACAGAAAACCACAACATTGGCCACAACATTAAACTGTTAAAATCTTTAAGTACACCCATAGAATTGGATATTTGGGAAAAAATATTCATAAACAAAAACCGTGATAAAGTTATAAATTTTGAAATCTCGGCATTAAATGAAGTATTAAAACTTAGTGCCCCTAACACCAGATGGCAGAGTGATCGGAGCTCCGTAGTAGAGGAAGAAGAGGGAGGTTCATTTAGTCACCAAACAGCTGATGATGAGATCGAATGATCTTGAAAACGTTTCAATTATACAACAACAAGTAAGTGAAGACTGAGTGTAAACATAGTGACTCATAAATTCAAAATTAAATAGAAATTATTATTATTATTATTATTATTATTATTATTATTATTATTATTATTATTATTATTATTATTATTATTATTATTATTATTATTATTATTATTATTTATTTATTTATTTATTTATTTATTTATTTATTTTATTCAAGGTTTCATATGTAGCAAAAGTGTGATTGTTTCATTTGTCCTATCCTAGTTAAAGTGAAATTAACCATCTTACACTGCCAATGTTAAATTTGCCTTATTTAAAGACCAGCTTAGAGCTGTCACATGAACTACCAAGATATCATTTTTACATTTTTGCAGGATAAAGACTCAAAGTTTAAGTAATACAGTTATGAAAAATGGATATCATAAAAAGTGTAAGGTTTTTCAAAATAAATTTTATATTTAAAATTATTTTATGCAAAATCCTCTTTTTGAACAAAATATTTATTATACATATTTGTTTCAAAGTTATTATTTTTTGTTGTGTGTTTAAAATGTCATGTTCTTATTAGTTAATGATCCCGGGAAACTGGGTATTTATTGTATTTATTTATTCTCCATTTAAAGGGGAAAATGTAAAATAACCATTATTGCATGTTACATAAGAATTTTGCAAATAACAACCTCCATTATATTGTCATGCTCTAGTCTAGCTCTCCTTTTGTATCTGCCTGTATCGGCATACTTTGCATTATAATTTCTGCCTTAATAACTCTTAGGCAACCCAAGTCACTTAATATGAATATGGTGTTCTTTTCAATTCTCCTTAGCTACAGCTTCCAATACATTAACATTGCCATATTAAATGTAATAAGAGCATCGTGATTCTAAGTGCATGAAGCTTAAATTAAGCTAAAAGAAGATAAATACCCACTTTCTGGTACTAACAGTTTCAAATTTATACTGTCACCCGAACGTCAGAACTCCCTATAGAACCGGCCGGCAGTAGGGCCAGACGGGAGGCATTTAGGACACGCCTACCCATTTGTCTCGTGTCACTAACTGAAGGGATAATTAGGAAAGCGACGCGAGCCCTGTACCGTCTCTTTCCCCTCTCACCAGACGTCTCGAAACCTTGGGATAATTGTTCGCGCCGCGAACTTTCCAGAAACGGCGATCTTCCCTATATAAGGCCTGTAGTTGGCGAGTCAGCTCAGTTCTTGGCGAGCAGCGTGAGGAGCGCCAAGTGAGTTAACAGACCGGAAGACTGTGAACATGCATCAGAGGAGATGTACGTAACTGTGAGCGTGCAGTGGACCTGTGACAGACGAACTGGTGAACTGTAATTGTGTGCATTACATAATTCTGTGTGATCGGCAAGTGTTCCGACTGTAATTCGGTGGAAATAAAGAACATTGTTGAGTTGTGCAATTGGACTTTTAATTTCACGAACCCACAAAGTTACAATACATTATTTTCTGAATTGTGCATAAAACTCACTCATGCTTATTTTTAAATGCCTAATGTAACAACAGTCCTTCGCAGTGGGGTAGTGGGCTAATACTTGGTTCAGTGCCACGGAATGCTCCTGGGATCAATCCCATCCCATACTTTTTTTTTATATCCCATGGTTGTTACCAACATAAAAATGAAAAGGGAAAGACAAAAGGGTAGTTCAGTAATTATTTGGTTTGAATATATTTACAGCTCAAAATTTTTTAGTATTTGTCATGATAGTATATCAAATATATATTATTTTCAGGGACGTATTTAAGGGGGGGGGGGTCCAGGGGGTTCGGAACCCCCCCCCCCCCCCAAATGAACTGTCGTTTTAATTTTGTAATAAATAGTTTAAAGCTCACTTTAAAATAAATCAAAAAAGTTTATTCAAGCTTCTCATCTTAACATCTCTATTCACTGTCAGGTAGACATGATGTTATAAAGGGTGAAGGGTGCATGCGGAACAACTGTAAATGTAAAGGTTTCCGCCCCTAATCGAGAACTGTTTCCTTTCAACTTTCTGGCATTTCCTATATCCAAGGTCATGTACGGTGGTAGAAGTACAGTCCGCTGAAAAATAAACAGCATGAATGATTTATTATCATTAAGCTTATTACAGCAATAGACAAAGTCAAAAATAGAGTACAAATTAATACAGTTATAATACAGTGAAGATAAAAAAAAATCAATAAAATACTTACATTAGATATACAAATATAGAGACTTAAAATAAAATGAGGAAATAAGAATACTTCATGACATAAGCCAAAGTTTAACTACACCTGTTAAAGTATTCCTGTATTGAATAATAAGGTTTGGAAACTAACCATTCATATAATTTGCATTTAAATGTATTACCTGATAATTCAGTTAATTCTAAAGGTAATTGATTATATAGTTTAATGCCCAATACTTCAAAGCTGTTAGAGGTTTTAGTTAATCTATGATATGGTATATTGAGTTTATAATTAAACCTAGTATTATAATTATGAATATCCTGCCTGAATAGCTGGTCGGTTAAGTTACTTTTTACATAGATGAGAGTATTATAAATATATACATTTATCACAGTCATAATTCTTAATTTTATAAATAGAGATTTACAATGTGCAAATTTATCTGAATTTGAGATGGTACAAATTATTTTTTTGTTGTAATATTAGGATAGTAGAAATATGACTGCTGCTTCCCCAGAGTAAAATGCCATATGAGATTATACTGTGGAAGAATGCAAAATAGGCTGTTCTTAAATATGAATCAGGTACATGACTTTTCAAATTTCTGATTAAATATATAACTTTGGACAGCTTCGCTGTAATATAGTTATTACAGTATAGTACTGTTATTGAATTTATAACTGAATACAGTTAGTGAATGAGTGATTTGGGGTTTAAGGACCATCGACAACGAGGACCTTTGGATCCCATGAATACAGTATGCGACACTAGATACTGCACCTAATGAACATGCGATGTAGGTGAGATACGCCTTAATAAAAATAACTAATTTCAGTAACGCAACACTCTCCACTGCTTACAGATAGTATGGTTTATTAATGCATGTGGATTAACAGTCCTCATTAACATCGAGGGCTGTGGGGTTTAAAGAAAATATGGTTGGATTATTTATTTTTATGCTCAAGATTATGCAAAAGTTAAGCTAGTAAAATACAATTACGTATTCTTTGTGAGAACTACATTACATTTGTTCCACGTGTAAGTGTAACATTTTAAGTGAAAGATGGCGTCAAATTCTGTAAGTTATACGAGCAACCTGCATAATTATATCAACAACTTTTATACTAATTATTAAAAAATCAAGATCAATTACCAAATATACGACAAATAAATGTTTACATTTTACGGTTATTTAAAACGGCGGTGTTCTACATCTAAGGCCTGCAGCAGTCATTCATGTGCCGAAACTTAATGATCAGTGGAACAACGAATAACACTCGAATAGCGGTTTTATAATAATAATGGTGATAATGATGATGATGATAATAATAACAATGACGATGGTGATGATGATAAAATTATTCTTTAAATGTGATATACCTACAAGGTAATTAAGAATATTTTAGAAACTGTGAACATAAACTCTCTCAACGGGGCTTTCAGATTAGTGATCTCCCAGATACTTTTACAAATGAGCAAATAATGCAGGAGAGGAGCCTAAGTTTTCCAAACATAAAGGTTCAAGTGGTGAGGAAACATTTGGAAGAGACTTCATCCGGGAGATACATCAATCGGTAATCGAAACCCTGTCTCTGGGAGAAACACATACATCATAGACCATACTATACTAAAGCAGTGGGTTGCAGAGAATGTTAATATTTATTAACTATCATCCTCACTTGTAATGGAGAAAAAGGGGAATAGTTAGGTACTAAACAAAGCCTTCCAATGCAGTGAAAACTCTTAATAAGTACTTTTATCCCAAAATAAATGATATCACAAGAAATAAACTTCTCTGAGAAAAATATTAGGAACAACAACTAAATAATCAAACAAATCTGAAACTGCGGCTCTTTCTTTTGTTCCAACTGTGCACATCTAACTTGTCCTTAGGACTGTCATTAAGAACTGAATTATTCTTTAAACTGAAAGAAGGGTCATTGACCAATGTGAGTGTCTACCTGCTAGTGTTGAAAAGCCGGAATTAACGCAGTGTAGCTAGTAAGCAAATGTTTCTCGTATTGTGAAGGTGTTTTTCGACAGTTTGAAACAGTGTTTTTTTTAGATATGAAGAGGAACGCAAAAATCGATAGTTTTTTCAAGCCTACCAATGCGAGCAAGATATGCAGAACTAGCGCTTTAAGCGAAGTTGAACCTGAAGTTGGTGAGTTAAAAACTAAAAATGAGATGTGCAGTGTTCGTGTCGCGAGTGAAGAACTTCGCAGTTTTAATGCCGGTTGTGATATCGGCATGCTGCTGTAAGAAACAAACTGTGTCAATATTCCTAGAGATGTTAGGTATGACATACTCACAAATGATTTGAAGCCTAATAGTTCATTTGTGTTTCCCGTACGTTTGCATGGCTCTAAGAGACTCAGTTTTCAATATAAGTGGCTGGATAGGTGGGGGTGGCTAACATACTCAAAAGTTCCAGACGGTGCATATTGCCGTTACTGCGTTCTCTTCTGCAAACAAGGCGTAGGTCAAGGCGGTCACCAAAACTTAGGATATTTGGTGACAAAACCATTTTGTAAATGGAAGGATGCTGTAGAAGCATTTAACAATCACCAGACAAGTGATTATCATAAAAACTGTGTCTTATCAGCCGAGCGGTTTTTGGCAATAGAGAATGGCAGGGAAGAAGATGTGGCATCTCAGATTAATAGTCAGAGGGGAAAAGAAATTAGGGAAAATAGGGAAACTCTACTACCAATAATAAAAACAATTATATTTTGCGGACAAGAAGAACTGCCTCTCAGAGGTGATTTAGATAGTGGTCCCTTAATGTTATCAAAGCTTGATAAGAAAGACGGAAAATTTCGAGCTCTCTTACGCTTTCGCCATGATGCTTGTGACAAAATATTAGAAAAGCATGTGGCTAATGCGAAGAAAAATGCAACTTATATTAGCCCCTTAATCCAGAACGAAGTCCTGGGCATATGTGCCGAAATAGTACGAGGAAAGGTTCTCAGTGCTGTAAATGCTGCAGAATGCTTTAGTGTCATTGTATATGAAGCTTTAGATATTTCCGGAACGGAGCAGCTATCTGTTTGTTTACGGTATGTCAACTCTGACCATGTTTTGAGAGAAGACTTTGTGGGATTTGTGCCTATATATGACCTTACCGGTAGCAACATTGCTAAGACAATTATACAAGAATGCGTTAATCTTGGACTAAATATGAGCAATCTGGTGGGACAGGGGTACGATGGTGCTTCTTCTATGGCTGGAAAGTTCAATGGAGTTCAAGCGAAAGTGAAACAGCTATACCCAAAAGCTTTATTTGTTCATTGTGCTAGTCATAGACTAAATTTAGCGTTCTCCTCTGCACTTACTACAACTCACATTCGTAATTGCTTAAGCACTATGAGTGACATTTGTGATTTATTTCGCAATCCTTTTGCTGGCAATGCTTTAAAGAATAGCATTAATGAGCTGTTACCTACCAGTAAGACATCAAGACTGATTGGCCTTTGCAATACAAGAATTTTAGAGAGGCATGATTCTGTCATTGTGTTTGTGGAACTTCTAGAACCGATTGTTCAGAGCCTTCAGGAGCTTTCCATAAGCAACAAATCAATTTCCAAAACTGCAGCACAACTATTGGCGACCATAGACAATAGTGCCTTTCTAATCTCACTATTGACATGCGAGAAACTTCTGTGTTTCACAGTCCGCCTTTCTATCTGCAAAGCCCGGAACATGATCTTAGCTCTGCTTTGGAATATGCCAGTGACGTAGTAAAGCCACTGGAAGCTTTAAGAAAGAGTGCTGTTGAAGAATTTCACAAAATCTTTGAGCAGTGTTCAAACACTATGAAATCCCTATTTGACTCTGAAATCAGAATTCAAAGACTGGCAGGGAAGCAGACAAAAAGGGACAATCACCCAGCAGATACAGCAGAGGAGTACTTCAGAAGATGTCTCTTTACTCCATGCACTGACGAACTGATCTCAAGTCTTAAGGAACGATTTGAACAGAACAAAGATGTACTGTCTGCTTTCGATATTTTATTGCCCAGAAATGTAGGAGAAACTAAAGCTGATAGGTTAAACAAGCTTTCTTTATATTTAGGCGGAAATATCAGTGACAGTGAAACACAGGCAGAATATCGGTTGTGGTGTCAAAAAGGGAAATTCACAGAGAAACAAAATAGACCAAATGATGCCATAAGTTCTTTGGTAACATGTTCATCAGCATTATATCCCTCAATTGATTGTCTGCTTAAAATTTTAGCCACCCTACCCATCTCAACTGCCAGTGCCGAGAGATCATTTTCAACAATGAAATGGCTCAAAACTTACCTCAGAAATAGAACTAGTGATGAGCGTTTAACTAATCTTGCCTTGTTGTCTGTACACTGGGATCAGATAATCAATTCTGAGGAAGTGTTAAATATAATGGGCAGGAGAAGCAGGCGTATCAACTTAGTACTATAGCACTACTTAAGCTTCGTGTACATAGTGTAAATAGTGTGAAAATATTTTCCATATAAACTGAAGGACTGTAATGGAGATCATCATGGACAAGGCTTCTCTTCAACAGTTTCTCAGCTCTTTGTGGTGAGTTTTCAAGTTAGACCCTTTTAATGTTACTAATATATTATTTATCTTGCATGTCTAGGAAACTTCTAGTAATTGCTGCAGTATTTCATGTGTATATTTTGGCTGGAGTCATATTTGCTACTTTTATAATTTTGTTAACCTGTCAATAGGTTTATTATCCTCTATATAGTAAGAAAGTATTGTATTGCAGGTACATCGGTATACTGCACTGAGTTTTGACCCTAGATATACGTATAGAAGTATCATTGCGTTAATGTAACAGTGTATTTCAAAAACGAAAAATCGCAGATATATTTACATTTAGGATGTTTCGAAGATGTGACACGAAGGTTTTGAAAAAAATTTCTCCACACCAAACCATCCTTTAGATGGGAAAAGCCTGCCTCAGTAGCGTGGTGGAGGCGGGTCTGCCTCGCGTTCAAGCGGTCCTGAGTTCAAGTCTCAGTCAGGGTGTGTTACCTGGATAAGGTTTTCTCCGGGGTTTCCCTTATCCTGAAAGACGAATGTCGGGTAACTCAAAGCTCTATGGACCCTGGGCTCTTTAGAGCATTATTTCACCCATTCCATTCATCTCCGATATGACTTAACATTGGATGACGTAAAATTACAAAAAAAAAAAAAAAAAGATGGAAGAACTTTCGTAAATTCTTTATGTTCTCAAAAACATGTCTAACGATTCCGATTAAAATGCTTCACGTTTGAGACACAACAATTTGAATATTCTGGAAATAGGTGATAAACACCACTTCAATTTCGCTGATTATTCAACTAAGAAACCATGGCATCATAGATAAAATATCAGGTTACAAGCGTACGTGGAGCGCATAAAATGCGCAACTCTGGTAATTTCTAGTTTCCTTGTACCAGTTGTTTTCGAAACATCTCATGGTATGTAACAAGTTATATGTACATTTGGCCATCTCAAAATAGCAACTTTTTTTTCAGCTGCATAATTTCATACGGAACCTATTTTTTTATTTATTTTTAAATACTTTAACATCCTTTAATCGGATTATCATATTGAGTAGTAAATGAAACGGATGACACCCTCAAATCAGTCCACGGCCACCAGAACTTAAGTTTTATCCAACATTCATCTTCTTAAGATAAGAAAAAGCCCTGTGAAAAGTCCAATTCAGGAAACTTATCTTGATCTCAATTGGAACTCGCTTTAGCGGTGCTCAACTTTCACTCATATGAGGTGGAGGTAAGCCTTCCTTCCCCTCGTGCGGCAAGGTTGGCCACTACCTCTTCACTGGGAGTCAGACACGGTACCACCACATTATGGAGGCGGACTACAGTTGAAATCATTTATAACCAAACAGTTTGTCTGATGATACGGAATGGAGCAATCGTGCTTTATATGAATAGTGAAACTGTGTGAACCAGAGACTCATGTCAGTGTACGGCATCAATGTTTAGTACCTCTACCACGTGCTTAGTAAGCACAAACGTGTTATATTCCATTTAAAAAATTTGATTTCGAGATGTCACCAGGAATGCAAGTTTAGAGGAAACCAGAACAAAGACAAAAATTATAAAAGAATGTCCGCACGCGCGCTCCAGTGTGTATGTTTTTTGCGTTTGCTAATAGCATATTACAAAACCTAAAAATTGGAGGAATACGAAATGTAGGTTTTAATTTCGTTATCTTTCAAGGATGTGAAACGAAGATTTTCAAGAAAATCGTCCACAAAATGGCTTCAATAATTTTAATTAAAACACAACATATTTAAGATACCCTATTGTGAATTTTTTGAGGAAAAACTCGAAGTCCACTTTACTGGAAGTGATGTTCGTATAACTATTCTAAACTTAAGAAATTAATGAAAAGTTACTGCACAGCAGCTGTAGAACTCGTTAAAGTATATAAATAATGTCAATTACAATAATGTATTGCAAGGTTAACCAATTCCGATATATTATCTGTTGGTAATTACAATTCTCAGATACTTACTTAAAGGTATTTAATTTTTGACTTCTAAGTTCCTATTCCCTTTTTCATTCAAGGAGAACTAATACTTTACATGCATCAGTCAGTGGTTCACTTTTTAAATATCTGATTATTGCTTATACCAGTTTATTCCAGCTATAAGAAAAAAAAAACTGTGCAACTAAAGGCCTTTCTACAGACTTTATCCAAAGAATCAAGAAAACAAATTTTTATAAGAAGAATTTTGTAGAAGCTTGGGTGGAGAAAGTCAAGGTTTTTTTTTTTTTTTTTTTTTTGTTTGTTTGTTTGTAATTTTACATCCTCCAACGTTAAGTAATATCGGACATTGACTGAAATGGGTGAAATGATGCTCAACTGTGTCCAGGGTCCATGGAGCATAGAACTACCCGACATTCGTCTTTAAGGATAAGGAAAAATCTTGGAAGAAACCTTATGCAGGCAACTCATCCTGGGCTAGATTCGAACTCGGGACCTCTTGAACGTCAGGCAGACACGCTAACATCTACGCTAGCGGTGTGGGTTGGAGAGAAAGTCATGTGAATGTAACAATACATTTGTTTTTAATTTTAATTTAATTTAATTTTAATTTTAACATGATAAAAACACATCTCTAATTAACTGTTAAAAGTAAATAATTCAACCCCCCCCCCCCCCCCCCCCGGAAATTAACTTCTAAATACGTGCCTGATTATTTTGATCAAAATCATTATTGCTATTTTTAAAAAATCAGTATTTGCAGAAACTGTTGCATATATACGGTAGTTTGGGGTGGTAGTATTTTGTCAAAAATTTGTATGGTATACTTGGAAGATCCTGAATTTAAATACCAAGTTCCTTGATAAACCAACCACAAATAATTTTTATACCAAATTCCTTATTTAACTGACCTTTGATTTTGAGTTATGCTGTATGCACACAGACACACACACCTTATTCTAAAAATGCCAAGTTAGATTCATAGGCCTCAGGATATGTATTTGCAGTAAAATATTGATATTGCATTTTTGGGTGGAATACAATACTTCCCCTACTTACTGTATGTGGCAAAGAAAGTTATTAAAGCCCGAGAAAGAGCAGTAACTAATCACAAGTTAGTTGCTAAGAAATTATTACCTGTATAACGTGCAAGCAGTACTAATTAAAAATGCATTCAGAGTTTATTAAATGACATAAAACGGCAATATTATAAGAGGTTTTGCTGAAGTTTTTGTAACTTAAGTTAATGTATTTTTATAGAAATAATTGCTTTTTGTTTTTGCTAATATTTTAAAATTATTTTCCAATTCATCTTTTAATTTTTTATATGGTGTTTTACACAAGAGTAAATGCTGACATTCTCTGTACATGACAGGAAATCACTTTTGTTCTAACTTGTATATTACTGAAATGTGCATATGAATAACAACCTTTAATTTAATTAATGGCCAACTGGTGTACATAAAGTGCATTGTTGAAGCGAGGCAACACGACTGACGAGTTCAAAGAGACAGGCAGTGCAGTGCGGAGATAAAAGCTCACCGAAACGGTGGGGGGAAGGAGGCGGATTTCTGCAGAGTTCCTCTTTCTTCTAATGCTGTCCTGATTGTTTGAGAACATTCCACGAATTTCTGGAATAGTGAGTAGCTATAAAAGGAGCTGTGTTATGGTCGTTGACCTTGCAAGTTGTATTGTGTATGTGACGTAATTCTGGACTGCCAGATTGATTTCTACAGAAATAAAGAGCAATTTTTAGTACTTGTAACCTGGACTTTAATATCACAAACCCACAAAGTCACAGTATTATATAATACCAAATCAGCTTTCCTGTTTTCCAACCTTATTACAAATAATTAAAATCATTGTCAATTTAAGACAAAAATAATACGTAATCACAGTAGGTATTCTAAAATAAGATAAATTGAAAGGAGTGAATATTATAATGTCACCTGTATGTTTAATGCCTTTGTCTCTAGTTAGAAAAAACACATTAAAAGTGCCCGTAATGTTATTTAAACCTTGCAAGCCTTCCGGTTTCTTACATTCCATTTTAAAAGTCCAGTGCAGGTGAGGCAATAACAGGTCACATGGCAGTTGGGTTTGGTTGATAGTACAGGTAGCTGCATTACCGACTGATGTAACAGTTATTCATAACTTGTGAAAATATCTGTCAACAAAACTGTAGCCATGTGGGTATTTTTTTTTTTTTTAATTGCTTCACCTTTATTTTTCTGCAAATATTTTTTCTAAATTCTGATGGGGTAAGTATGTTTTTCTATGCACAAACTGGTTAGAATTGATGTGATCATTGTATTGTGTAGAATATAATAGGACAAACAAGCCTATAATTCTCAATATGTTCAAAGAAGTGTCCCAAACTCCTTTTATTGAACTGAGAAAACGTTATTAATATGTACAGTTGTTACCAAAAACAAAATATAAATTTTACAGTATATATATGTGCACTCCCGTGTCTTTCTGTAGTCTTATACAAATGTTTTTTACAATATTTTATCCTCTGTCTGTTATTGAGTGGAAATATTCAGCCCATGGTGTGTGTGGCCTGCATTCCAGATGTCATTAGTTTGGTTTCTGTGGCTGACGTTTTTGACTCACAAGTTTTTCAAAGGTTGATTGGCAAATGCTTGGGTGGATAATTACATCACCAACTTTAATGTCCCTCCATTTCATCTCACTTCCCATGTTACACCGTCTTTCATCGTGGTTGGCTATTTCAGGCTATTTGTGAAGTACAGAGTTTCTCAGTCGACTCAGAATAATTTTAACATATTAACCTTTTAATAGTTGCTCTAAGAAGTAAGATGTTACAGCAACTATAAATAACTACAAAACAAAGACAGATGAAGAATGAAATTGTTTTTTATATTTTTTCAGTACTCTGTGTGGGATGTGATTGAGAAAGCCAAATAAGAAATTTGGTTTCACAGAATGCCAAAACTGATGCAGACCTACAGAAGGGGGATGTTCTTCCAGAAGCTAAATGAAATACATCCAAAGGTGGTTAAGGGATATGAAGAATTTAATGGTGATATAACTGCCTATATTTAGGTACAAAATGTTAGCTCTTAGCAATAGTAATCATGGATAATAAAGACTCTTTTTAAGTAATGTGTTGACATCTTGTAAAGCACTACCAGATACTTTCTTTCACTGAACCCCCTTAATTATGAAGTTTGCATTTAGTGTATGAAAACGGAATTATTGAAATCTCTGAACCACACTATCAATAACTTCTGTCCCAAGGTCATGGGTTGGAATCCAGTGTTGGAATATGAATTTTTTTTTAGCGTCAGAACCAGGGGCGGCTTCTGAGGTAGTGCCGCTGTGCCATGGCACCATCTGTATGAAAGCGAAAGAAAGAGAAGTGTATAAGAATTGCGCAAAAGGAATTGTTTATGAGTAGTTGCTCCCTCGTTTGAATAGGCGCGTTGAATGCCAGCGCTCTCTCTTGATTGTTTTCTGTAGCTTGGTGCCGATTCCAGAACGGCACTGTCAACGCTCATAAACACCTGTGTTAGGGCTAGGGGCTAAGATGTCTGCTTATACACGGCCTCTTATGGAAGAAGGTCAGAGAAGGTAGTGCCGGGATTTCTCTGGCGCATAACTTACGCTTTGCCCGTTAGAGTGCAGTAAAGCACGGGACTTTAGAGAACCACGATCCTGCCACCTAGCGAAAGAAAATGGTAAGAATACATTTCGCGCTATACCTTCCTTTAATGCAGTGTCACCATCCTACAGCAAGTTAATTCTGAGGAACTTCAAAACGCAAATTAATGCTTAATGAAATCAGTTGCAGAAACACAGCACATAGATATCCTTATAAATAAAATTAATTGGGTTTCAATGTGAATATAGTATTAGATTTTAAAATTTAGAGACAGTATTTCAACATGTGCATATTTCACAGCAGCAGTTTTGTTGGTAGAACACAAAACCCGCGCGTTCAGCATGTGTTGGACACATGTTTTCAAAGCAATTGTAAAGTAGTTCTGTATGTGCTCCTGTAATGCTGTAGTTCATCGTGAGTATGGATTTTTAAAACAGTGTTCAGTGTTTTTTCTTTAAGTTTAAATTCACAGTAAAGTTACGAACATGAACAAGGTGAGTGAATTACTGAAAACTTCATTTAGTAATAGGACTCTAAGTGAAAAAATTCAGATAAAAACAATGGGTAGGCCACTCCCGAATCTGAATCTGCAGCAGCAAAAAAAAAATCGATGCCGTAAGTTTAATCCGGATATTTATCAAAAGAACAAATGGATTTGCGGCTCTGATGAAAACAATGCAGTTTTTTACTAAAATTAGGCAAGTGAGTCAACCTTGTATATACTTTTCTCCACTTACAAGTTTTTTATGAAGACTAGTTTCTTCTAATGCAGTTTTTTGTTTTCCTTGTGTGTTATTTGAGGGAGATGTCCATTAGTGTAAGACTGGAATAACTGATATTGGGCATTTATGGTCTAAAATGAAAGTGCATGAAACATTGAAGCGACACATGGACAATGTTCTGAGTCTTTCATTTCTAGGCAAAACCAATATTCAGGACAAATTAGATTCGCAGAATAGGCAAACAGTCAACAGCCATAACAAACAAGTAGACAAGAACAGGTATATATTGAACTTAATTATAAACTGTATTCGGTTCTGTGGTGCTTTGGAGCTGGCTCTTAGGGGACACGGCGAATCTGACGCCTCTCAAAATAAGGGGGTTTTTCGTGAGCTCATTCAGTTTAGTGCGGAGTTGGATAAAGAACTTCAAGTGCATCTGTCAGTCATCAGTATTCAAAGGCATTTCTAAGACTGTTCAAAACAAACTCCTTCAGTGCATGTTGGAAGTGTATCACGAGGAAGTGCACAAAGAAATAAAGTGTGCGGATAATGTTGCAATAATCGCGGATGAAACCACTGATGTGTCTTGCGAATTTCAGTTGGTTATTGTTTTGCGATACATTGTTTAGAGAACCCCCGTTGAAAGATTTTGGAATTTTGTTTATCCAGAAGATCAGAATGCTCAGTCTATCTCGGAGTGTATTCTGAAAGAAATCGAACCCTTAATTGGAGATGACCGAGCAAAACTAATAGCTCAGAGTTACGATGGTGCAAACGTTATGAGTGGCGAGTCAAACGGAGTACAGAAATTAATAAAAGACAAATACCCAAATGCGCACTACATTCATTGCTATGCGCACCAGTTCAACCTTATAATGTCTACTGCAGCCTCAATTAATCGCAAAGCCCGCATCTTCTTTGCACATCTTTGAGGCATTTCTTCTTTCTTTTCAAATTCGCCACAAAGATCGAAAGTGTTGCATAGCATAATTCAGAAAAGCTCACCTGGAATTACCATTCGCGAGTAGTAAAGGATATTTATAAAAACAGGAATGAGCTTATTACTGTCATGGAAACAATTGAAACGAGTGAGAACATAAAATTACCCTCTACTATTGAAAAAGCTGGTTCATACAAACAAAGACTGCAAGATAGAGACTTCATTTTCTGGCTATCATTTTTCTATAAGATAATGCCTCATGTGGACATACTTTTTAATCAATTTCAAAAGAAGAAAACTGAACCAACCAAGGTAAAACAAGACATTCATAACTTTGAAACAATAATGCAAAACATCAGAGATGACATTGACTCCATCATCAGTCAGGTTAGTTTTGAAAATGACGAAACAATGCCTTACAAGAGAGCAAGGGTTGATGATAATAACAAAAAGCAAAATGCTTTGGAGGTGTGTGATGCCATCTTTTGTGAAATAAAATCACGTTTTCAGTTCACTGGGCACCTAATTGTAACCAACCTATTTGATGTAAGCCAGCTTGACAATTATGTAACACATTTCCCAAACAAATATCTTGAAGTTACGGACACATATACATTTCTGGAGAAAAGAAAGTTGAAGGGAGAGCTTCAAGTGTTCTATGCTAGGCCTGAGTTGAGAGCAGTTTCCGGTGCGGTTCCGTTTCTTTCGCTGATTCTAGAGGATGAACTCTGTGCTACTTTTGAAGAGACTGTTAAAGTTTTGAAACTGTTAATCACTATGTCTATCTCGACATCAGAAGCTGAGCGATGCTTTTCAATGTTCAAGAGGATTAAAACTTTTCTACGAAACACAATGAAAGAAGAGCGATTGAGTGCCTTAGGAATGCTGTCCTGTGAAAAGCTGTTCGTGTGCAAAATTGACAATTTCAATTCAAAGGTGATAGATTTATTTGCCAACAAGAAGGAGCGAACGAATGAATTTTCAATACCGTTCCTATTAATTCATTTGAAGCTGTCTTCATAAAGTCATGGAGTTGCTTTCGGTGAGTACAATGCTTTTAATTTTTAAAAGTTAGTAATTTAACTAAAACATGTTTAAAAATTCAGATTACTCATTTTGCAGTGAAAAATTGCGTCTTGTGTGTGCGTGCGTGCGTGTTGCTCGCTCGTATGTGTTTGTAAGTGTGAGACAAAGATTTCTCGAGTTTGTTTCGTTTGATTTCAGCGCTAGAAAAATTATGGCTAAAGCAATAACAATAACCGTCTCTCTATCACGAAATCGTACACCAATGCTTCGTATCACATTCTACATGAACTGTATTATCAAACTGTTACTGTACTCGTTACACCTGTGCGTAACAAGAGTACGGATGTAATAAATATCTATTTCCGTTTCCCTGTACGTTCTGTATGGTACAGTATATTATAAAATAGGTTGGATTATTGATAAGATTACCTAAATCGTTCGTAATTGGTGCACAATTTATATGTTAACAACCCTTATTTATTTATGGCACCATCAATACAATACCTCACCGGCCGCCCCTGATCAGAACACTGGGACCCATGGTTGCCTTATTAAAAAGTTTAAAAGTGATGCCTACTTAAAGATTGAATAACAGATTCACTTTCTTGTATCTCTATTTTTGTAGGATCTAAAAAGCAAGAAAGCAAAAATTCTCTTTTCCTGTATCCCAAGATGGTTAATACCATAAAAAAGAAAAGGAAAATGGAAGACTGTCAGTGTGTGTTCTCTTATAATGATTGTTCTTTATGAAATGTTCATAAGTTGGTCTATTGTGACCAGTTCATAAAAATACTGCTTTCTTTCTTTTTTTTTTACCTACTTGCTGTTAAATTTCATTGTTATCTTTTGTGTGAATTATTGCTTTATACATAATAGTGTACATAACTTACTGTTGGAGAAGAAAGCGTTTCCAGAAAACTTGTTTCTCCCTTCCTTAGCTGGACAATATGCCATAGAAAGAGGAGCACTTGTAATGATTCCATTAAGGGCTGTACTGTTACTTGTATTCAGGAGGTTCTTGGTTCAAATTTTGAAAACACAAACTACCTGAAACTTTTTAGTGTTTAGCTGTTTTTCTCAAACTTTCACTATTCTTATCCACTCTTTTAACGTTTGTAGGTTATGTAAAGTGTAATAACAAAATCTACATTCTATATTCACATGCCTTTCTTTACACATTCTTCAATTGACTATTCTCAGATAACCTTATTCTTCTATCTATTTTATGTTAATTGAGACAAGCATTTGTAGGAATTCCTTTGTAATTAATAGCTGATGATGTGATGAAGATCCTAACGAAACAGGTTATAGGGAAATACTAGCAATAAGTGGAGCATTAAGTATTAATACAATTTTGAGTCGAACTAATACTCAATGCTCCATTTATTGCTAGTATTTACCTAGAACACGTTTCGTTAGGATCTTCCTAACATCATCAGCTGTTGTCGACTAATGGATGCCGGTTCAGTGAACTCCTCGGAGGTGATAGGTGCGTCTCTGTCTGTATCTTGATGAACTTGAAATTGGGGTTGTCTTCAAAGGTAGTATCGAAATTAAACAATTTACTTTCATATTTCTTTATAAAGATTTTTTCCCACGTGGTTAATGCAGCTGGACCTTGGACACTTTTTAGTAAGTGAATTTCTCGTTCTATGTCATGATTTTCCTTCCAAAAATGGTACGCTACCTCTGATTTATCTATTTCTTTATTCCTTATGTTCCTAAAGTGCTCTTTAAGCCTAATGTTCACGTTCCTTTTTGTTTTTCCAATGTAGAATTTGTCACAGTCCTTGCAATTTATCCGGTACACTCCTGATTTTTTGCCTGTGGGTATCTCCTTTGTATTAAGTGATTTCAAAAGGTGTTGTACACTTAATTTGTTCTGTGGGGCCAAAGTACGAGGACTATCCAGAAAGTAGATTACGTTTTCGTCTGTTTCCGCTAGGGGCGGGGCTAGCGCGGCCATCTTGGGGTCAGAGCGTTGCGCAACTCAGTCGGCATCTAGCCGTGCTAGTGAGAGGTTCGTGCTGTGCTCCATTCAGATACTGTGACGGTTTGAAATGTCTGCGTTAATTGAAAATCCCGCGAGCTGCGAGCTGCGTGCAGTAATAAGGTTTCTGACTGCAAAAAACTGTAAACCGATAGAAATCTATCGGCAGCTTTGTGAAGTGTATGGGGACAACATTATCACTGAAGGTGGAGTGCGTCAGTGGGTCATCAGATTTAAAAATGGCCGAACCAATGTTCACGACGAAGATCGAAGTGGGAGACCCAGCATAGTGACTGCCGAACTTGTCGAAAAAGTCGATGCTAAAGTCCGTGAAAATTGAAGGTTCACAATAACGGAACTTTCTTTGAGTTTTCCACAAATTTCGCGAAGTTTGTTGCACGAAATCATCAGCGAAAAGCTTGGTTACCACAAGTTTTGTGCAAGATGGATTCCAAAAATCTTGACAGAGGACCACAAAAATCAGCGAATGGCTGCAGCGTTGAACTTTTTGGACGTTTACCATAAGGATGGTGACTCTTTACTCGATCGCATCGTTACTGGTGACGAAACATAGGTGAAACACGTGAACTGTGAAACGAAATTGCAATCAATGCAGTGGGGGCACACAAGTTCTCCCCAAAAACTCAAGAAATGCATGCAAACAATGTCGGCAAGGAAGATGATGGCGACTGTTTTTTGGGACAGAAAAGGTGTGATTTTGGTGGACTATGCAGCGTTTTGATGACGACGCACAGCTGCAAGAAGAGGTAACGAAGTGGTTGAAGGCGCAGGCGGCCGAATTTTTCGACGAAGGAATTTCCAAGCTCATACATCGCTACGATAAATGCCTTAATTTGAATGGTGACTATGTCGAAAAGTAGTATTTGAGTGTGGCTTTCATCTGTATATAATAAAATTTGTTTCCTATACTTTGTTTACTTTTTATTCCAAAACGTAATCTACTTTCTGGATAGCCCTCGTAATATTGTGTTCTTTGAAGACTTTTTGGAAAAGGTGTGTAGCTCTGGGATGATACGTAAATTTTCTGTATGAGGTTTCATTGCTAATTGGGGAGAGAGTAGTTACTTGTTTGCATCTTAGTTGTCTTTTGAATTTATCTATTTTCTTGTTGACCAATTCAGCACTGTATCCATTGTATTCTGCAGTGTGAATGATATTATTGTACTCTTTGTTATATTCTATCTTGTTTAAAGGTACATTAACCAGCCTGTAAGTTAAACTGTTGATAACAGCATGCTTGTGTTGTCTTGGGTTATATCCATCTGATTTTATGAAATTTTCTGTGTGTGTTTCCTTTCTGTATATGCCAAATTCAAGTTTATTATGTTTTCTGATAAGTTTCAAATCTAAGAAAGGGATTTCATTGTTTATCTCTTTTTCTATGGAGAATTTTATTGCAGGATTTTGTAAATTAAGTAGTTTTAATGCATCATCCACTTGTTTCTCATTTATTATTGCCCAAATGTCATCCACATATCTGTACCAATGCTTAAAAATTAGTGGGAATGCCTTTGTGATGTGCGTTTCCAAAAAGCTCATGAAGAGGTCTGCCAAAAATGGGGACAATGGGTTGCCCATAGATAGTCCTGATTTTTGTTTGAAAATTTTTTTTATTGAATGTAAAAAAGGACTGTTCAATGCAAATATTGGTTAATTGAAGGTATTCCTCTATGATGTTTTGGTCTATTTGTAGGGACTGAAGCCATGTTTGCATGTACTCTATGAGTTTGTCTCTCGGAACACTTGGGAACAAGGAGATTACATCAAAAGATACCATTCGGTCGGTGGGAGAAAATTGTAGATTTTTAGTTTTGTTGATGAATTCCAACGAATTTTTAATACTGTGGCTTTTGAATTTTGGTAGCTCCTTAAATTTTTTGTTTAACCATTTGGATAGCTTGTAGCAGGGTGTGTTTATGTTGTTAATGATTGGGCGCATCTTATTTCCTGTTTTATGAATTTTGGGGAATCCATATATGTTAGCTACTGTAGGGTTGTCTGGTTTTAAACTTTGTTTAATTTCTTTTGGTATGATTGTTTTATCCTTCATTGTTTCATTTAACTGTTTTACACACATATTTAAAGGGTCAGACTTTATTTCCTGGAATTCATCACTTGCCAATAAATCTGTCATTCTAGAGATGTAGTCCTGTTTGTCCATGATGACCGTCTTATTTCCTTTGTCTGCTTTCGTATAAACAACATCCTTTTTATTCAGAGATTTAAGTATTTTCACGTATGGTTTGGGTTTACCACTTTCCCTTTCTATTTTTTCTAAGATTTTTCCACATTCGCTTCTAATTGCTGATTTCTGTCCAGTATTTAGACCCTCGGTAGCTATTTCAATGTCAACTATATAATCTTCTACGTTATCGGAGAAATCTACGCACGTTTTTAACCCTTTATTTAAGAACGCTGTTTCTGCATGTGTGAAAGTTTCATGAGAAAGATTAATTACCTATTTTGATTATGTTTGTTTGTAGGTTGACATTCCGTGTAGTTTGCTCTCCGCAAGATTAGACCCTGTATTTTTCTATTTTGTTTTCGTGCTTTTTTGTTTACGCGACTGTTAATATGCGTAAAAGCACAGTTTTCTAAGTTGTCCCAAATGATGTTTCCTAATGTTTTGCACAATTTCAAATGTAATTCGTAGAGGTTCAAATCTAATTTTGATAATTTACTATAGTGTTTTGAGATTTCTAATTGTATTATTTTCTTTTCAGCTGCCGTTTGCTGTTTTTTGTTTCGGTTCATTTTCACATATTTTCTAACGAAGTTTGGACATACTTTATTTTTCATACAAGCCTTTAAGAACTTTATATCCAGTGAAACGAACCTCCTTTTTTCTTTAATTTTCAGGTAGCGTTTGATGTTTACTTTTTGATTGCTTATGGCACTATTACAATGTGTAAAATGTTTGGAACTAACCTCTCCGTCCTCCGTTTCCTTCATCTTGTCGGTTGCCTTTGTCTTGTCCATAATGGGCTTGATAGCCAAACAGTATTCTGTTGTTTAACAAAAAACAGCAAACGGCAATAAATGGAGCATGGAGTATTAGTTCAACTCAAAATTGTATTAATTTTGTGCTTCATTGTATCATAGTCCTTAAACAACAGAATACATTAAGTATTAGTTTGAATCAAAATTATATTAATTTTGTGCTTCATTGTATCATAGTCCTTACACATTGGAATTTCTTTGTAAGTTCAATGGGAAGAGGAGAATACAGTGAGCTTAAGAAATGGTCAAATCGTTTAAGAATTGGTGGCTTTGCATGTCCAGCACATAAGTAAACAAATAGCGACCTTCTATTTGAGAAAAGTATAAGTAAGTACTATTCATATTCATATTTATTGCAACTTAATACAGTGTTTGAACACAATTAAGCCATGTCATTTGCAATACATACTCTCTCTTAAAAATAAACGAATAGAAATAACAAAATAATGGAGAGATCAAATTAAATATACAAGCTAGTCATAAATTGCTTAATGGTATAGAATTTAAAAATAAATATAATATGCTAAAATTAAATTCAAACAAAGAAAAATGAATGCATTACCTTGGGAATTATTCACTCTACAAAAAATGTATTTCATATATATTGGATGGTTTAACAAGAACATCATCTCTGTAGTAACATGTTGTCTTTTACGGTTTATCAGTTACACAAACTTCAGAATGAAAAGGACTTCTGGTAACATTTCCAGAAAATTCAACATTTCATTTTTCATGAAAAGATCTGAAGTATATGGTACTTTGATCAACATGATCAGAACCATTTTTTAGAAAATCAAAAGGGGGATATTCTTCCAGAAGCTAAATGAAATATATCCAAAGGTGGTTAAGGAATATGAAGAATTTAATGATGATATAACTGCCAATATTTAGGTATAAAGTGTTAGCTCTTAGCAATAGTAATCATGGGCAATAAAGACTCTTTTTAAGTAATGTGTTGATTTCTTGTAAAGCACTACCAGACACTTTCTTTCACTAAACCCCCTTAATAAACAAATAACGACCTTCTATTTGAGAAAACATGACCTCGTTGTCGATGATGTATGTACTATAGAGCTTTTGAAATTCTTAATAAATATAAGCTATTGACAGAGCTTCTTTGTTTTCTATTTAAAGAGATAGTGCTATTTTTTTGTACATAGTTGTTTGTATCTTCACTTACAATTTATATATACATTTCTTTAATAATGTTTTTTGTTGTTTTTTCATTTTGACACTTTCCTTGCAGGGAATTTTTCAACATTATTCTGTGTACAAAGAAATTGCATTACTCATGACCTTGTGATATCCTTTCCTGTTTTCCAGTACCTGTAGAATGCATTGATTTAGTGTCAGGTTTTCTTGTAATTATCACAGTAACAAGCTTAGGAATTCACACTTCAGGGAAAGGAAGTACAGGTGTTAGGTATAACCTCAGCAGCATCTTGAGTAATCTCACTCTTTCAAAATTGCAATTGTTTCTTAAAGATCTACTTATTCATTTATTACATGAATATAAAAGCTATAATGCTTAGTGGCAACAGGAAAAAGATCAAGTTTGCAAGTGGCTTCTGAGACCTTTTTTTTTTTTTCTTGTGAATTTAATTGGTCAACTTCTTTCGAAGTCACATCTCACACATTGATGAATAATTTACGCACATTTACTCAGCATATTTAGTGCGTATTATGCTAATATGTGATAAATGAATTGTGCCGTAAATTATTTCTTGGTGCACGAGATTAGACTTCGAAAGATGTTGGGATTCAATAAGTCGCTGAACATGGCAGGAAAGGGTGGGGTGAGGTGGGGGCGGCGAATGTAGCCATAGCTCGGTCGAAATAGAAGCTCACTGCATTTCCGACGACATGTTGGTTAGTTCACTTAGCTGGCATCGAAAGGTCACGAAGGAGCGCCCTATGCATCTTCAGTTTTTAACACGGAGTTGAGAATCTGGTATTAATCTGTGATTGACGCACATTTACTCAGCATATTTAGCGCGTATTATGCTAATATGTGATAAATAAATTGTGCCGTAAATTATTCATTAGTGCACGAGATTAGGCTTCGACAGATGCATTCAATCAGTTGTTGAACACGTCTGTGAAGGGTGGTGAAGGCGGATGTACCATAGCTCGGTCAAAATAGAAGGCCACTGCATTACCGACGACATGTTTAGTTCACTTATCTGGCATCGTAAGATGCCCTGTGCTACTTCAATCCCCACCACGGAGGTGAGCACCTGGTATTAAATTGTGGCCAGAATTAAGGGTAATTTGCGGAAATTTACCCAGATGGTAGCATAGTGTTATTTAGCTTTCGTGTTTTTAAAAAGTCGACAAAGTGACAAAAAAGGAAGCAAAATATAGAGCTACTAATTTATCAATTTATAAATGTTATATTTTAAGAATTTTTAATCATCTTACTTAATGCAAGTTTAATATTTTGGCTAATGACATCCAAAAACGCAGTAAATATTAGATCTTAAAGTCTATGATTTTATATATATGTGTGTCAAGAATAAATGCTCTTTACCCTTATCATTAACATGTGACCCTTTAGTCACAAGGAATTTTTGAAGAGGATCGGACTACTGACTGAGTCTAATCCCCGCTATAACCCCTGTCATAAAATGATTTAGGTTTCAAAGCTTCCGAGCTTTTTCGTCGTGTGTTTATTAATCTGTAGTTTATTTAGAGTTTCGCATTAATACAAATAACAAGACATTTTAGTTTATAATTTAGGGCTTTTAATACGTCATGGTAGCGCTGTGGAGTAGCGTTAGCGTTTTAACCGATTAGCGGTTAGCGAACTAAATATAGGTTAGCTCATTTTATTTAGTTTGAACTTTTTACATACGGTTGCACATGGCTAACAGACGAGTTTTAAAAACAAAAATACATGCAAACGAGTACTGGCTGCCAGAATGCGAAGTTTGGCACAAATTGTTCTAAAAGGAAAGGCCTCAGTGGTCGTGAATAGTGAACTGGTGCAAACATGTGAGTGATTCTCCACCCTCTACACCAGAAAACATTCAGGTGAGGTCTACAGCAAGTGAACTGAAGCTGTCAAAATTCAAGATTGCTTTAGCAACTACAGATTCTTCCTCTCCATGCAGCAGAAAGTCTTTATTACAGCTGGATTCTAGAGTTTACAAGATGGTACGTACTGGCAAATGGAATGGTGTTTTCAAACTTTTGAATTTTAATGAATGTGGGCAGAAGGTTTACAAACTACCGTTGAAAATTTAATGCACTATGTCAAAACCTGCACTAGTGACAGTGGCAAGCTGTGAAAATTCATGGGGATAATATGATACAAACAAGCGAATGGTAGAATCTTTTGTAGAAATGGGTAAAGGATATTTTGCTATAGAGCAATTTTGTACGTCAGTTGTAATGCCTTGTCTCAGCTCATCAAGTTTTAATTGCCACTTGCAGTGTATGGTGAGTGAAAGCAAAGTTATTCAAGAAGAGGAAATGGGCTTGGCTAGAAAGTCAGTGAGACAAACACATATAGATTTAAATCCCGAGCTTGCGACACAGCGTGTGATAGACATAGTTGTTTCCTATGATGGAACCTGGCAGAAATGTGACCATAGTTCATTGTAAGATAAAGGTGCACTTTAACAGCATAGAGTTTGTTGGTATGGAATGCCCTCACGGAAACAAGTTGTTGCCAGCCCATCTCGGTAGCGTAGATGGTAGCATGTCTGCCTCACGTTCAAGAGGTCCCGAGTTCGAATCTCGGTCAGGGTGAGTTACCTGGATAAGGTTTTTTCAGGGGTTTTCCCTTGTCCTTCAAGACGAATGTCGGGTAACTCTAAGCTCCATGAACCCTGGACTCATTTGAGCATCATTTCACTCAATTCATTCACCATCCGATATGACAACTTTGGAGGACGTAAAAATTACAAAAAAAAGAAAGTTGTTGCCAACTACAGAG
Source organism: Mantis religiosa (assembly GCA_030765055.1). Taxonomy (NCBI): domain Eukaryota; kingdom Metazoa; phylum Arthropoda; class Insecta; order Mantodea; family Mantidae; genus Mantis; species Mantis religiosa. The sequence goes on from CM060950.1 coordinate 403,739,366, forward strand.
CTCTGAAATACGTGAATACAGAGAAACATTGCCAACACATTTTCTATTTATGTAATGGGAATACTTTGTTGTAAGCTTAATACGTAAACACAGGGAAATTTTGCCAACACATTTTCCATTTATTATTATAAACTAGCGATACTGTAATGGGAATACTGCATATTAAGCTACTGATGATGATAATGATTGTTATTTATTGCAATAATGATGAGGATGAGGACAAGGATGTGGTTGATGATGGGGAATAATAACAGCCAATTTTCTATCTATTGTCGTGAAGCTGTTGAGACTAGAGTGGGTAAGCAATGATACATAGCCAGTTTCCTTATGTATTACAGTATCAGTTTGCTTACGTAGTGCTGGTGTTTTCCACGAAAGTATGTTTTGGATGTTCTCAATGCTTGAGCCTTGAAGTCACACATGCCATATTGCTATACCGTCATAGTGCACCTTTACCCATTGTTGATTTAGGGGTGGCAGTGGATGTACTTCCTGACATAGTTATTGACTATGAACTTTTGTTGAGGTACTGTACTAAACGTAAAATTCAAGAAGCACAATTAGAGAAGAATGAATTCAAAATTTGGTATTATAGCTATCTGCATCTGCCTCAATGATGCTGCACCAATTTGAAGCTAGTGTGGCTGCCCCAGTGATGCTGCGCCAAGTTGTAGCAGTTTGCATTTGCTTCACACTTTAGCAGAGAAACCTATCTTAGGGTATGCACAGGTATATGTTAAAATAAAGGCTGACACCGTTCTGACTTTGAAGAATTTAATAACCAGTATTCATTAAAAGTTACTAAAATTAGGCAAGTGAGTCAACCTTGTATATACTTTCTCCACTTACAAGTTTTTTATGAAGACTAGTTTCTGGGGACTTCTCCCCTATCGTCAGCTCTGTGGTAGACTGACTGGAGTCTACCACAGAGCTGACGATAGGGGAGAAGTCCCCAGAAACTAGTCTTCATAAAAAACTTGTAAGTGGAGAAAGTATATACAAGGTTGACTCACTTGCCTAATTTTAGTAACAATGGCACTCCACTTTCTGAAATACTTCTTTTTATTCTATATAACCAGTATTCACTTTAACGGAAAAGTTGCAGACCAATGGAAACTAAAATATAAATATCCAGAGTTAACGTAATGAATCTTATACCACACGATAACATGCTGTTCTATCTTGGAGGCAAAAATGATGCATAATTTTGCTATGTCTTATTCCACCGGCGATCTGACCAAAATTGTCCAAGATTATGCCCAGAGCTCAGCTTCCAAAATTCTCCTAATAACGTCCCCTCTTAACTTATGTGTACTTAATCAGTCCAAGCCCAACCTTCTCTTCCTAACCAATTATAAACCTCAACATACTTCTCCCTTCCCCATTCAACTTTTAATTGTCTATAGTGTACTAAACTCTTCTTTCCTTCAAGACTCTGGAATAATTCCTGTTTCTCTATGTCCTCCACTCTGTTCCTCACTTCTTTCCAAAAACCTTTAATCAACTCCTCCCTCTACTCCTATATATTCCCCATTCCAATTTCCTGTGAAGTTCTCCTTACTCTCTGAGCCCAGTTCACTTCAACACTAGATTTCTCTTGGATTATTAAACATTGCCTCAATAAATTCTGCTCATGAAACTATCTTAATCTGTACCAATATTTAAGTATCCTTTCTACTATCAAACTCTTACTACCTACTTGTCCCAACTCTATCATTGTTGCTCCATTGGGTGATACAATAGATAGGCCCAGTAAACTTTTTCAAAACAATCTATGTACTTTATCAGTCGTGTCCCATCCTTTATCACTTCCCCAAATCTCCGACCCATAGGCCATTTTTGCTTCGACTACCGCTTTGTAAATCCTTTCCAACCATTTAATATTTATGTCTGTATTTTCTGTAGACACGTTCTTATGACTGTCATTGCCGATTTTCCCTTAGCCAATACACTAATCTTATGATGATTGCATCTCCCATTGCATAAAGCAAAATTTGATACTACAAAACATGCTGAAGTTAAAGGTATAAATAATGATAAATTTCCTATTTATTCTCACTGCTAGATAATAATATTTATTTACTATTTGCAACTCTTCCCCTTCCATATACAATTTTTCCTCCTTCCTTTTATAACCTTTTTTAAATACCATTATCCTTGACTTTTTAAAATTTATTCTTAAACCCCATTTCTTGCAGAATGAATGTATAATATGCAGCACTCTTGTTAAACCTCCTATAGAAATAGAACCTACCATAGATCATCTGCAAAGAGTAGCCCTGGTATCTCTCTATTATTTACTGTAGGTAAATATAAGTTTTCCTTATTCACCTCTTCCAAAATATCGTCAATAAATAAATAATATTGGAATGAGTTAGTGTTCTTATAAATCCTAAATGTCTATATTCTTTAGCACACAGAGTCTTCATGTATCATTCTTATTGACAACAAACTCTTGTATATAAGTGAGATGGCTGGAGAAGTTCCAGATGTTTTGTTCACAACTGCAGTGGACATCTTCACTGTTGTGGTCAAAGTCTTCTCGGAGAAGATTCTGTTGCATCTGAGACAATGACTCTCAAGGATGCTATATTTATACAGGGCATGCTACTTCTGATTGGTCTGGCTACTGAAAATGTCCAGAAGCTGTGGAACTTTCGTCTCTAACAGACCAAGGTATAACAGCCAGAAAAATAACTTCCAGTTATAATATCTGACTCTGCTGTCAAACATCTTGCTTCCTGGTGCCAATAAAACTCCTTTTAACTTGGCCACATTTCCATACAAAGCTAATGTATTTGATCCCCCTTGTACCAACGCAGATTTCCAATCAGTTGTAGTTGTGTAGCTTAGAAAATGCTAATGCTATTATATTCCTCCATTCATTTGAGTTGATTTTTATTCGGCATGTTGCACTATATTTTCAGCTTTCATGACTGATCTACTTACGTGAAACTACGACACTAAAAAAAAAAATATGTTGAGCTGTTGCCTGTGGCTGCTGCATTTAGTCACCCCAAGAATAAGGATGGACTGAAATGATACTATGCTGACATCATAATCCATTATTAAATTTTAGATGAGTCGTATTTCTTACACATCTGCTTCACTTTCGTACATTGGCAACCAAAACATAACAAAATTTCAGCAAAGAACACATCCCTAGACAAGTACGAAAGTGAAGCAGATGTGTAAGAAATACGACTCATCTAAAATTTAATAATTTTTCGCTTCACTGTGGTGTTCCAATACAGTTAAATCTCGATATCATAATCCATGTTGATTGCAGGTAAAGTTTCCAAGACTGACATGTATCTATTTAAAAGTTAGCCTTTGAGATCAGTTGCAATTATTTTGTATTCCTCTTTCAGAATATACGTAAAGGAGTTCCTAGACCTACGTGGATGCAGATGGGCATACAGCAATGAGGAGTTATTAAGTCGCAGTAAAGTTATTTTGAAATACCTGAAGGAGAACGGAGAAAATTCAAGCTTCTTTGGAAATATGCTAAGTAAGAGATGCACATAACTCTGCACAACTTTCAGAAATATTTACTCTTTCTACTTAGCTTATAGTAAAGAAAGTGAATGTTGTGTTCACTCAAGAAATAAGCCATTGTATATCGAGATTCAACTGTATTGGAACACCACAGTGAAGCGAAAAATTATTAAATTTTAGATGAGTCGCATTTTTTACACATCTGCTTCACTTTCGTACCTATTTTGAGGACATGTTTCGCAAATCTTCGTTTGCATCTACGGCTCTTGTGCGACTGACGCTAGATCCAGCGGTGTGGGTAATTCTGGGGTTGTTGCTGCCATCTGTTGATTTAGTGATGAATCCCACATTTCAGTTCATCACTAAATCAACAGATGGCAGCAACAACCCCAGAATTACCCACACCGCTGGATCTAGCGTCAGTCGCACAAGAGCCGTAGATGCAAACGAAGATTTGCGAAACATGTCCTCAAAATAGGTACGAAAGTGAAGCAGATGTGTAAAAAATGCGACTCATCTAAAATTTAATAAGCCATTGTATGTTTTTATTGCATGCATGTATCTCTGTCTATAACTCTGTGAACCACTTAACTCAAAAACAAAATGTCAGTTAGAAACGGAACTTTGCATCTTCCAAGATTGCAACATGAAAATCTTCAAGAGAATTCCCCTACCCCAAACTGCCCTTTGCATGGAAAATATTTCTTGATTTTTTTATTTTCTCTCATTTTGATTAAAATAACATATGTTTAAAATATTTGCCTGACAAATGAAATCATAGCTCAAAGTCTCCGCTTAGGAGCATACATGTTAAAAATCTGACAATTGTTTAACATGCTGTATTTTTCGTATACTTATAATTAAAAGTGTAAATGTGTTATGAAAATGTATCTTTATTAACAAGAATTAGAAGCATATAGTAGAAAGGAAATAGTGAATAGGAAAGTTCGTGTTCATGCAACATAAATTAATTTTTTTGAGGATTCCTTGAATTGCAAAATAAACATCAGATTTTATATACAGTACCACAATCTAGAGTTCTATCTACAGAGCCAAAGAAAGAGGAATAAAAATGTATGGTAGAGCAGAGTGTGTACAATATTATGATGTTCCTAATACTTAAAAAACCGAGGCTAACAACAGTAAAGCAACAAATACTACATAAAATACAATTATTTGTCACAAACTTCACTTATCTTTTAACAAAATTAATGAAATTTCCATAGAATTCAAGAGACTATTTTCACAGAAATCGTTTTTGCATTGTCAGCAGAATTTTCTTCATTGTCTTCGTTACTGTCACTACATGTTGTATTATTTTGGTTTTTATTACCAGTTTCTGAAAATGAAACAAACTTAAAGACAATCAATTATTATCCTTTTATGGATGTAAACGATAAGTTTTTACTTTTGTTTTGAATTAAATTTGCACCTTTTTTGGCAAGAAAATCAGGTGATTCGTTTCCAGCAATTCCACAATGTGCAGGTATCCACTGTAATATAATTCTTTTCTGTAGTTTTTAAAGTTGTTGGATCATTTTGTGACATTCTTTAATTCGGATTGACCTCATTTTATATGAACTTATTGCACATAATGCTGCTTTAGAATCAGAAAGTATGACAGCATTTTTGAATTTATCTATTCTGTATAGAAGGTGACACATGAATAGCCGTTACTTCTGCATCAAAATTTGTTGTGTGGTATCCTGCTGGTTGATAGAATGAGAACAGTACACACTTAATTCCTGCTCCTGAGTTGTTGTCCAAGTTAGATCCATCTGTGTAGATATGTAACCATTCTTCAGGTGGGTATCTATTGTTCACAGTTTCTAATGCTAGTGCTTTTAGTAAAGGTTTGGAAGTTTCAGATTTTGTGACTATTTGTTCTAAATCTAATTGAATATTAATTGATTCAAAAGTCAGTGGATTTTCTTTGATTAAAATGTTTTCTTTATAATTAGGAAGATTCAGATCTGTTTTTAATTCCGTAACTTTGTGTAGGACACTTGTTTGTATTTTCATCTTGATTGGTTGTAGTAATCTTTTCTCCCATTTTGTTGTTTTTAACTGCAACGTTTTTTCATGTTGTATTAGTGCCTGCTCCTCTAAAGTTAGATGTATTGGATAGTTCCGAGTTAAGGCTTGCATTGCTGTGATTGGAGTTGATTTTGCTGCACCAGTTATTAGTCGCAGGGCCTGATTTTGGCATACTTCTAGATGATTATGTTAGAACTGTTTGCTGTAATTATTACCTCTGCATTATAAAGAAGTATTGGCTTGATGAATGTTTTGTATGTGGTGTTCAGTTTCTCCCGATTACTGCCCCATTTGACTCCAGCTAATCTTTTCAAAATTGAAAATTTTGTTGTTGATTTGTTTACTTCTGCTTCAATATGATGTCTCCAAGATAATTTTGAATAAAAAATTGTTCCTAAATATTTTGTTTCATATGTTTGTTTCAGGTTTGTTTTCTTGAACTGCAGATTTAGTTTAGGGATTTTCTTTTTTAAGCTAAATATTTGGAATGTTGTTTTATCAGTATTTATTTTCATCAAATTGTTGTCAGTCCACTTTTCCAATAGTATCAGAGCCTTTTCCATTGAAGTTTTGGATTTCTCTATTTGTGGGGAAGATGTCCACATGATCATGTCATCTGCAAAAAGAGCTGTCTTTATTTCTGTGTTTGATACAGCCATCTAACAAAAAATGTGGTATATATCAAATTGAATGTTGTGACTGTAGTCAAATTGATATTGGAAAAAGCAAAAGAAATTTAGAAACAAAGCAAAGGAACACTTTAGGAACATAAAATATAAACAATTAGAAAAATCAGCAGTTGCCATGCATTTTTTGGGAAAAAAAACACAACATAAATCCAGAACCAAAACTACTAAAACACACATCAGGAAAACAAGAACTATCCACATGGGAACAAATCTTCATTTAAAAATATAGGAAAAAAGTATTCAATTTCGACATCCCCCAGAAAGATTTGTTCAGCAAGTTCCTTGAACCGCCACAAGAGGAGACCTGTGACAAAATATTGTCAACTACCAATGAGAACCAGTCGATGGCTGGTTGAGGATTGAGGCAAAGTCTCTGAAACATGTTCTGGAAAAATTTAAAAGTAAGTGTTGTTTAGTGTCATTAATCGACTCCATTTAAATTTAATGTTAACAGAGATTTAAAAAGGTGTTGTTAGTGCTAGTAGTAAGGCCTCACCGTAAGTAAGTACATCTTAAACACATCATTGTTTCTAGCTTCTTGAATATATAAACATCATTTAGGTGCTTATCATTAACAGTAGCAGAAGTGTCATCTCATAACTATTAAAAATTAAAGGAAATGCTTTAGTGACTTGTATTTCAAAAAAGAACGATGATGCAAAAAAGATTTTTGCAAAACTGATCTCTTGAATTGGTTCGAAGTCTTCTCTGAAAATCCAACTGATGTAAACATATGAGAGCATTAACTAGTCCACAATTCATGGGCAGATATTTGTGGATTTTCAAGGAGTATATTAATCTAACAGAAACTTTTTATTAATATGAGTAGTAGTAGTAGTAGTAGTAGTAGTAGTTTTATTCATCCGTTAAGTCAATACAATGACATTGGATACATCAATACAAATATTTAGAACAATACAAATAATAGAAGTATAAAAATAAAAAATAAGTTGCATCAAGTGTAATTAATAAGATCTAAGCATTTAAAATGCATCACAAATATATACAATTATATGGCCAGCTACAGTGTATCTAGAAATTCACTTATATCATAATATGAATCACTTAATAAAATTTCTTTCAACGATAGTTTGAAACACCTCATGGATTTTATGTTTTTCAGATTGGCCGGTAGTTTATTATACAGAGTGACTGCTGAATATCTAACTCCTTTGGAATAAAGTGTAGTTCTATGTGTTATTGTTCTTAAGTCTGTTTTACCTCTGGTGTTACGATGATGTATTTGATTATTTGTGGTGAAATTTTCAAGGTTTTGTTTCGTATAACACAGCAAACAGTATATATACAGACTGGGCAGAGTCAAGATTTTCAACTCCTTAAAGAAGTTCCTGCAGGAGTCATATTTTTTTCCTGACATTAGGCATCTAACAATCCTTTTTTGTACTTTAAAAACCAAGTGACTGTCTTTACTATCCCCCCAAAACATAATGCCATACCTCATTAGACTTTCTGCATATGCAAAATATAAGGTTCTCATGTCACTTGCATACAACTCATTTTTTATTACACTTAATGAGAAGTAGAATTTATTTAACTTTATTACTAGATATTTTATGTGTGCTTCCCAGTCTAAATGCTGATCTATCCACACTCCCAGAAAATATGAAAGAGTAAATAACATGAATAGTACAACTATAGAAGACTATAACTTTCCTTTAATTCTGTATGCTGTTCTTTACCACTCTTCTGCATGCATATGATGATGAGCAGTTTCTTCCTCACAGCTGATACAAGCACAAGACTAATATGGAGGGATACAAAATTTGCTTGAAGTCTGGTTCACAGATTTGATCAACTGTAAGGCCTCTTGTCCAACACACAATGACTACATGTTCACCCACAGAACTGCCAGCAAAGTCAACTCTTTGTTACTGCCAACAAAATTGATATACAGGAAAGCAACTTGCAACTAAGACTGTTTTCTGGCATATACTGATTCAGATGAACAATTAAGTTAAAGCAAAGTCAGAAAGAAACCCTGATGTGGTACATTTACATTAGTTTCTCTTCTTCTACAAAACATTTTTGCAAAAACTTATTCTTATATGTACTTTTTGTTTGAGATAAACCTAAGCACATTTACACATATGTTGTGGATATACCTAAAAAGGGAAGTACCCCAGTTGGAATGGCTAAAACTGATTATAATTATAACTATTAATTTATAGATGAGTCGTATTTTTTACACATCTGCTTCACTTACGTACCTCTTTTGAGGACATGTTTCGCAAATCATCGTTTGCATCTTTGGCTCTTATGCGACTAAAGCTTGTTGATAGCCGAAGATGCAAACGATGATTTGCGAAACATGTCCTCAAAATAGGTATGTAAGTGAAGCAGATGTGTAAAAAATACGACTCATCTATAAATTAATAATTATTTTGCTTCACTGTGGTGTTCCAATACAGTTAAATTTCGATAATTATAACTGTTTGAATAGCTACTTATGTATGTCCCTAATCTGTAAAACTATGTGTGCAGCTGCTAATGCTATTTGAAGGAGAGCATACTAACCTTAACTGCGTTATAGTTGTGCAGATAGAACATTGGAAGATTATTGCAGTGTTCAGTAGAAGTTGCAACAGGATTTTTGTCACAGAAGTGAATTTTCATTGCACCATCTTGTTGGTGAAGCCACTCTTTGTCCCAGTAGCTAGCATGGAATCTCTTACTATCTGATAGGCTCGGGAGTAAATAATGGTAAGGGATATTTACGCTAAAACTGAGTTAATGCAACTAAATAATGATAAGGTGTCTGTAGTTCATTTATGAGTAAACTGTTTGATGGTTTGGCAAGAGATGGTAGCATCATGCAATGTCAGATTTCTTACCCCCGCTGGATTTCTCTTGTCGCTGGCATGAAAAAATTGTTAAGGGACAACAAAATGGCTGACAGTAATAAAGCTTTGTGTCTTGATTCTGAGAAACAAGAGCAATTAATGAGCTGTTTAGCAGATTCTGAGAAAGAAGTAACTCCATGAAAGATCCGACTTTGTCCCAGATAAAATTGACTTGCTCCATTCACCCGAAAGTATTGGTTCTGAGGTAGGGGAGTGTCGGCTATGTCCACCCAGTGACTAGCACCACCCACATCTAGTTTCGGAAAAATCACAGCAGATGGAAGCACTTCCTTGAGTGCATCTTGAAGTCTTGCTTGGCCGTGCTTTGCTGGCCTCAGTGTGTGAGTGTACGTTGTTGGAAGCGCATAGTGTAGCATATATAGTGTTTTTGTCTGTGCGCGAGTTTATCTCTTGTATTCTTTCAACAGAAATATCCACTTTGTGAAAGGTATGTGCATTTATTTAATTATTCTGTTATTGTCATAATATTAAGTTTTTAATTACATTGGTTTAACCAATAAATAATGGGTACTTTAGTTATGGCGGGAAATTTTCTAATGGTCGGCGTTTCGGCTATGACCAGTCACTATAATATCGGTTTGTGCCGGTCAGGTAACTGATGGAGATTTTGTGTTATGGGTCTCATCAGTTCAAGTTACTATGGCTTCCGGTAAAGTAAGAGCTACTGTTAAGGGCACGTGGTCAGAAGAGAACCTGAAACTTGCTGTGCATACCGCATTGACAGGGAAAACAAGTGCCAGGGAAGCTGCAAGGCTCTTTGGTGTACCAAGGAGTTCTCTGCGGGACAGAATTTTGAAAATAAGAAGGGGAGAAGCCAGCTTAGAAATATTTTGGACTCCAACAATTTCAAAAGCTTTGAAGAAACTCTCTCCGATCCCTGATGCTAGTAAAAGGAGACTGGCTACAAGAAAAAGAAAGTCAGAAAGAAGTGAAATTCTCACCGAGTCTCCATACAAGAAAATCCTTGAGGAGAAGAAAAAAGCGAAGGTTGCATCAGAGGAAAGAAAAGGTCGAAAAACTTCAAAAGAGCTGAGCTTCAATGCACCATCTACTTCACAAATGTTGGTGGATAAACAATATGAAAACAGCGAAAACTTTTGCATTTTGTGTGGTGAAAGTTTTGATGAGGACTGGATCCAGTGTGAACAATGCAAGGGTTGGGTACATGAAAATTGCACCAATCTGGAAATTGGAGCAGTTAATTACACGTGTGATAGATGTGTACAGTTGTGACGTTCATCCTTGTCTTGTAATACATAAAAATAGAGCAAAAATTCAAATTTCGGTCAGTGGGCGGTACTACCCTCCAAAATTTAAACATGCCAAAAATTGCTAGACATTAACATTTTAATTTCTACTGTTTTAAAAGGTATTCAGGTATTCTCTTCATTGCAATATTGTTCTGTAATCCTGTTAGAATATATCCATTAAAGTTATTTATCTGAATATTGGCTTGTAAATACATATTTGAAAAACTTCCCAACTGACCGAACATAGCCGACTCTCCCCTAAATATGGTTCACATCTCATTTCATTTAAATAATGTCAACTCTTGTACATTAGCATTGTTTACTGGGAGTGTACGATATCTGTATTTACAGTGTTAAGTGTTATATGATAACACTATTTACTTCCTAATATGTAAGATTTAGGAATTGAGTAAAACTTTTAAGGTTATTAGTACTTGACATTAACAGGTAGCACTTTCTGTTAATGTTATGTATGTTTCTTCTGCTTTTCTAGTACGAACATCAATGTTATCGCAATGATTCTACAAGCACTACACCTCCAAATAAACATGCAGATGATGATGATGATCTTATTGAAAAGAAAGAAAGAGGAAGGTACCAACTCTTTTCATACTGGGCTCCAAGAAAAGTATTCAGAAGCACTGCCAATACAACCAAATAAACTAAATGACATACTTTCTAGTCTGAAATGGATCCCTCCTATATACCATGACTGGTACAACAACCTTAAATCTACAAGAAGTAGTGAACTTGTTCAAAATGAAGACGAGTAATGTATCACCTCCGAGGAGTTCACCGAACCGTCGTCCATTAGTCTACAGCAGCTGATGATGTTAGGAAGATCGTAACAAAATGCATTCTAGGTAAATACTAGCAATAAGTGGAGCATTGAGTATTAGTTCAACTCAAAATTATATTAATTTTGTGCTTCATTGTATCATAGTCCTTACACAATGGAGTAATGTATGTTGAAAAGGATTGTGTTTTAATTCAGTGTAAACATTGTTAAGTACCATCTTATTTTATGTAAGCAATGTTAAGTACAACTGCACATTAACAAAACAAAAAAAATGTTAATTTTTACAGTCACAATACAGAAAGCTAAATATCCTGACCTTACAGTCCCTATATATATTTGAAGTAATAATGCTTGCAAAAACAGAATTTATAAGTCAGAAAGCAAACAGTCAAATACATAATTATGAAACTAGGGAAATCAATAACTTTCATGCTGTAGCTCACAGGATTGAAATGTACAAATCCAAACCCAGTTTTCCAGCTTGTTACTTGTACAATAAATTGCCAGAGGAAATAAAAGGTATACAAGTGACAAATAGATTTAAAAGAGAGTTAAAGAATTATTAAATTTTAGATGAGTCGCATTTTTTAACACATCTGCTTCACTTTCGTACCTATTTTGAGGACATGTTTCGCAAATCTTCGCTTGCATCTACGGCTCTTGTGCGACTGACGCTAGATCCAGCGATGTGGGTAATTCTGGGGTTGTTACTGCCATCTGTTGATTTAGTGATGAACTGAAAAGTGGGATTCTCTTCTAGCGGGATTTCAAAGTTCATTAGTTGGTTTTTATGTTTTTCTATGTATATCCTCTCCCATATGACGAGTTCACTATGTTTTTGTACGTATTTTAGTAATTCTGTGCTATCTTCAATTTCATGATTTTCAGACCAGAAATGAGCTGCTATTGCGGACTTATCAATATTTTTGTATCTTAAGTGCCTGAAGTGTTCTTTCTTTCTAGTGCCTATGTTCCTTTTTGTCCTTCCTATGTAAATTTTTTCACAGTCTTTACACTTAATTCTGTAAATGCCTGACTTTTCCTCCTTTGCCTTCCCTCATATGTTTAAAACATGGTACAGATACGTAGACGACATCTTTGCAATAGTGCCCTACAAACTAATAGATGATGCTTTGAAACTACTCAACCTGCAAGAACCCAGCATACAATTCACAGTAGAAACTGAAGAGGACTCTACTCTACCTTTTTTAGACCTTAAAATCAAAAAAGGCAATGAAAAACTAGAATTTGGCATTCATAGAAAAGCAACACACACAGATAATTACATCAAAGCAAATAGTTTCAACCCAATTCCACACAAACATGCAACCATCAACAGTCTGACACACAGATTAGTAAATCTACCTCTCAGCCAGCAAGAATATCAAAACGAGTACCATCAAATCTTAAAAACTGCAATTAAAAATGGATATGGAAAAAACCTTGTAGATAAAAAACTAAAATTATTCAAACTTCAAAAGAAATTAAAACAGATCACAGCTCTCACACCAATAAAACAAGAAACTAGATTTGCTAAATTTACTTACCACCCCTGGGCCACAAAAAAGTTCCAAAAAATATTCAAGAAATACAATATAACATTGGCACCAAAAAACAATTACAACATTAAAAACCTACTTCACAGTAATAATACTGATAAGATAAAACCAGAGGAAAAGTCAGGCATTTACAGAATTAAGTGTAAAGACTGTGAAAAAATTTACATAGGAAGGACAAAAAGGAACATAGGCACTAGAAAGAAAGAACACTTCAGGCACTTAAGATACAAAAATATTGATAAGTCCGCAATAGCAGCTCATTTCTGGTCTGAAAATCATGAAATTGAAGATAGCACAGAATTACTAAAATACGTACAAAAACATAGTGAACTCGTCATATGGGAGAGGATATACATAGAAAAACATAAAAACCAACTAATGAACTTTGAAATCCCGCTAGAAGAGAATCCCACTTTTCAGTTCATCACTAAATCAACAGATGGCAGCAACAACCCCAGAATTACCCACATCGCTGGATCTAGCGTCAGTCGCACAAGAGCCGTAGATGCAAGCGAAGATTTGCGAAACATGTCCTCAAAATAGGTACGAAAGTGAAGCAGATGTGTTAAAAAATGCGACTCATCTAAAATTTAATAATTTTTCGCTTCACTGTGGTGTTCCAATACAGTTGAATCTCGAGAGTTAAAGAAGTTCTGTATAAATGGTAGTTCTTATACACTTGAGGAATACTTAAGCAGATAAGTAAAATATTAAATTAGTATTATTTGAAACAAAAGGTTAGAAACAGTGATGTATTTAACATTTGAAAGTAATGAGTCTGTAATTCGTTTGTATTTGAATTACCGACTCATTACTTTCAGATATTAAATTAGTGTTGATTTTTATACAGATTTTGTGTAAAAGGAAATACAGAAGGTTTAGGCAATCAGTGTAACTTATATTATTAAAACTTTTACCTTTTAGCATCAGTTAATTTTTAATATAAAATTGTAATAATACATTTTATTTTACTGTATGTATTTTTAAAATGTACTATTGTATTAGACTTTATGTTAATTTGTAACATTTTCAATCATATTTGTAATTCATATTTATATCTATGAAAATTATTGTACATAAACTTTTTTTGACGATGCCATGAGTCTGGCTGACTCCTACTCCAGATAAATAAGCAAACAGTCATAAAATTCTTAAATTGGAAATGGAAGTTCTTTAAACATAAGTTTCTGGGAAAACATGTTTGTTTCCTATGTATGCTTAACAAAATAATTATACGATTTTTCTAAACTTTCGGCTCTTTGTTTCTCTAAATATGCTACGGGTCCCTTACCATTGTTTACTGCCGAGCCCTTCATCTAGTAATTTTAAGTATTTTGGAAGGGCATTGAATATTATGACACAATCATAATATACTCCTTTCTGGAAATAAGTCAATATAGCAGTGGGTTTGTGTAAGTCCATTATTTGTCTAGTATTTATGCTGTGTATATTCACATTTTGTGTAAAGTAGCATTGATTTTGGATATTGAAACACATATGCATAAAGATACATTCAAAAGGAAGTGTTAAAATATTCAGCCTATGAAACAGACCCTTACATGGAGCCGGTACATATATGCCACATATTGCTCTGATGGCTCTCTTCTGTAATATACTCGCTTACTCTCCACTGAGTTACCCCAGAATATCAAACCATATTTCATTACTGAATAAAGATACGCATAGTATATCTGTTTTAATGTCTGAATTAAACAAATAGAGCTCAATGACCTAAATGCAAAAGTAGCCAATGTCATCTTGTGTACGATACTCTCTATATGAGCTTTCCAATTAAGATTTGCATGCACCTGCAGACCCCAGAATTTAATGAGTGAAGTCTGATCGAACACAGCATTATTAGAGCCTATGCACAGAGAAAGGTTCTGCAAACTGTATGCCTCAAACCTCAAGACGTTAGTTTTGTCAATATTTAATATGAGTTTATTTGCCTTAAACCAATTGCATTTATTGCCAAATGCATTATTCAATTTTAGTGCAAAGTAATGTAAATTGCTGCTAGTCAATATTATGCTAGTATCATCTGCAGTAGTTGAGATGATGAGTCACAGAGTAAGATGGTTCAGTGATGCTTGCATCTAGGAGGTAGCAAGTTTGGTTCCCACCTTGGATTTTTTTGTAGTTTTCCCTGATCAGTAGCAAAAGCTGGGGTGGTTGTTTATCATTATTTCTGTTCTCTCTTTTCCCTTTCATTCTGCTTCCTCCTCAACTATCAGATGTGGTTTTAGGTGATAATGTCTCCCTGTATGCAGTGATTTTGATGCTGCCTCTTTAGTGGCAAATAAAGGAATCCTTTTCTCAGGATATGCATGAGTGGGTATGATAATGGACAAAACCAAGTAAGTTGCCTGATAATTTTAATGGAGGCTAATAAATGAGTTGTTTGAACCATATTCTCAAAGTTTTCTGAATTTTAACACTAGAAAGTGCAACTATTATAACTGTTTGTGTAGTAACAATGAGAAGTGTAATGCACCATTCACATAGAAATTAACATTAACGTGAAAACTTGAACATATGTCATAAACATGAAATTTCCTTTGCCATTCATAATGGCATAATGTCAACATAAAAACAAAACAATAAAAGTGTGCAGAGCGATTAAAAATGTAGTCGGCAACCTTTGACAACAATGTTACAGTGCAATATATGCTACTACAATTATATTATCTTGTGTGTTGTCTAGTATATTTGCAAAGGATGAAATCAAATAAATCTAAATAAAAATAAATCAAATAAATCTAGAACAGTACTTTACCAGTTACGATGACAATTGATAATAATAATAATAATAATAATAATAATAATAATAATAATAATAATAATAATAATAATAATAATAATAATAATAATAATAATAATAATAATAATAATAATAATAATAATAATAATAATAATAATAATAATAATAATAATAATAATAATAATAATAATAATAATAATAATAGTAATAATAATAGTAATAATAGTAATAATAGTAGTAATAATAATAGTAATAATAATACTAATAATAATAGTAATAATAATAGTAATAATAATAGTAATAATAATAGTAATAATAATATTATAATAATAATAATAATAATAATAATAATAATAATAATAATAATAATAATAATAATAATAATAATAATAATAATAATAATAATAATAATAATAACAACAACAACAACAACACCAACAGGATTACAATTTGGAATATACCGAAAAGCAACACATGTTGACAATTACATTAAATGCAACCCATTCAACCCAGTACAACATCAATATGCAGTATTCCATAGTTTAGTTCACAGATTAATCAACATTACGCTAACAAAAACAGAATATGAACAGGAGTACGCTCACATACACCAGGTTGCCGAACTGAACAACTATAACACAAATTTCATCAAAAAACTGATCTATAGACACAAAAGAAACAAATACTTAAAGGACATTACTACGTTAAAAAAACTAGAAAATCCAAACACCAGATATGGAAAATTTACATTTCATCCAAAATACTTCAAAAAATTTGAAAAGATATTTAAGAGCTTCAACATAAAATTAGCCCCTCAAAACAAACACAACATCCGCAACTTACTAAACCACCCTCTAAAAAATAGCACACCGAAAACTCAATTATCAGGCATTTACCAAATGAGTTGCCAGGATTGTGACAAGATATACATTGGTAAGACCAAAAGGAATCTAGGAACAAGAATGAAAGAACACTTCAGAAATATTAAATTCAAACAAATGGACAAGTCGGCCGTATCACATTACTTTTGGTCTGAGAATCACAACATAAAGCAAGAAATAGAACTGATCAAACAGGCAAAGAAACCTCTGGAACTACAGATTTGGGAAAACATATTTATTACGAAAAAACAGGACCTCTTGATGAATTTTGAAATTCCCGCGGTAGATGACGTCATCAAACTTACCAGGACATTAGATGGCAGCACAACACCAAGCCAGATGCAGACACCGGATGCATCATCAGTCTACCACAGAGCTGACGATAGGGGAGAAGTCCCCAGAAACTAGTCTTCATAAAAAACTTGTAAGTGGAGAAAAGTATATACAAGGTTGACTCACTTGCCTAATTTTAGTAACAATGGCACTCCACTTTCTGAAATACTTCTTTTCATTCTATATAAGTTACAGCTTATTTCATCTTAAGTCCGGGGCCCAAATGACCTTGTTGTCGACGGGCCCTAAAACACACACTCACTCACTCTTAAGTCCTTTCTTAATGCTAGGAAAATAGGTCTATGTAATTGCACCATTCTTTGTGGTTTTGTACTCATTTTCCCCACCATGTTAGGCTTTCTTGTCCCAGTTCACTTTTCAACCCAATTCACTTTTCATTGTGCTAATGGGCATTAGATCATGAACTATTGCTGAAGCTACGTTGCTTGCTGCTTCTTTAGCTTGTGTGTCAGCAAGCTCATTTCACATAACTAATGCAAATTGTTGAAAAGTATTGGCTAATGGAAAGAGTCAAATATCAAATGATGCCCCTAGTCAATGCAATATGGCTTCTCCCAAGTTCTCCAGTTGACAAGTTTCTAGAGTAATGTTTTCATGAACACTAAATTTTTGTCTACCTTCTATGGTTTACCAGTTATACAAAATTCCTTTTGAATGAAGGTGACTTCACACGCTATTCCCAGAAGATGCAAAATATACACTTTGTCATAAAAATATCTTAAATATATGGTAAAAGTGAACTTGTGACATAAGAGCCCAAAGTGGGCCTGAGCCTGCCACGCTGACTGCTGGCCTCACGCCCACATATGCAAGGCAGAAGTGGGCAATCATCCAACCGAAATGGGGTGGAAATGTGGTCAGCATCTTGGCAGCCCCCAACCGCAAGGTTGGCTTTCTAGACCAGGGTTTGCTACCTATTGTAGCTCCTCAATTTCCTTACTATGCTGAGTGGGCACCGGTCCATTACCCATGACTTAAAATCTGCACACCCCCTCCTACCCCCTGCTGTGGGAACGATCTTGGGCGAATTCTGTGGCAGGGAACCAAGGCAGAATGCTCTAGCCCACTAGGCCACGGTGCAGGACTTAAATATTTGGTATTTTAATCAAAACATTACAAAATTTTCCATATATAACATAGATTGGGATTGGGAGATCTTCTTGAACATTTTTATGTTGGATCTTTGGAGACTTAGATACCAAGTTTGGCATTTATCAAAATATCATTTTGAGTTATGTTGTTCACAGACACACACAGACCTTTATACTAAGGATGCTTTCTTTTTGGATTTGAAGGGCGTCAAAGTTTGCATTTTCAGTGAACTCTCCACATCAAATTTTTGGGTGGAATGTAATACTTTGCCTGTAAATAGATAAAGTAAACACTGAAAATTGATAAAAATTCATAAAACTATTTTTGGAATTAATTTGCTTAACAAATAATAACTTGGGAGCTTCTTCCTTATAAAAACCAAATGTCATATCAATTATAACATCCATAAATCAGGACTACAGTAAAATCATGTTAAAATCAGAAACTGCTTGTAAAATTTGCTGATTGGTCACCTTAGGTGAAGCATGCTGTTATGATGTTCCATCTCACTAGTTTGCTGTGCCATGTAATTTAGTATCATTTCAGAACTTCTAAGCTAGAAAAATTTCCATTCCTTAAGTATTTTATGGATTAAAGATTGACAAGATTAAATTGTTAAGCCTCAAAATGCTTCAGTAAGAAAATGTGGGCCATGGAAGGTTTTCGTTATAAAGTGGATAAATCTCCTTATACAATAGAACCTCGTTTACCTGGATCAACTGTTACCAGGGCCATCTGAGTTAAAGAAAATCCGGAGTATCCAGAGATTGACGAAAAAACGATGAGAGACGTGCAACATCACCAAACTATTTTTTATGGAGTTTAGAAATTACTATCAGCACACTTTCACTTAAGAACACAGACACTGTATCGACTCTAATAGCCTATGTATTTGGACAGTACACAATATAGTTACAAAGCAGTTGGTAGTAAAAAAGGTAGTGAGCTTCTGCTGTCTCATTTAGTTAATCACTTAAGAGCAGCATGACCTTGCATCCACTTTTACATTAGAAGTTCATTTGGCAATGTTTCGACTTGACTCTCTAAATTAAGCATCAATATCTCTATGTTCATTACTGCTTGTGCATGAGTCATAACCACAGTTGGATCATCAACACTATTTGAATCTGAACATGTAATCATCATTTTTGTTTTCAGTAACCTGCATGATGCAATATCTTCCTCTGTAATTTGTTTATAAGCTCCATCATTGTTGATGTGTGTTTGGAGGAATTTAGTAACAGTGACGTCAAAATTAATATAAAAATTATTTGTGGTTGGTTTATTGACACTCGTCACTTACTTTTTCATATATTTATGAGAGACTAGTTTCAAAGGCCCTGGCCTCCATTTTCAATCTCTTCCCAACTGGCAACTGTTGTTATCTGCTCTCTCTGGTGGTGGAACTATGAACTTTTTTGTCAAATTATCTGCTGGCGGGATTTCAAAGTTCATTACGCGATCCTTATTTTTC